>JAJIBD010000390.1:0-41806 GCA_021461705.1 Cryptotis parvus
CAGAGAGGTGGAGATCTCTAGCTCTGACGTTGTGGAGCCACTGCAACATACGCAAACAGTTTTTACGCAGTATTTATTTAACTGTGAAAACAATGGTCGAGATTATAGATATCACTGTTTCCTAATTACAGATTAGCAAGCAAACAAAAGTTTACAAAAACGATGGAATTGCAAATTTATTCAAACGGTTTATAAGCATTTTAGAAAAAATTTAGCCCAAAAAGTTGCCTTTATAAATGAAGTTATAGTGTTTAAATACACAAGTTTCTTATTTGCCTTGGATTTTGTTTGTTTGGAGGCCACAGCCCGAATACTTCTGTCTCTACCTTCAGGCATCACTCCTGGCTGGGCTCTGATACCTATGTGAAGCTGGAGATTGAGTAATGGTGAACTTTGTGCAAGCAAAGAGTGCAAACTCTCTACATAGTTCTTGTACTCATCTCTATGACCCTCTGGGCTCCTTTTATACTACAGTTTAACATATGTGATTATCTCAAGTTCTATTTTAATCAACAATTCTGAAAACATTTTAAATAGCAAGACCTCATATAATTTCATTGATAGATATAAATTGAAAACCGATAATTCTTAAAATATCTTCGCTTAGCTATCTTGTTTTTTAGCAAACTAAACTTCAACCAACAAATAATCACTACTGTGTTAGGCCCATTATTATTCTGATTAGTACATAACTTTAAGGGGGCCCCCTCATCCAGGATATAAGTGACACCCTGAGATTGATATTATTTCATTTTCCATTCTTGTTACAACAAAGGCTGTGACCAAAAAAATACGCTCGAATAATTAAAAAATCACAACCTGATTCTTAGAGATTAATGTAAAAGCAAAACCTGAAACACAATGAATGAAAACCCAAAATGTCATATATTTATTGAATGACGAAAAGCTTAATAATTGTTGTTTTTTTACGCATTATTTTATTTAAATAGCTATTGAATGCTAAAATTTCTAACTTTCAGTATTCAAATACAGATTGTTTCCCAATATTTTGAGATCAAGTAATGTAGTATAGGGGGCTCACCACATGGCATTGGAGAGGTCTCTAAAAAGATCACACCTTCTACAAGATCCAGGCGAGGATTATAATGCCAAGATAGGACCAAGAAGATCAAAGCTGAAGAACTTCACATGCCGAAACCATGCGGCCTAGAATGGAACGGTAACAGGGTAGGGCTTTCATGAGCTCAAAATGGCCTCACCGAGATCGTCAGGGAACTCACAGTTCCAGAAGGCTGAAGTGAAAATGTTGGACATGTGAATCTCCCGGCAGACAATTTTTCTGCATAGAAATTCAGCCACACCAGCTCTGTCGCCGGCTTTTAGTCCGACCAATGTAGCAGTCGGCCCCCAAATTCCAAAACAGGATTAAACACAGTCTCCTTAACTGCAAAATTCTACTTCCGCAATGGGGGAGAAAAGGCTCACAGCAAAGTTTAAGAAGAGAATTCTCAGAACCACCACCTTCTGAACTCTTTGGCACCACCATTGCAGAGCAACATGGGAAGATGCCATCATTACAGCTTACATCAATGAAGAATAACCCAAACACCAGCTGGTCTGCAGCAACTCCATGATTGCGCGAAGAATGCGAGAGAGAGAAAGACAAAACAGAGCCGCTTGTCTGCAGAAACTCCCGAGCTCATTCTCCCAATGTGGCAAGGCTTGGAAGCCTCAAAAGACCAAAATGCCTAATGTCCAAGCTGGCTAAATGGTAGAGAAGCAATAAAAGCAAAGTACTTTTAGTTATCAAAGGAGCAGAAATAATGGAAGATGCAGTAGAAAACCGAAAAAAGCATTTGCAACGCCTGCCTGTCCTTCGCCAATTATAAGACCAAGATGACTGCCCTCTGAGCCTTTCAGTGAATCTAATAAGCTCTTTGAAAGGCAATGGAGTAATATTATCCATGACTTCTACTCTAGATCTGCTTTTTGATAGCCAAGTCCACCTGCCCCAGCTACCAAAATTCCACCGGATGGATATGTCATTTCCAACGTTCTCACTTCAAATCCAACATGCCATATCGGTTGCAAAAGGGAATGGCACCCGAGGCCAGCCTGAAATTCAGAACTGAACACCTGAAGAATCTTGCAAAGTACATCAAGACTGAGCTCACCTAAACTTCACATGCTCCCTGTCTGAATGCAAGGTGCCCTCCCAATGGAAAAAAAAAAAACCAGAAGGGATAAAGTTCTACTGTTCAGAAGCGAGATATTCACTGGCTATCGAGCAATATTACGCCCTATCTGCCTTTAGGTCCGTACATCTAAGCTGTTTATATGAGTCACCTGAACAGGATTAGCAGAATACTAGATGAAGGACAAGCATGTGAGCAAGCAGGCTCCTGGGAAAAGGATTCAGCACAGTCACCATATCCACACAGTAGCCAAGCTCATTGAGGTTGTAGGGAGTACAAGATGCCGCTCTGTCTCACATTCATTGATTTACAGAAAGCCTTTGATTCTGTGGAGACTGAAGCAGTCATCGAAGCCCTAGCCAAACAGGGTGTTCAAACCCAATCATCAAGATCTTTCGTGAGCTGTATTATGGATTTACCAACAGGATCTCACCATTCTACAAAGAAGTGATGATTGATGGTAAAAGAGGGGTTTGACAGGGTTATACCATTTCACCAAAACTCTTCATGCCACCCCTCAGAGAACATCATGCAACGATTAGAATGGGAAGGAAGGGGAGAGAAGATAGATGTTCGGTAACTCACACCACCTCACAATTCACAGATGACATCGTTCACTAACACCAAACATTAGCCAAGCAGCACAAATGCTGGCTGACTTTCGACCGAGAATGTGGAAAGATAGATCTACAGCTAAATCTAAAGCAACAATGTTTATGAAGAATGAACTAGTTCCTGAGGCCCCATTTATTCTCAATGGAACAAACATCTCTGAATGCATGATTCATAACTTGCCTGCTTCTAGGTCGAGAAGTCAACATGAGTAAGGGACCCCTAAAACCTGAGCTCAGCAGGCAGAGAGCGCGGCATGGAATGCCTTCAAAGGCACCGAAGAACCAGCTGTTAGGACCAAGAACCTTGCTCCGGGCACATATGTTTGACCTCACCGTTCATACGGATTAACATAAGCCTTAGAGACCTGGGCCCTAAGAAAGAGGATGAGAATGCCTATTCGGGTCTCCCAGAGAGGAATCGAAAGAGCTATGCTTGAATATCACTGTCCCTCAAGTGAGAGAAGGAATCTGGAGTTCTGACCTCCATCGCTATTCCAGAATCAGGGACTCTTCTCTGTTGCCAAGGCATCAAAAATCAGATGGGCTAGACATGTAATGCGATTTGAAGACAACCGCTGACTTTGAGCCAGTTACGGACTGGATCCCACCGGATGTCAAAAGATCACGTGGCCACCACCTACAAGATGGTCAGATTTCCTTGTAAAGACCCTTAAGCAACAGTTTGAGGCCTCTTCATATTCCTGAATCAACCAGATACCATTGGGCTGCATTGGTACATGATAGGTCCAATGGAAAATGTTACTGGCGCCCGCCTAATCGAATGAATAATGGGAATTCAAGTGATCAAGTGATCACTGTATTATATTCTTATTAATACCTATATGCAATATATACCATTGATATCTACTAAAATATTGCTAGAAATTCTATTTCACCAACTTCCAAATATTAATGTTTTCCACTCACAGTGAAGTAGTGTGAGATTAGATCATATAGACTAATTTCTACAGTTATTAAAGTCAAGTTTGGGGCTGAGCAATAGTCCAGCAGGTAGGGCGCTTGCCTTTTGCACATGGCCCGCCTGTGCTGCCTGGGTTCAACTCCGTCATCCCATATGATCCTTGGAGCACCGCTTAGAGTAATTCCTGAATGCAGAGCCAGGAGAAACTCCTGAGCATTGCCGGGGGTGACCCCCACCCCCCCAAAAAAGGCAAAAAAGTCAAGTTTTATACAAGAATTATGTTTATTTTTAGGCAGCCTTATGATAATCAGCTATGTATTTGGAGTATGTATTCTGAAAATTTTATCAATTTATGCTGCTATATTCATATATTTATAAAACTATTTTCTTCTATGTAACATGATGCATATTGTATGTTGGTTAAGAGTATTGTAGTAGTCATTTCCCTCATTTATCTTTATTTCTCTGTTTTACTGCTAATATTTCATGACTCAAATCTGTAATTACAAACTCTTGAGTACTCCTGATCCTATTATTCCTTTATTGGCCACGCTCATCTAAGAAAAACCCAGCTCTTTATACCCAACTATTCTCTTATTCCATGCCTTCACTGATGAAACAATTGCGGCTGGAGAAAATCTCTTAGCTGATGAACATGCTTCACGCTCACGGTGAAATGAATATCAATCAACATTTCTGAGATAAAAAACTAACATCTCCACTGTAGGTTAAATCCAACTCTTCATGTTTCTTAGAATGCTTGTTATACAGTATGTCTCTTTTTCTGTGTATCCAACTCCCCACTTTTTCCACTCACCAAAACTTTTCTGAGACCTTCTTGTTAAACCCAATGATATCCAGTACTAACTTCTAATGTCCTTGTTGTTTAGTCTCTCAAAAGCAGCTAGAATTTTTCACTTCTTTGATCCCTTTGTCAATCTTTTAAAGACTATTTTCTTCCAATACCAAGGGTAGTTTGTTTCCTCTGACTTTAAATCCACACCTTTTCATTGATAAATTAGCTGGTTTATATTTAATAGAACTACATTAATTTAAAACAAACAAACATTAACACATAGGATTATATAAAATTCAAAAGTGTCTGCACTGCAAAAAGAAAATAAATTAAAAAGTCTACTAAATAGAAAATATTAATGCACACTTTTAAGAAACCTTTATGTTTTCAAGTATAATACTGGAGGAAAACAGAGTCCAGTTAAAATTAAGAGCATTCAAAAACACTGAGAATATGTGGGAGGGATTTTGACCACTGAATGATTAGGGAATACCCTAAAATACATGGGATATACACCACGTCAGAGATCAATACCCCAAGTTAGATTCTCATTTTGGAAGTTTCCAAGAGAGTCACTAGATGTACATTTCCAATACATAATAGAATATATTGGTTTACATTTCTCAAGAAACACTAATTTTTTCTTGAGATTTTTTCTAGGGACTAGGGAAACATTAATGCTGAGTTTTTACATAACTAGCCCAGCACACACTCTGAAAACTTTACGGGATGACAGTAACAGGAATATCAAAATATTTTTCCAACCCTACCAAGGCATAAAGCTCTCTGTTGTGTGCCAGCTTAGCATGTGTGAAGTCCTCAGTTCAATCCCTGGTAACTAAAACAAAATGAAACAAAAAAATCCTGCCAAATATCCCTGGTACTTGTGGAGGAGGTTAATGCACTCTGTAGAAGTCTCTCTGAATGAGAAATAACAGCTGCTCTGGGTCTGCAGTGGAATATCAGTCTCTCTGCAGGGAGTTGGCTAAAGCAAGGTTTGTTCCCCCTACTAATGACTTTTAATCATTTCACTGTGAAGCTTATAACAGAGATGAGAAATCAACCCTCCTTACATTGCCTTAAGATCCTTGAAAATGTATTGAGAGTCAGAATTACAGTCAAACTACTGTTTTTGGTTTTTTTTTACACAAAGGCAGTGAGATGTGAGTTTGGTAAGGGAGAAATTTGTTGGAAATTAGAGATTGATGCCTAACTCTAAAAAATGGCTGAGTAATATGTTTAGGCAACTGTAAATTATGTAACTATGATGCATAAAACAAAATAGCCTGTGGTTTGCTATATTTGAAATAATACTCTTTGGAATAAATCAAAACTGATTCAAACTTCAAAAGTATGACATACTTTTTAACTAATATAGAAAAAGTGATATAGTATCTTGTATTTTTCAGTTACATGTAAAATAGGGATAATAAAATTATACTGAGAATGATGCCTAGTGTTTTTATGAGCTATTAGAGGGCATATTTTAATAATGTATTTTAAAATCCTTAAAATTAGATTATAAATGGCCTATAGTACACAGTTATATTTAATGTGTACAATTGCAGAAATATAGAATACAGAAAAATTCATCTCACTGTTTTTTAGTTTTAATATTTTTTAGTTTTATCAACTGAAAATTGTAGAATATTTGTCAGCAGTTTATTGTCTGAAAGAATTCCACAGAAAGATGTGATAAGGTTCTTTGAAGATACTTGGGGGAGTTGATAAAGTAAAGATGCTTAAAACTAATTTTGAAACAAAGATTCTGGAAAAGTTGGAAAATACTGCTTGGAATTCTTTGTACCTTCGTCCAAAGACATACAATGAGTTATGTCATACACAAGTATAGTACCAAAACCAAGAAGTCAGGATTTATACAATGTGTTATATAATTTCATAATATTTTATCATATATGCATATTTGGATGTTAGAATTAGGCATAAAGCAGTATCCAAAGGCAGTAATCAATTATTCAATATCACTTGAACCACTTGTCTTCCCATTGTTCATTGATTTGCTGGAGCGGGCACCAGTAACATCTCCATATGTCCTGTCATAGTGCTAGTGTAGCCCAAGGGCATCTGCTCACTCCAGGAACATGAAGAGCCTCAAACCATTCCTTCAGTTCTTGGGAATGAGGTCTAAAATTGTTACTGGTTTTTGGAATATCAAATAAGACACAGGTAACTTGCCAGGCTCTGCCATGCGGATGGTATACTTCAGTAGTAGGCCCTCATATTGTACATTTACTGATGAACCGCCAAAGGGGACAGATTGGGTTTTCTCTTGGGTGGAGCTCTGACAATCTGTAGACTCCAGATGTTGAAAATGGTGGTTCTCATGGTGTGGGGGTGTTGGGCTCTGAGTGGCTAGCTTTTGGAGTCCAGCACTCCCCATTAAGGCCCAGCACTTTCCCACCATAGGCCCTAAGGGCAGGACCCAGAAATGGACCCTGCCCATATGGTTATACCCAAAATATCTGTGTCGGAGCTAAGGTGAAGCAGTATGTACCTGGTCTTATGACCTCCGACCACAGTATTACAAAAACCTTGCAAACGTTACCTTCAAATGCTAAATCTTTGACTGTTTTCTGTTGCAATGGCCCAGGAGCTTGCAACTGCCATGTAATTTGTCCTTGTACCCTCCACCCAAATATTGTATAAAAGGCTTAGACTGTGCTCAGTAAAACGAGTACTGCTATCAAGAACTCCCACTGCCATCGGTGTCTTTCTTTCTTTCCTTTCCTAGTAGTGGCAAGGCAGAGTTTTTCCCAAGTCCATGTCTCTCCTTTTTCCACAGGGATGAAGTCTGGCAAGATCTAGGTCTTCCTCATTTGTGCTGGGGGCTGCTGGCCAGGACCCCTAACATGGGGTTACTCTGACTTCTTGCAAGGCTGTATTGGGATGGCAGGCCAGGCCTAGAACTTGCTTTCCACCCCGGGGCCTCATGATCAGGTGAGCACAGGGAGAGCCAGTAATAGCTCTGCCCCGTGTGTCTGAGCCTCTGGATCAGGTATACCTAGGCTTGAAATAGTTTTGCTGTAGGGTGGAACTCTTGACAAGCAGGGCTTGAGATCGGCTTTCCTTTGGGTGGAGCTCTGAGAGCTGTGGAGTCTGGATATTGGAAAATGACTACTCTCATGTTGTGGGGTTCCTCTGGCTTTTCAAGGCTCTGTTCAGATGGCAGGCCAGGGCTAGAAACTGCCTTTCTTCCAGGGCGCCTCATGATCAGCTGAGGCAACAGGGAGAGCTGGTGGCAGCTCTGCCCAAGTGTGTGTGTGAGTCCTTATTCAATATATCAATTTAAATATTCAGGTATAATAATAAAATTGACTTGTCATTTACTTTATTACTACATGATGAATATTCACAACATAAAAGCTGGAAGGAATAAAAATTTTATCCCATAGTTTCAAAGGATTGGGAATCTAAGAGAAATGTAGCTGCATGGATCCAGAATGTCTCAGGGCCTCAATCAAGATATTAGCCAGTTCTGAATCATGTAAAGTCTGATGAGAAGTTCTGCTCCCAAGCTAACATGTTTGTGCTTTAGAGACTATGTATTAACCACCTTCCTATCACCTAAAATCAATTTTATGTTCCTGAATGAGTTCTACCATATTGAGGATTCTAACGGAACACAAATTCTAAAGTTTGGTGTGACTCCATGTCTCATAGATTGTATTTGACAAGAAAATCTTGTACTCTTATTTTTCTTAAATTCTTGAAGACAACAAAAATCACTGTACTTTCTTTGTGCTTCCCCTAGAGAAAGCCTCACTTGATAAAAGTCAAAGTAAGGATGCCCTTGTCATTTTCCCAATATTTCCTTTTACTATGATCTTCAATATAATTGTTTTTACTTTGGGTTTTGGGGGCCACGCCTGGTACTTTTCAGCAGCTCTTTTAGCTCTATACTCAGAAGTGACCCGACACGTTTCTTAGCAGACCATATGTCATGCCAGGGATGGCACATGGGTTGCATAGAGGCAGCTACCTGCAGAGAAGGAATTCTGTACCTGTATTATCTCTCCCACCACCCAACGTGGGGCTCGAACCCATGACCCTGAGATTAAGAGTCTCATGCTCTACCGGCTGAGCTAGCCGGGCGCTTATAAATCTCATTGCCATGACCTGATGAATGGTTTGAGGCTCTTAATGTTCCTGGAGCTAGCAGGTGCCTTGGGCTCTACTAGCATGAGACAGGACATATGGAGATGTTACTAGTGTCCGCTCAAGCAAATCGATGATGAACGGGAAGACAGTAACAGTAATACAGTGATTATCTCTCCATCCCCACAACCTTCATGTGTGATTTATTTTCACTGAAACCCCTCCTCACGGTCAGTCTATAAAGTTTGATCATTCCTTACATTCTCTGTAATTGCTTGTTCCTATTATACAATTTGCATAGATGCATTTTTATCCATTTGGGACAGTCTAAAACTTTTTTGCACTTTTACATCTAATGAGAAGCTCCTACACAAAAGCATTTCGCTTCATGACAAAACACATTTATGATATTTCTAAGGAATAGACTTTATGTTATACAATGATGTATGTATGATAACTACAATTTTGTCATTTCATTTTAATCACTTAATTAGTTGCTTTCAATTTTTAATCAGGGAACATGATATGCCTAAATGAGTTCCATAAAAGAGTTCCAGGTAAACAACGATCTAGTTCTATCAGCAATGTCAGCATCTTTCCATAAAAAGCCCTCTCCTACTCCGGCTCTCCTGTCTCTCATAAACTTACATTTGGGAAAATTATTGTGGTTTGGGCCCATATATAATAATACTAACACTTATGTAATGTGACTGCAGTTTGTAAGGCAAGTGACTTAAACTCTGTACTATCTCTCTAGTAGTGCATTACACATTTGATTAGATAAATCAAAGACCAAGAGTTTGTGGTGTTGTGACCTCCTACTGACTTCCTGCCTTCTCAAGGGCAATCTGGTCTTTATAATTCTTTTCTAAGAAACGTTACTATACATGTTATGTTGTAGACATAAGTAGTTAAACATGACTGGCTTTTGTCTTGGATATTCTTTTCTACTCTCTTCTAAAAGAAACTGTTTCTTAGTCAATACAATGCAATGGAGACATCAAATGAGTAAAATTTGATGATATTTTGTGACTAACCTACAGACAAGTCAGCTTGGGAAGCAGAATTTCTCTTAGTTAAGACTTTACATGACTCATTGTTTGCTGATGTCTTGATCAAGGTCTATTGAGTCATTCTGAATCCAAGCAGCTAAACTCCCAGATGTCTTATATCTATTGGAAAGATTTTATTCTTTCCAGCTTCTAAGTTAGTAATCATTTGCCAAGCAGTTATAAGTTATATTTTATTTTGTGTAATGTAAATGATGCATAAATATGCTAAATGAATATATTGAATAACTGAACAGCAAGTCTTTGGAGCCTGTATCTATATCCAATTCAAATATCTGATGATTAAGAAAAGCAGCTCATCGAAGAGTACAAAAATAATTAGAAAGTGGAATTATCCAAACTTTATAATCAGATTTCTTATAAATATAATAAAAGTAATGATACAGTAGTTGGAATTAGATTTAAAGCCCATGCCGGTTTTAAGCTGAGATTATTATAAACAGGTTTCCCAAGAAAGAGTTTTAAATTTAGATAGCTTCTCATCTTTCCTGGATGGCTTAAGCCTGAAGCCTGAGGGCTGGATTAGATGAGGTGCTTCTGACCCTTTGATATTATTATAATTAGTACTTACTGAGCCCCATGAGGTATATATCCTATTCTAGCTCTACTTGAAAGCAAGTTTAGACATTTTTAAAAAATTTGATAAAGAGTATATTCTGTACATATTAATTTAACATCTTTCCCAGTGACTTAATTTGAGAGCACTTATTTTCCTGAATTAAAGTATGTTTTTCTACAACTTACTTGGCAAACACTCATGTGACTTGTGACAAGTTTTGAATTGTTTTTATTGATATTTAATTTTTTGCTGTGAGAATCCTTTTATTTATTATTTCTTATGTGTATCTTTGCATTTTGAACCACTGAAATGCATGTAGTTATAGATGGTGAATCTTCAAAATATTTTTATTTAATGACCATAGAAACATTCATCTTACTGTCACGTTTGAACCCTTTTGTGCATTTGTATAAAACACTTTGAAACTCCTTTATCGCTTTATAAAGTGATCTTTCCTTTCTTTTGCTTCTATAGACAACTAGTTTTCTCCTCATTCTTGAATTACATATGTGTATATACTTTCAATCCATACACTATACACATATATGTATACATTATATACATATGTGTCATATAGTTTTTATGTAGTCACTTGTAAAAGACAATACAGTTAATAAAGTTTTATACACATAGTGTTCTAATTTTTACACCTACCATCAGAGTGCTAGTATCCTTTTTATCACTGTCTGAAGGTTCCCTATGATACACTCCCATGCACATAAACTACTACCTTAGTAAACTTACTTTTGTAGTCCGGTTCTCACAGTTTGTTTCTATTGGCAATTTGTTATTTCTTTACTATATTCTTTACTATATTCTTTTATATTGTACTTTTATATTATATATTTACTATATTATTCACTATATTCTTTACTATATTCTTTATATTCTCAATATGAGGTTGATTATTATGATTATATTTCCATGAACTTCCATACTTTTTAATATCCATTTTTAAAAATCACTTGTATCACTTGTCTTCCTGTTGTTCATCGATTTGCCTCGAACGGGTGCCAGTAATGACTTCGGGTTGTCCCTGTTGCATGCTAGTATAGCCCAAGGGCCTCTAACATAAATTTTTTTTCCTTTTTTCAGTTTTCTAGCCACATCCAGAGGTGTTCCTTCAGACCTTACTCCTGACTCTGTGCTCAGGGATCACTTCTTGTAGGGATTGGGACATGGGACATATGGGGTGTTGGGATCAAATCGAAGTTTACCTTGCAATTTTGGTGAATAAATGATTAGAGAAGTGACTTTATCCAGAAAAAAATATCAAATGCTTTTTTATCTATGACGACGGGGTTCACTCTCAAAGTTGAGCAAGATATCTATTGAAGGTATGTTCCCATATTCCAATAGGTGTTAACCTTTCAAAGATATTAGTCTTAGCTTCTTAAGAAAAGCATCTTACCACTTTTCTTTTTCACCTTCATCTCATTCTCCTATACCCACAATAACTTTGATTTTTTATATGTGCTGAGTATATGCCTATGTCAAGCTTTTTGTATTTTGTAATTTTTCTTACTAGAATATGTCTTCAAAATAAATATTTTGAAGATTTTGATATTTATAGTACTGTTCATACTTTCCTATATATTTGATTACTAATGTTATAATATATAAAAATGTATTATTATTTACATACTGTTCTGCTTAAATGTTATTGTAAATACTTCTTGAGTGTTCTCCAATTAAACATCATTTCTATTCTGTTTTCTTCCCTATGGTAATACTCCTGCTTCCCTTTATCCTGAAGTTTCAATACCTGATATATTTGTTTGTGTGTATCTTCTGATGATCACCCACATTAGAATGGAAATGCTGTCAAACTTAGAAGTTGCTTTTTTATTTTCCTGTTCAATTTTCCTAGAATATTTACCAGAATATAATACAAACAAACCATTCTTTGATTAATTAGTTGATAAAAAAGGTGTTTATAATGGTACTTTGTTTTTAATGTTACATTTAATTAATTCCCCTCCAAGAAATCAAGTAGTACAAAACTATCACTTTTCAGAATATCTAGATTTTTTCAAATAAATAGGGAGGCATTTATTTGTTCATCAGTCATTGACTTGAAATACATAAGTTTATCGAAATTGTAGTCATTACTTTATACTCTTCATTATGGTCCACATTATCTATCACTAAGTTTTTATCAATATGTGTTCAGTAGAATGTGGTGATTTACTTTTAATTGCATAATTAGTTAATTTTCTTCATTTAATGAGAACATATATAGAAAATTAGATAACTACTTAAACTTAATTTCCTTTCCCACAAGCAAAATACTGTAATCATCTTATTAAAATATTCTTGTGCTGTTTAAATCTTCCACAATAAGTCTCCCGCTTTCTTCTTCTATTCTATCTTGCTATTTTTCAATATTTTAATTGGTGTCAGTCTTTACTTTCTCAAAGTCATTCACTTGCCTTACTTGCCTACCACCCTATCCCATATATAATTCAAAGCTTTCATTTAATGCTCCCATGAAGTGGTGAGCTACCATTTCACCACTTCTGCATTTTTCCCCCTAGGTTAACTTCAAGTATTTTTTGTGATTACAGTAGGCTACACTCACCCCATCCTTCAGATATCAATTATTCTCACAGTTAGTATGCCTCCAGAAGTATTTGCATTTGCTTATTTATTTTTTCTGTATTGTGAATAAATATTGACACTCCTCAATGAGAGTTATCTTATTACATTTTTCACTAAAACATACATTACACTAAATATTACAAAATCTTAAACAGAATAATAAAAAGTGACTTGTTGGATCACTTGATCACTTGATCACTTGGTATCCCATTATTCATCGATTTGCTCGAGCAGGCGCCAATAATGTTTCATTTGACCCTATCACGTGCCAGTATAGCCCAATGGCATCTGGTTGTTTCGGGAATATTAAGAGCCTCGAACTGTTCATTCAGGGTCTTGATAAGGAAGTCTGACCATCTTTTGATGTCCTGTGGGATCCAATTGGTAACAGCTCTAGTCCAACAGTCGTCTCCAGATTGCATTATATGACCAGCCCATCTGATTTTTTGATACCTTGTTGGATATTAAGAATTAATAAATTGAGGCTTTGTTTTAGCTTAATTTATTAAATTATGTTTTCTTTGTTGAAAAACAAAGAAACTGAAAAAACCCTCGTACCAAATTCACATTTTATATGATAGTAAAATTTATTTTAATAATACTAACTGTTAAAAATAAAATATGAATATTAAACTATAAGAAATTTTAATGGAACAGAAAATTATTTTAGCATAAACTGTGAAATTAAGTGAAGTTATGAATTTAATAATTATCTGACTGGTTAACCAGTTATTTTCATTGGTAAATTTATGATTCTTAATTTTTCAAATTAAGAGAAGCCAATCTCAAGCCCAGCTAGTCAGAACCGCACCGCAAGAGAGAAAGAAGCCTATTTCACAGACACAGATGGACCTGCTACTGGCTCTCCCCATGCTGGGCTGATCATGAAGCGTCCAGAAGGGAGGACGGGTTCAGGCCCTGACCGGCACTCCACAAGAGACTCAGAAGAAGTCAGAGGAACCCACACACCATGATGGCATCTATTTTCAACATCCAGATTCCACAGCTTGTCGGGCTCCACCCAAGAGAGAAATAAATCTTAAGCCCAACTCGTCAGAACACCACCTTAAAGAGAAGCCTATTTCACAAACACAGACTGAGCAACTACTGGCTCTCCCTGTTGCATGTGGTCACAAAGCGGCTGCACTGTACATCAATAAATGCAAACACTAAGAGTGCCTGCCCAGCAGAGTCTACAAGCTACCTGTGTCATATTTGATATGCCAAAAACAGTAAATAATAGCTCTCATTCCCATGACCTGAATGAATGGTTTGAGGCTTTTCATATTCCTGGAGTGAGCGAGGCCTTGGGCTATACTTGTACATGATAGAGACAAATGGAGATATTACTGGCACCTGCTGAGCAAATTGATGAACGAGGGAAAGACAGGTGACAAGACAAGAATTTTTCAAATACTTGAAAATCAATTTATTTATGTACATGCTGATCTCAAGCATGCTATTTTATTTTATTGATCTGGCAATTTAACTATATTTTCTTCTATTCCCTTGCTATGCATTGAGAAAAACTATAATTCCACAGCTAATTTCAAGAAAAAGAAAGATACTACGATCTGCATTGTTTAAGAGACAGTTAAATTTATTTACAATAAAAAGGAGCAAGTGCAGAGCTTGAGAAATGTGTGATGACTGAGTAATCAATATATATGTTGACGAAATATTAAAGCGTGTTTTTCTCTCAGGAATCACCTACTTGCATCTTCCTTTCCTTTAGGTTTCTAAATGCTTCCTACAATTATTCACATGGCAGAGGAGTTTTATCTTTTATTTCATCTTGATAGTATTTATACTCTGGATAACTTTTGCTTTATTAGATATTTGCATTATCTATTGAACTGGTAAGCTCATCAATAATTATTCATTTATTCCGAATGTCAAAATGTTTAATTCATAAAATATATATGAATATTACTATTTTGAAAATTATTATATATTATCCAGTATAATATCAAGTTATTCATTATATATATTATATTCATCATCCTTAGAATAAGATTGGATATTTTTCATTATTTTGAACTTTAAAAAGGAAACTCAAATTTTTAAATATATCTTAAAAGAATGATTCCTCATATCAAGGGTAGATTTAAAACAAAGTCAAAGTCAAGACGAATCATCATAGTATTTGTAGCATTTTAAACATAACAAAGCCTCTTGACTATTTTTAGACTCTAATCAAAAAGAATTAATGACTAAAGCAAGAATAATCATGAAATAGCATGAAATTAAATTTATTTTGTTCTGAAAAGGAAACTACCATAAAATAACAACAAAAAATTTACTCAACAACTGAGATATGATACTCCCATATCATAGATCAAATAAGGACTTAATACTCAAAATAACTCAACAATAACAATCACAAAACAAGTTAGTCAATAGAAAGCTAGGGGAAAGGTCTGAATAGACACTTTTTCAAAGATGGTAGACAGATGATCTACAGATATATTAAAAATGTACATAATTTGTTATATGGGAAATGATTTACCACACCCCCATAACTGTGAGAATGGATTTGGAGAAAGAGAAGATGTGGACAAAATTGGTGAGAAAGCAAATTACAATCTAATCTCTCTCTATTTATTAAAAATATGGAAACATTATATTATTCAACAGTAACATTTCCAGACATTCATCTAATAGTTATGAAAATATAAATTAGGCCAGAGAGATAGTACAGCAAGTAAGATTATTATTATAATTGTTGAATATTTTTTCTACATTGAAGGAGTTATTAAAGCAATTGAACTGACAAAATCTATAAAACTTAGCTTCTAGCTCTGTGAAAACTGGTGGTGAGCAGAAGGAAAGGAGAATAGGACCAGAGAAGGAAAAGAGGGATCTTAGAAACAGGACGGTGAGGCCGGAGTGATAGTCCAGCAGGTAGGCGTGCCTGCATTGCATGTGGCCGGCCTATGCTGGCCTGGGTTCAAACCCCGGCATCCCATATGCTCCCCTGAGCACTGCCAGGAGTAATTCCTGAGCAAAGAGCCAGGAGTAACCCCTGAGAATCGCTGGGTGTGACCCAAAAAAGCAAAAAAAAAAAATCAGGATGGCACTAAATTTCTGCAAGTGCAAGGGTTAACATATGAAGAGTTATGAAACTTATTCCTAAAAAATTTCATAAGATTTTAAAACAATAAAAAGTCAACAAATTTAATCAAAATACTAAAATAATCAATTATTTAACAATTAAAAAAATCTATACTCAAAACATTTATTTATTTTACTTTTTGGGTCACACCTGGCAATGCTCAGGGATTAGTCCTGGATCAGCACTCAGGAATTACTCCCAGCAGTGCTCAGGGACCATAAGGGATGCCAGGGATCAGAACCAGATAGGTTGCATGCAAGGCAAATGCCCTCCCTGCTGTGCTATCACTCCAACCCATCAAAACAAACTTATTTTCTTGAACAGATTACTAAAAGTGTCATGAAATGTTTTCAGGGAAAATTGCACCTTTTTTAAAAAGATTCATTTTGGTCAGTGGTTTTGATCACTTGATCACGTGAATCCCGTTATTCATCGATTTGCTCGAGCAGGCGCCAGTAACATTTCCATTTGAACCTATAACATGCCAATGTAGCCCAATGGCATCTGTTTGATTCAGGAATATGAAGATCCTCAAACAGTTCCTTCAGGGTCTAGACAAGGAAGTTTGACCATCTTGTAGGGGGCGGCCAAGTGATCTTTTTGACATCTTGTGGGATCCAGTTGGTAACAGCTCTAGTCCAGTGGTCCTCTCCAAATCGCATTACATGTCCTGCCCATCTGATTTTCAATGCCTTGGCAAACGAGACAGCGTCCCTGATTCTGGAATAGCGATGGAGGTCGGAACTCCGGATTCCTTCTCTCACTTGAGTGAGGCGTGATATTCCAAGCAGAGCACTTTCTATTCCTCTCTGGGAGACCCGAATAGCATTTTGATCCTGCTTTCGTAGGGCCCAGGTCTCTGAGGTGTATGTTAGTGCAGGGAGAACGGTGGAGTCAAAGAGATGTACCCAGAGCTGGAGGTTCTTTGTCCTTTTAGCTATTTATTTGATGCTTTGAAGGCATTCCATGCTGCTCTCTTCCTCCTGCATAGCTCAGGTTTTAGGTCGTTCATCATGTTGAATTCTCGACCTAGGTACACATAACTGCTGCATTCAGAGATGTTTGTTCCATTGAGAGTGAATGGGGCCTCTGGAACTAGTTTGTTTTTCATGAACATTGTTTTGTTGAGATTCAGTTGTAGACCTATCTTTCCACATTCACTGTCAAAGTAAGCCAGCATTTGTGCAGCTTGGCTAATATTTGGTGTTATTAGAGCGATGTCATCAGTGAAGCGGAGGTGGTGTAGTTGCCGACTTGACTCCCATTCCTTCCCATTCTAATCGTCGCATGATTTTCTCCAGGGGTGGCGCTTAAGAGTTTTGGTGAAATGGTATCACCCTGTCATACCTCTCTTTTGACATCACTGATCACTTCTTTGTAGAATGGTGAGATCCTGGTGGTGAATCCATAATACAGCTCATGAAGGATCTTGATGTATTTGGTTTGAACACCCTTTTTGGCTAGGACTTCAATGACTGCTTCAGTCTCCACAGAATCAAAGGTTTTCTGTAAAAAAATGAATATGAGACAGAGCGGCATCTTGTACTCCCTACAAACCTCAATGAGCTTGGTTACTGTGTGGATATGGTTGACTGTGCTGAATCCTTTCCGGGAGCCTGCTTGCTCTCATGGTTGTCCTTCATCTAGTGTTCTGCTAATCCTGTTCAGGATGACTTGTGTAAACAGCTTGTAGATGATGGACAGCAGGCAGATGGGGCGATAGTTGCCGATGTCGTGAATGTCTCCCTTCCTGAACAGTAGAACCGTCCTGCTGGTTTTCCATTGGGAGGGCACCTTGCATTCGGACAGGGAGCATGTGAAGAGCTGAGCTAGTGTATTGATGAGTACTGACGGCAGATTCTTCAGGTGTTCGGTTCTGACTTTGTTTGTGCCTGGTGCTCTTCCCTTTTTTTACCGACGAAATGGCATGTCGGATTTCAAAAGGGAGAATGTTGGAATGACATATCCATCCTGTGGAATTTGGTATGTGAGCAGGTGGACTTGGCTATCAAAGAGATCTGAGTAGAAGTCATGGATAATATTCTCCATTGCCTTTCTGGAAGATGTGATAGATTCATCAGGGCATTGGAGGGCAGTCATCTTGGTATTATAATTGGCGAAGGACAGGCAGGAGTTGCGAATGCTTTTCCCGGCTTCTGCTGCATCTTCCAGTATTTCTGCTCTTCTGTCTTTGAGGTTTTTCTTTTATTGCTTCTCTGCACCGCTTATCAAGCTTGGCGTTAACATTTGGTCTCCTGGGGCTTGCACCTTCCCACGTTGGTGAATGAGCTCGAGAGTTTCTGAAGACAGGCATTATTTTGTGTCTTTCTCTTTCACAGCATTCTTCACACAAACATGGAGGTGCTGAACCAGTCCGTTATATTTTCTTCTTCATGGTATCTTCCCATGTTGCTGCAATGGTGCCAATGAGTTCCCAGTTGGTGGTCATTCTGGGAGTTCTCTTCTTAAACTTTGCAGCCTTTTCTCCCCATTGCGGTAAGTAGAATTTTGCATGAAGTAGACAGTGGTCCGATCCTGTTTGGAATTTGGGGGCGACAACAACATCAGTCAGACAAAACCGTCGATTGGCGATGATGTGGTCAATTTCATTGTGGAACTGTCCACCAGGAGATTCCCATGTCCAACGTTTCGCTTCAGCCTTCTGGACTGTGAGTTCCCATGAATGGTCTTGGTGGACATGATGAACTCAGATAGTCTCTCACCCTGTTCGTTCCATTCCTAGGCCATGGGTCCCGAAGTGGAGTTCTTCAGCCGATCTTCTCAGTCCTATCTTGGCATTAAAATCACCGACTATGATCTTGTAGTAGGTGTGATCTTTTTTATAGAACTCCTCCAGTTCCATGTAGATTTTCTCAATTTCATCTTCCTTGTATGTGGATGTTGGTGGTTTTACTAGATAATTTTTATAGCTAGTCAGAAAATTATTAAACATTTAAAAGATTAAAACATAAATTTAATAATATCCAGATAAATTATACAGTTGTAAAATAAGAAAGGTGGAGTTGGGAATACAAAGTATTGGGTCTGCGGGATAATGTTGAAGGGTGAGGTTTGGATGTTGCACATGGCAAGTTCAGATTCAGTCCATGACACCATGTACCTGAGCAGCTGAGCACCAACTGGAGTGATTTTTGAGCAGAGAGAGTCATGAGTAAGACTTGGCTCCAGTATGAGGCACCTCTCCTCCAATACATTTTTTAAAATAAAGAATAAAATTTAAGAATATCTAGTAACAAAGCAATGACCCAAATTTTTAAAGAAAATAATCATTTTAACTGATTTTTATGTTGTATTTTCCAACAAAATAAAACTCACTTATTACTATGGTTTGTTTTGGTTTGGGGTCACACCTAGCAGTGGTTTTTGATCTGTAGTCAGGTATTACACCTGGTGCTGGCTCTGCTCAGGAGACTATCTGGTTTGTTGAGAATTAAACCCTGTACTGCCACTTGTAAGACAATTCCTTGCTTGTTGTACTCTTTTGGCCTCTTGATTCACATATTATTGAACAAAGCAAGGTTGGTATATGCACACAGTGGAAAACTATTTAGTTATAAAAAAAAGATCATCTAGCTATTTAGATGACCCCCACCCCATGAGTGCCTCCATATTCCACATCCGGACTTCCCCCTCATCAGAATTCCCACCCAGCCGACCAGCCTATCACAGCCTGGCTCGGCCGCAGTTCATCAATAAATGCTGGACTTAGAGATGCCTACAAGAGTATGCTACCTGCACGGCAGAGCCTGGCAAGCTACCCGTGTTGTATTTGATATATATGCCAAATGCCAGTAACAATTATAGACCTCATTCCGGAATGGATTGAGGCTCTTTATGTTCCTGGTGCAAGCAGATGCCTTGGACTCTACTAGCATGAGACAGGAAATATGGAGATGTTACTGGGGCCCGCTCGAGCAAATCGATGATGAGCGGGAAGACAGTGATACAGTGATACAGTGAGCTATTTATGACAACAGGGGCAGAGTTTGAATAATTATGCTAAGCAAAATAATTCAGAAAGCAGAGGACAAATGCCAGATTATTTCCTCATATGTGGACCACTCAGAAAGAAAATAGTCAGGGGCCAGAGCGATAGCCCAGCGGGTAGGGGCGTTTGCCTTGCATGCAGCCCGCCCATACCGGCCTGGGTTCAATCCCTGGCATCCCATATGGTCCCCGAGCACCGCCAGGAGTAATTCCAGAGTGCAGAGCCAGGAGTACCCCTGAGCATCGCTCGGGTGTGTGACCCAAAAAGCAAAAAAAAAAAAAAAAGAAAAAGAAAATAGTCAATCAAACAAAACTAAACATCAGCAAAACCCTTCACACAAACCAAAACACAAACCAAAACTGGAACCATAGAGGAATGGGGTAAGGTAAATGATTTGATGATATTATCTGAATAGCAGAGAGTAGCATTAGATATTTGGTGGGTGTTACACTCATTTCACAACTTTACACTAAAGTGCAAAACTCTGTCTAAAATTTATGTAGCAATTTAAGCCAAGGGCACACCAATAAAAATATCAATAGAATAACCAAATCTATATCCTCTGAAAATATTTTTTATTATGGCAATAAAAGTATTCTAATATTTTCATATAATTAAAAGTTCCAATATTAAGTTCTGAGATAGAATAAAGTCCTCTTTCTATTGTTACAGTTTTAATAAAGTTAAAATTATTCTAGTCTTTTGTTGTCAAGTAGAAATTAAATGCCTTTAAATTTCCAAAAGGAAAAAGTCTAACTGCTAGTTTCTTTAAAGCTAGTAAAGTGCAAACATCTCTCACAATTTTACTTACAGCAAAAATAAATACTTTCTTTACCTTTAAGACTGAAAGCTAAAAACTCATTATAGTTTCATGAACTTAGTAAAAGATACCATGAGCTACATCTTCATATGCCTATTTTGGATCATGGATTTGAAATCATAGCTGATCTTCAAGAAATAGACGTATTTTCAACCAGAAAAAGCCATTTTTACAAGCATAAACATGACAATTGGCATTACATTCTAATTCATGATTCATTAAATACTGATATGTAAATCATTAACATTCATTTATCTACTTTTGTTTAATACTTACAAAACTGAAAAAGTCAAGTAACCAATAAATTACTTCAAAAATATTTATCAATAAAGCATGACAATATATTTATAAAGAATCTTTAAACACATATTACTTTCTGGGGTACAAGTAGAAAATTCTTGTTAAAATGTATTTTAAAACTGAGAATCATTTTTTCTAACAATAGTGAGGCATGACAAATATGCTATATTAGACATCTATTAAGTAATATGATCCCTAATGTTAACTAATTATGTTCCTGTATTAACACAGCTGATATCGCCTCCTTATGTCCTCAAAAGAATTGAACTTTCTATGAAGATTAATGCAGCATTCACTTCAGTGCACATTAATCCGAAAGACATTATTAATTTGAGCTCCAGAAATTCCCAGTGGAAGAGTATTAAATCATAACATCCACACACTGAAGTTTTAGTTGTCTTCTTATGTTAGCCCTATAGATTCTAAATTTAGCAGTAATAGTATAATATGACTTTTTTCTCAAATTTTGATTTTTTAGATTTTTGTCTTAAGAGAAACATGTTCCAAATTTGCAATTTTATTGTTTAATATTTAAATTACAAAATTTCCATGGGAATAGCTAAATTTCATTTTAAAAGTTTTGAAGAAGAGTGCTGAACTGAGGGCAAAAGTAGTAATACTACAGGAAAGAGGGCACTTGCCATGCAGGTGGCAAACCCGGGTTCAATCTCCATATACCATATGGTATATGGAGTACCATCAATAGTAATTCCTGAATGCAGAATCAAGATTAAGCCTGGAGCACTGCCTGATATCACTTGTATCACTTGTCTTCCTACAGTTCATCAATTTGCTCCATACATCCTGTTGCATACTAGTGTAGCCAAAGGGCATCTGCTTACTCCAGGAATACGAAGATTCCTTCAGGTCATGGGAATGAGGTTTATATTGTTACTGGTTTTTGACATATCAAATACGACACAGTTAGCTTGCCAAGCTCTGCCATGCGGGTGGCATACTCTCGATAGTATGCTCTCATCTCGTGCATTTACTGAAGAATGAGGAGAAATCGTCTTCTCTCTTGGGTGGAGCTCTGACGAGTTGTGGAGTTTGGATGTTGAAAATGACTGCCCTCATGGTATGGTACCTCTGGCTTCTTGCAAGGCTCTGGGCTTGAAATAGGCTTCCACTGTAGGGGTGGGACTCTGACAAGCAGGGCTTAGAGATTGGCTTGATCTCAAGAAGCGGCTTAATCCAGAAACTCAGATACACTGGGCAGAACTGCTACCAGCTCTCCCTGTGCTCAGCTGATTATGAAGCACCCAGGAGGGGAAGGCAGGTTCTAGCCCTGGCCCGCCATCCCAATAGAGCCTTGCAAGAAGCCAGAGGAACCCCACACCATGAAGGAAGTCATGTTCAACATCTGGACTACACAGCTCTTCAGAGCTCCACTCAAGAGAAAAGCCGATCTCAATTCCACTGCCTGATATAGTCCCAAAACAATAAAACAACACTAAAGAGCTGAACTTTACATCATAACTCTCTAGGAGAACTTCACATTTTTCTTTCTTTCATTTTCTCAAACTGTAAGAGTGAAAATGGAATGAATACAGATGATTTATATTAATGGAATTAATTTAACTAGTAAAATGACGTCTACCATTACCCTAGAGAAAATCTCCTACTGAAGTATTATCAATTTATTTCAACTTGTTTTATATGCCTTAACATACATATGTAAACTTATTGTTTTAAGTAGCAATGCCTACTGTAATTATTGTGACTATTACTACTAAGTGACAAGTCATAGGACACATGCGGTCGACCCAGGTTCTATCCCCTGCATCCCATATGGAGCACCTCCAGGAGTAATTCCTGTGTCCAGAGCCAGGAGTATCCCCTTAGCATCGCTGGGTGTGACCCAAAAAACAAAAAAAAACCCTTAAAATATAAAAACAAAAGCTAGAAATCTCTTATCTGATAACTGACTGATGAATATCACTTTTTTTTTGTCTTTTTGGTACACACCCAGAGATGCTCAGGGGTTACTCCCTGGCTCTGCACTCCAGGAATTACTCTGGCAGTGCGTGGGGACCATATGGGATGCCGGGGATCAAACCCAGTTGGTTGCGTGCAAGGCAAATGCCCTCTCCACTGGACTATCACTCTGGCCCCACTTTAACACATAACAATTCATCAGGGCAAGACACTAAGCTTACTGCAATAAACATATTGATAAACCATGACTTTGATGTGAACAGCTTATAAAACTACCAAGGAAATAGCAATCAATTTGAAACAAGTCATCACCATTTATTATGGTCAGAGCATACACAGATGTGTAAGGACAAATAAGCTAAAATATATCACAAACATTTAAAGTACTATTAAAACGGAAGAGCTTATTTATTAAGGACTTATATGCCGATTAGAACTAAAATTTAGATTCAATTGCCATTTTTACTAATACTGATTTATAGTTTTACAAATGAGGAGAAATAAGACATATCTAAGAACTTATCCAAGATTTCCCAGGTAATTAGAAGCAGTGCTGTTGAGTTCACCAAGCAGACAGAATCTTTTTATTTACTAGATTTTGTTGCACTCCTGCTATGAATTAATACTGTTGACTAAGAAAACACTCTGAATACATAAAACTGTAAGAGACACAAGCTGACAAATACTATATTTTCAAATAGCTTCTTCCTTTCTCCTGTGGCCATGATAAAATACATGCACACATATCTATATTTACATTTTTGTCTTGATTTCCCCCTCTTTTTGCAAATCTTTTCTATTTGTTATTTTTGCTGCAGCAACTGAAAAATGTTCATACATGCAAGTCACATGCTCTTTTTCTTTCTTAATCTGAATTATGTCCTCTGACTTCTTTTTTTCTTTCTCACATGAAGAAAGAACAAGGACAGATAGTAAAACACTGTCTTTGGCCTTCTGAAGACATGCTCTGTCATATTTGGTCCCTACCTGTGAGTTGATGTCAAAGCTACTTTCTTTCTTACTTTGTGGGTCAACTCCTGTTTTTTGAGGATTTAGTTCTGCTCTGGACAAAGAACTCTGGACATAGTTCTGCTTTGGACATAGACGACTTTCCTGGCAGTACTCCATGAGTGAAAGAAGTGTTGGTTGTATGTAAAGGCAAGTAGTTTAACCTTTGAACTATCTCTCTGGTTCTTAATGCCTTATTTGAATAAACTATTTAAGTGATATTTATAACTCTAAATAGTTTCAAATTTTGATTATTTCATCCCCTTACTATTTTATAATGTTTATATCTTTATATTGTATCTGTATAAGTATATAAAAATGATTCACATCAATACATTTGTTTTTATATATATATTTATAAATGCATATATAGAGAATGTCTATTTCAATTTTGACCTGCTACAATTTTCCTCTCATACAAGTATGAGTTCATTTCTCTTCAATTGTCACTAATATATGAATCAATTAACCCTACTTAATCAAAGAAACAGTACACCTTTATCATTTCAGACCTTAATCAAAATTTGAAACAACCCAAGCAATGACACAAACAGGATTAAAAATGTAGTTCTACACACACTATACTACTACTCAACCACAAGGAAAAAATGAAAGCTTACCTTTTATTAAAAAAAATGGATGAAACTGGAGAGGTCATGCTAAATTAAGTAAGTCATATGAAGAGAGATAGATACCTGAGCATCACACTTATACTTGGAAGGAGCAAAACACTATAACAGATAAGCTCAGTAGAAACACGCCCCCTGACTCAGACTCCCAGAGCTATCGATACCTGAAGATTATGAGGAACTGGAACTGAGGTAGGGAAGAGAATCAATTGAGAGGGAGACTGACACATATTGATATTTTAGTAGCAACTGTGATTTGGAAGTTGCCTTTTTGAAGAGGTATGAAATTTCACCCCAAAAACACACATGGTGATGTCAAATAATGTTATCTCAATTAAAAATATATATGAAAGAGGGAGTCAAGAATGCCATTTTAGCTAATATCAGTTCACTAACTCCCGAGTCCTGAGAAGTTCACTGTCAGAGTGAAGGAGGAGCCCATGCACTGGGCCTCAGGGTTGGAGGAGCCAGAAAACTAATCAGTAGAGAGTCCTGGATATGAGACTCTACGGCCTAGGAGCAAGTCCCTCCAGTCCTTTCCAAAGTCCTCCCTTCCCCAATCCATGCACCATTTCCAGAGCCCTCTGGGTTTATAGGAATAAAGACAATGAACAGATCTCTGGGTGGCACTGGTGGTGCTCAGGGATTACTCTTGGAGGGCTCATCTGAGATGGTGTAGTAGAATCCAGGTCTCCAAAGTTGGCCATGTGCAAGAACAGCTTCCTACTGCTCTACTACCACTTCAGACCTATTAAGACATCTTTTATATCTCACAAGAAGATGCTCTTAACGAAAAGAATTATGCACTTGACAGAGGATGGTGGTGTTTGAGAATGTAGCTGTGGATTTCACCTGGGAAGAGTGGCAAACCTGGTAAATTATAGGGACATGAACTAGAAAGAATCACCTGGAGACATTGGATTCTGGCCGGCACTGAGATGTCTCAGAGTTCAACAGAAGGTCTTGGAGGTGGCTTGCCAGGATATGGAGTAAATACTTTTCTGAGATCCACTCTGGAGATGCTTGGAGGTTACAAGCAAAGCAGAGATGTTAATTTTGTGGAATATAAAGCACACATGAAAACAACAACAACCACACTGAAGAGTATATATATATATATATATATATATATATATATATATATGGAAGACAAGCTAGTTTTTACAATCTAGACCAGAATATTAGACAAGACTAGTAACCTCTTATACAAGGAACCCAGGAGCATCTATTTGAACTATATAATAAACTTAAACTTCTTAAAAGAAAATAAATGAGAGGACCAGAGAGATATCCAGTGGGTAGTACCACTCCAGACCTTCCATGCTACTGGCCTGGGTTTATTCCCCCGGCATTCTATGTAGTCTCCCAAGCCCCAACTAGAATGATCCTTGAGATCAGAGGTAGAATTGAGCCCTGAGAACAAGTTATGGAGTCCTTAAAAAATAAACAAAAATTAAAAGAAAAAAAAGAACAATAACAATTTTAATGGATTTACAAACTTCAAATGTTTGATTTGTAATAAATTTACTATATCTTTCAACTGGCTGCATTGAAAACTACAAATTTCTACTGTAAAATAAATAAAATTCAGTGAACTTCTTGATAACAAAGTAAATAAAACATTTCTTGGTTTAAAATATAATAAAAATTAAAAAAAAATTTTACACTTTACATTACTCATTTCATACTTGATCCATGCATAATTAATAATTTATTACATTTTAAAAATCATAAAATTTATGAAAAACTTTGGGGAAAGCAAACATTATTATCAAGTGCCATTTGTGTCAGAGAAACACTAAAAATAATTTTTCTAGTATAATGGCTTCCTGCACCATGATGGCAGCCATTTTCAATGTCCGAATTCCACAGCTCGTCAGAGCACCACCCAAGAGAAAAGCACATCTTAAGCCCAGCTCGTGAGAGCCCCATCCTAGAGAGAAGCCTATTTCAAGCCCAGGTATGCTAGCCTTGGCAGCTAAAGTAACTGGGCTTTTGTGGAGATGGATCTGGGGTCCCTTTCCCTCACTTTTGTCCTGCCGAGGAGGCCTGGTGGGCCCAAACATGAACTTCTCCCAGACTGTCGGCTGTAAACCGGAGACACAGATACACAGGGCAGAGCTGCTATCCGCTCTCCCCACTGTGCACAGCCATGCAACGTGCTTTATGTCAGTAAATGCAAGAACTGAAAGTGCCCACTTGGCAGAGCCTGGAAAGCTACCTGTGTCGTATTCTATAAACCAAAAACAGTAACAATAATAGAGCTCATTCCCATGACCTGAACTTCCTGGAGCATGCAGAGGCCCTTGGGCTATACTAGCACACAACGGGCACGAATGGAGACAATACTGGCATCTGCTAGAGTAAATCAATGAACAACAGGAAGACAAGTGATACAAGTGACAAGTGAATAGCTTCCTGGGACTTCTTTTATTTTATGAACTACATATGTTTTCTTTGTTATTGTTGCTATTGTTTTGGGATTGCACACAGGTCTTCTCAAAACTTCTGGCTCTGTGCTCAGTGATCACTCCTGGTAGACTCTTGATACTATATGGGTACCAGGGATAGAAACAGGATCTGCTCTGTGAAAAGCAAGCACCCTATCTGCTGTACTGTTGCTTTGCATCCTGTATTTTTCCCCTTTATGCTATATTATTTCAAAAATAATATTTTGGTTAAAAGGAAAAATATTGATATAAATGCTCAGAATAATACATATTTTGCTTCAACTAGTGAGAATATTCAGTGATAAAATACAATTAAATACAAAGATACTTTTTGCATTTATGTCAAAAGTAAAACATAAAGCAGTAATCTTTGATTTAACTACAAATATGAAAGCACTAAGTGGATGTCCACTTAAACTTTTTTAAAACATTTATACATTTTAGTATTAACACAACCCTGAAGGATATTTTATTGATTTCAGTGCTTTAGTCAGATTCAGGAAAAACATCATTTAGGCATCATAAGTCAATTAATATTAAAACTTCAATGTTTAAAAAATTCAAACTGTAGGGGTCAGAGTCATAGCACAGTGGATAGGGCATTTGCCTTGCATCCCATATGCTTGGGGAACAAGCACCACTAGGAGTGATTCCTGAGTGAAAAGCCAGAAGTAACTCCTGAGCATTACTGGGTGTGACCAAAAAACCAAAAATAAAATACAATTCAAATTGTAAAAGAGTGTGTGTGTGTGTGTGTGTGTGTGTGAAAAAGTCTAATTAATCCTAACATTTGCCATGGTACTTCCAGGAGAGTCAAATATTGAAGGTTCACCACCCTATTGAATTAATCGCATGGCTAAATCAAAAATATTTACCTATTAATCTATCTTTCCATGGAGGCCTTTTCAAAAAATTTCCACTGACATTTTGTTCAATTTAAACCCTCATTTGGTATGTGGGCAGGTGGACATGGCTATCAAAGAGATCTGAGTAGAAGTCATGGATAATCTTCTCCATTGCCTTTCTGGAAGATGTTATAGGATCCATCAGGGCGTCGAGGGCAGTCATCTTGGTCTTATAGTTGCTGAAGGATAGGTGGGTGTTGCAAATGCTTCTTCTGGCTTCTGCTGCATGGCCAGTATTGCAGCTCTTCTCTCTTTGAGGTCTTCCTTTATCACTTCTCTACACTGCTTTGCGAGCTTGGACGTTAGCTTATGGTTGCCTGAGGCTCGCATCTTGGCATGTTGGTGAATGAGCTCGAGAGGTTTTTGAAGAGAGTCATACTTTTGTGGCTTTCTCTCAGCTTTGCTAACACAATCATGAAGGTACTGAACCAGTCAGTTGTATGCTTTGTCAATGTCATCAATGATGGCATCTTCCCAAGTTGCCACAATGGTGTCAAGAGCTCCCAGTTGGTGGTTATTTTGGAACTTCTCTTCTTAAACTTTGCAACCTTTTCTCCCCATCCGTGAAGTAGAATTTCGCATAAAAGAAATGGTGGTCCAATCCTGTTTGGAATTTTGGGATGCAGCAACATCTGACAGGCAAAGCCGTCAATTGAATACGATGTGGTCAATTTCATTTGTGGAATTGTCCACCAGGAGATTCCCATGTCCAACATTTAGATTCAGCCTTCTGGAACTGTGAGTTACCATGAATGCTCTTGGTGGATATGATGAACCCAGATAGTCCCTCACCCTTGTTCGTTCCATTCTAGGCCATGGGTCCCGATATGGAGTTCTTTGGCCTATCTTCTTGGTCCCTAATTTGGCACTAAAACCACCAATTATGATCTTCTAGAAGGTGTGGTAGACTTTATATAGAACTCCTCCAGTTCCATGTAGAATTTCTCAATTTCTTCTTCCTTGTATGTGGATGTTGGTGCATAGACAATGAAGATAGAAACTTCTGGCAGTGAATCACATCTCTTCAAGTGTAATTGCCTGATTCTCTTTGTTAGCCATTAAAATGAATCATTGCTCACGGCCATTTTGTGATGACAAGGACACCAACGCCACCAATTCCTTTTTCGTCGCCCAGAGTCGAAAATGGCCTGCAGTTTCTCATATCAGTCAGAACAGTGATGTCATACTTGATCTTTTGTGCTTGCACCATCAGTTCCTCGATATATGCTTCCGATGTCAGCACATGTGCATTGAAAGTACAAATATTTTAGTCCTCATAGTACAGACATTTTTGTCATTTTAGTTTGTTTTGACAGCCTAGTTTGTCCCTGAGATTTTATCAGCCTCTCCTTGCTTGTCCTTCTTAGTGCTGCCGTATTTAGGGCTCTTTCAGAGTGAGGGGGACAAGATTCATTGTTTTTACTGGTTTTGCATATTGATTATGTGATGGACAGCTTGCCAGGCTCTGCCATGCGGGTTGAATACTTTTGGTAGCTTGCTGGGATCTCTGAGAGGGGCATGTGGGATACTCCTGATAATTTATTGCATTGATTAATCATATAGGACAATGGGGAGAGCTGGTAGCAGGACAGATATGTCTTTCCCAATGTTCTCCCTTCTGAAATCTGACATGCCATTTCGTAGGGAAAGAAGGGAGCAGCACCCATCCCAGACAAAGTCAAACTAGAACACCTGAAGAATCTGCTTGTCAGTACACTGGATCAGTTTTTCACATGCTACCTGTTTTAATGCAAGGTTTCCCTCCCATTGGAAAACCAGCAGGACAGTTCTACTGCTCAAGAAGGGAGATATTCAAGATATTGGCAACTATCGCCCCATCTGCCTGTTGTCAGGCATCTACAAGCTATTTACTCGAGTCATACTGAACAGGATTGGCGGAACATTAGGTGAAGAACAATCATGCAAGCAAGCTGGCTTCCAAAAATAATTCAGCACAATTGACCATATCCACATGGTAACCAAGCTCATTGAGGTTTGTAGGGAGTTCAAAATGCCACTCTGGGGCCAGAGCGATAGCCCAGTGGGTAGGGCGTTTGCCTTGCACCGAGGCGGCCTGTGCCGGCCGGGTTCAATCCCTGGCATCCCATATGGTCCCCGAGCACGCCAGTAGTAATTCCTGAGTGCAGAGCCAGGAGTAAACTCTGAGCATTGCCGGGTGTGACCCAAAAAAGAAAAAATAAAATAAAATGCCGCTCTGTCTCACGTTCATTGATTTAAAGAAAACCTTTGATTCTGTTGACCAAAGCGGCCACCAAAGCCCTAGCCAAACAGGGCATTCAAACCCAATACATCAAGATCCCTTCTTGAGCCGTATTACAGATTCACCACCAGGATCTCACCATTCTACAAGGAAGTGATCATCGATGTCAAAAGAGGGGCTCGGCAGGGTGATTTCACTGAAACTCTTCAGTGCCACCCTCAAGAAAATCATGCGACGATTAGAATGAGAAAGAATGGGAGTCAAGATAGATGGTGGGCAACTACACCACCTCCGCTTCACTGATGACATCGTTCTAATAACACCAAACATTAGCCATGCTGCACAAATGCTGGCTGACTTTGACAGTGAACGTGGAAAGGTAGGTCTACAACTGAATCTCAACAAAACAATGTTCATGAAAAGCGAACTAGTTCCAGATGCTCCATTCAGTCTCAATGGAACAAACATCTCTGAATGCAGCAATTTTGTGTACCTAGGTCAAGAACTCAACATGATGAAACACCTAGGACCTGAGCTGCACAGGAGGGAAGAGTGCAGTGTGGACTGCCTTAAAGAGACTCGAAGAAATAGCTAAAAGAACAAAGAACCTCTGGCTCTGGGCACATCTCTTTGACTCCACTCTTCTCCCTGCATTAACATAACCTCAGAGACCTGTGTCCTAAGAAAGCAGGATGAGAATGCTATTTGGGTCTCTCAGAGAGGATTGAAAGAGCAATGCTTGGAATATCACGCCTCACTCAAGTGAGAGAAGGAGTCCAGAGTTTCGACCTCCATAGGGCGTCGTAAAATGAGAGACACTGTCTCGTTTGCCAATGAATCAAAAAATCAGAACAACTGGACATGTAATGCAACTTGGAGACAACCGCTGAACTAGAACCATTCCTGACCGGATACTACTAGATATCAAAATATCTTGGGGCCCTAACTACAAGATAGTCAGATTTCTTTTTTTTTTTTATTTTGCTTTTTTGGGTCCCACCGGTGACACTCAGGGGTTACTCCTGTCTTTGCACTCAGGAATTACTCCTGGCAGTGCTCGGGGACCATATGGGATGCCAGGCGATCGAACCCGGTTTGGCTGCACTCATGCAAATGCCCTACCGCTGGACTATCACTTCGGCCCAAGATAGTCCGATTTCTGCATCAAGACCCTGAATGAACAATTTGAGGCTCTTTGTATTCCTGGAGCAAGCAAATGCCATTGGACTACACTGGCACGTGACAGGGACAAATGGAAACTGTTGGGTTCTGAGCTGCTAGACTTGGGTCCAGGAATTCTCCATAAGGGCCCAGCACTTTCCTGCCACAAGACCCTAAGGGAAGAACCCAGAAATGGGACCCACCCATATGGTTAAACCCAAAACATCTGTGCTTATCCAAGCTAAATTGAGGCAGAATGTGCCTGGTCTTCTAACCTCTTATCTCAGGAATATGTAAATCAATGATTGTTACCTTGCAAATGCTAAATCTGTGATTGTTATCTGTTGTAATGGCATAGGAGCTTGCAAATGCCATGTTATTTGTGCTTGTACCCCCTCTACCCAAATATTGTATAAGGCTTAAACTGTGCTCAGTAAAAAGGAGTGCTGCTATCCAGAACTCCCTGCTGTGTTGGTGTCTTCCAGCGGCAAGAAAGAAGTCTATCCCTCTCCTTTTACTGCAGGGATGAAGTCTGGCAAGATCTAGGCGTCCCTTCATTTGTGCCAGGGGCTGCTGGCCAGGGCCTCACGACAGAAATGTTTACTGGTGCCTGCTAAAACAAATTGATGAATAATGGGGATTTCAAATGACCAAGTGAACCCCTTATTATCTCTGCCTCTGTCTCACTGCCTCTCTCTCTCTCTCTCTCTCTCTCTCTCTGTGTTTCATTCTCTTGCTAGCTGATCATTTCTTTCTGTCTCTGTCTCTATCTCTGTTTCTCTTTCTCTCTCCCTTTCTTGTGTATGTGTGTGTGTGTGTGTGTGTGTATTTCTTTGTCTGTTTGTGTTCATCTAGTTGATCATTATGGGGTAGACAGGATAGAATCTGAAGGCTACACTAACCATCAGTCTTCCAAGTTCCTGCCCACTGCAGAGCAGTGATTTGCCATACAACACCAGCAATCTGTCTCACATGCAATCAGCAGATAGATACAAACAAAAATCTATTCATTTGCCTTCTCACATTTTATGCTCTCCCTTCCTTTTTTGAGTTCTTGTTTTGGCCATTTGTGTCCTCCAATATGGTTTTAGCCTCTAGGCACTTCTCTTCACCCATCTTTCTTTCAGTGAAGTATCACTTGCCTACATTAGCCCTCTAATAAACTCTTGTTACTCTCTGTTAATTTTGGTTGTTTTTTTCTAGTTACTATGTAGGGAACCTCCTACATACCCATGTTGATGATGTCATCCAATAGTCATTCGTATTTTTCTAATTTCTGTTCATTTAGTCTTTATTTACATAATTATAATTACATTATTTCATAGATATGATTACATTATTGCATGGATTTTAGCCTTTTCACATCTCTTCACTTAGAAAATCTCTTCTATATCTTTCAACCTTAACTTTTCTCTCTGTGTGTTTTATTAATTTTTTTTTTTTTGCTTTTTTGGAGGGTTCCACACCCAGCGACGCTCAGGGGTTACCTCCTGGCTCTTTGCTCAGGAATTAATTCTGGCTGTGCTTGGAGGACCATATGGGATGCTGGGGATCTAACCCGGGTCAGGCGCTTGCCAAGGCAAATGCCCTACCTGCTGTGCTATGTCTCCGGCCCCTCTCTATGTGTTTAATTTTGAATTGTTTCTTACAATGAAGTCAAGTTTCCAGTTTTAAAATTTTAAAATTACACCCCATTGTAATTTCAATGGGGTTTTCTTTGAAATTTCTATTAATTCCTTCTTAAATGTTTTCATTTAGGTCTCCAGTTCATACTCTACCTAGTTAAGTTTGATATCAATGATTCTTTTGTGCTAATTTTTCTGCCATTTGTGTAAATAACTATTAATTTGTTTCTCATTTTAAGAGATCAAATTTCTTTGAAATTTTCCCCTCAAAGCCTAATGACATTATGAATTGGTAAATTTTAAATAATAATAGTTTTTATATTATGGCAAAGAATGCTATGGTATATGTGTGTGTGTGTGTGTAATTTCTTTCTACATCTTTTTAAAATTTTGCTTTAACACATTTTCCTGAGAGAAAGAGAGATTGAGAGAGAAAGAAGAAAAGTGCCTGCCATGAAGGAAGGTTCTATGGAAGGGAAGGGAAACAGGGGGACCTTGGTGAAGGCCCAGATGATGGAACATTGCATGGCTGAAACCAAATCAAGAAAAATATCTTAACTTTATGTCATGATGAATCAATAAAAATCAATCAAACAATCAATCAATCAATTAATTTTAATTAATTGAAAAAGGACTTAATCAACGCAAGCTTATGACCTCGCACTTACTTGGAATTCCTCGTTCATGGGAATAATCCCCGATCCCCATCACAAATGGGGTTCAACCGGGTTACCTGGCGCCTGCCGGCGTAGGGTAGGCACATGCTGAGCCAGTCAGTGTAGTGTGCATGCAGCCCCCAGATATCTAAGGGCATCACAGACCTGTTATTGCTCAATCTCGGGTGGCTGAACGCCACTTGTCCCTCTAAAAAGTTGGGGGACGCCGACCGCTCGGGGGTGTTGTAACTAGTTAGCATGCCAGAGTTTTCTTCATTATCGGAATTAACCAGTCAAATCGCCTCCACCAACTAAGAACGGCCATGCACCACCACCCACGGAATCAAGAAAAGAGCTATCAATCTGTCAATCCTGTCCAGAGACTCACAGACATGGGGCAGAGCTGCTCCTTGCTCTCCCTGTGCCCAGCTGCTCACGAGGCACCCAGGGAGGGATGGCAGGTTCTAGCCCTGGTCCGCCACAACAAGCCAGATGACCCCCACTCCATGAAGGCCTCCATTTTCCACATTCGGACTTCTCTCTCGTCAGAACTCCACACAGCAGACCAGCCTATCACAGCCCGGCTCATGCAGCCGCTTGGCCACGAGGTTCATCAATAAATGCTGACTACAAGAGATGACTACAAGAGTATGCTACCTGCACGGCAGAGCCTGGCAAGCTACCCGTGTTGTATTTGATATGCCAAATACCAGTAACAATTATAGACCTCATTCCGGAATGGATTGAGGCTCTTTATGTCCCTGGAGCAAGCAGATGCCCTTGGGCCTCTACCTGCATGAGACAGGACATATGGAGATGTTACTGGGGCCCACTAGAGCAAATCAATGATGAATGGGAAGACAGTGATACAGTGAGATAGTGAAAAAAAAAAACAGGATGAGATGCTATTTTTGGTCTCCCAGAAAGGAATCGAAAGAGCTATGCTTGGAATATCACGCCTCACTTAAGTGAGAGAAGGAATCCGGAATTCCGACCTCCATCGCTATTCCAGAATCAGGGGACGCTGTCTCCTTTGCCAAGGCATAGAAAATCAGATGGGTTGGTCATGTAATGTGATTTGGAGACAACCGCTGGACTAGAGCTGTTACCGACTGGATCCCACTGGATGTCAAAGATCACATGGCTACCCACCTACAAGATGGTCAGACTTCTTTTGTATGAAGGAACGGTTTGAGGCTCTTCATATTCCTGAATAAACCATATGCTATTGGGCTACATTGGCACGTGATAGGGTCCAATGGAAATGTTACTGGCACCCGCTCAAACAAATCGATGAATAATGGGATTCAAGTGATCAATTAAAGTAAATTAATTTTACCTATGGTGATTCCAGATAAACTTACTCTGAGTCCAAATTTCTTCCTTATTAATGGGTGAACTTTTATAATGATTTTTCCCCTAAAACCATATTACAGGTGCTTTCATTCTCACTTTTTTGAAGCATGCTATGAATTATGCATCATTGTTATTCACTCTCTATGTCTGTTGATGAACTTTTCTGTGCTTCTAGATCATTTCCTAAAAGTTTATGTAGTTCTTAAGCTCAACAAAAAAAAAATTCACGGATTGTGTCTTTACATTTCAAAGATAAGCTGCTTTTTATCTTCTTTTTAGTCATTCTACCACTATCCCTCATCAAATCTATTCAGCAATACAATATTCAGTATATTAAATAGACTTAATAAAATTGATAATTTGCCTTAGACATGATCTACAACTCTCATTGATTTATTTTCATAAACTATGTTTTTTCAGGATTTGGATTAATAATTTTTTAAATAATTAAATTGATAACATAAATTTAGCTATAACTTATTTGCTCTACATTATATGCAACAATTGCAAAACAGAACAAATATACCGGTCATCTCATTAATAGTATAACTATCTCCACCCAGCTCTCCCTGATGCTTCTTCTCATCCCCTCTACCAGGTGTGTTGGAGCCCCGGGCACTCTAAGTAAACACTCAGTCCCAGGGTAAAGGGTGGAATTTCACCAACGGGCCGAGGTGCACAAAATCCTCAGACCTGCTGTCGGTCTACTTCCGCCCAGCTCTCCCCAATGCTTCTTCTCATCCCCTCTAACTATATAAAATATTGCTTTCTAATGTTTGATGAATATCAAATTATATAGCACTTGAATTTTATTAAATTATGCATCATATTATTCAGTTACTAGACAATTATAGCAACATATGAAGCCAGAAATAAAAATCATTTGACCTTAAGTTACAGAAAGTAATTTTAACTCAATTAATTTTCTTTCATTTACTATAGAGAAATATGATTAAAATTACCAGTAAATAATTTCTACAATGAAATATGGAAGATAAAATTTTGTGGCACAATTGAAGTGAATATTAACAAATATACTTAATCACTTAGTTCATACATTTTAAGTGAGTCAAAATGGAAATCCATTTATCATGGTAATTATATTCCATTAGCTATCCTTAAATGACAATTTTTAAAATTTATTATAGCAAAAAATGTGTGTTCTTTTATATTGCTTTTACACTAGTGTAAATATAGTTAATATAAATTTAAACATACAATAAAAATCTGTATTTCTTTAAGTCACATAAGCAAATTTGGAAATCATAGTCTTAGACCTTTTGCACTAATAAGTACCTTTGTTATTAATTTATAATTTATCAACTGTATTATAGAATTTCAGTAGTATCACTTTGTACCTTTATAAATGCATGTAAATAATTTTTCAATTCCAAATTTATTTTCACTATCTGTTTTTTATGTTTAGTGTTTAAACAGTGTAGTTTAAATCATAAAGAAATAATATGAAATGATGATCTCATGAGCATATATATATACCATATACATATATATGGCAAAAGATGCTACACACACCATAGAATTCTTTGCCATATATATGTATATTACTATATAAACATATATATGCTCATCGGATCATCGTGGTATATATATCACGAAGAACAAAGCGGCTGAAAGTATATACTAAGAACAAACTCGTGAAAGTAGTCCTTAAACATAAATAATTTTCAAAATATAAAATTAAGTTTTCGAACTTGAAAAATATAGTTAATTATAAATTAAATCTGTATGTTGCTTTAATTATTACCTTACATTAATAACCCTGTTAGGTGTAACTTACAAGAAGTTTTTCTAAGGACAACTATATAACATCTTTGCTGTTTGTATGCAGTTGAGCAAACAGTGATATAATTTAGATTAAATCATTAATATTTAGTATAAAATATACTTTAAACATATAATTATACATTTGATTAAGAGTACAGATTATTTTATGATATATTACTCAGCACAACACTCCATATAAGTCATATCCAATTATTAATAATTTATCTATTTGTAAAATGTGATTTTATAACACGTTTAAAAAAAATCTTTATGGATGTTTTAATTATTATAGCCATAGTATGTTTGGGTTTTCCTTATTATTTTCATAGGAAAATGTCAAGATATTTTGAAGCATTTTAGTCTGTCTCTAACTTTGTAGCTTATTTTTTCAGAGTAAGTAAAGTACTCAAGTATTAACAGAAGAGTCATTGATTAATCACATTAAAACAACAAAACAATCAGATTGAATCTATATTTATCAAATATTTCAGAATGTCTGTTTGTATACTTCATAAATTTTGCTGTTAAATATGATAGAAAATCTACCTAGATAGAGTGTAATCCAAAACATAAACCAGTTCCTAGAGGCAAGTTTCATACCTTTTGGGAAATTATTGAACAGAAATATCACATAAAGTATTATGCCCAAAAGAAATTCCTTCAGGGTAAGTGAGTAAAATATAAATGGCCTATTCATTCAGCTGCTTCTTATTGCTAAATTATTCCCTGGTTATAAATTAGATCCCTCTGCAAACTATGAACTACATTAGTTGTCACTAAATAGTACCTTAGAGTCTTCCCAGAACTAATTTTCTTATCAGAGACATTATATTCTCTACTAAATTAGAAACACTAAATATTCTTTGTGACTTTTCTTGCATAAACTTTGATTTTTTATGAAATGTTAAAATAAGCCATGTTCATCTACCCAAAATAAACAAAGGTAATAGAAGAAAACAAAAGCATAATATCAAATTAAACAAATAGATGCTTATGTCTATGAAGGGAAAAATTAAAATAAATTTTCTTTTATATATTGTAGGCATACATGTTATTTTATAGTAGTCATTCTTTAGAAATAATTTCCTATGCATGTACAGTTCTAAATAAGATCAACTACACTTTCTCAGTACAAACATATGACATAACTTCTCAAAATTAAATTTTATAGAAGGCATTAAAAGTAGTTAAATGAATTCGCTTTCATAAATTTCCTGAGCATTCGCCATCAAATTTAGAGCTGCATTTCCTGAGCATAGAGTCATGTGCAATTCCAGGTGTGTGGGGAAATAAAAAATTGCACTTCAAACGTACTAAATATGATTTATAATCAATCATACAAAAATAACACCTTAAAATATGTTTAAATAGGTATATACTTCAAGAAAAATATTTCATTAGCCATGAAACAAAATTAAATCTCAGAATGTTATTATAAAAACATAATATTGAGGGCTGGAGTAATAGTACAGTGGGTAGGGTGTTTTCCTTGCATGTGGCTGACCCAGGTTCAATCCCTGTCATCCCATATGGTCCCCCCAAGCACTGCTAGGAGTAATTCCTGAATGCAGAGCCAGGAATAACACCTGAGCATTGCCAGGTCTGACCCAAAAAAAAAAAAAAAAAAACAAAAACAAAAAACAAAATAATATTGAATCTCCAAGTTGATAAGAATTTTTTTATTTGAATTAGAAAAACTATATTTTATAAGTAGCTAGGTTAATAGTCCAAAATATTATTGACTAAATTTAGTAAATGCATATTGGCTTTCAGACAATCTATTAAAAGCCAACAAGAATTGAATTTTATTTCTACCAAGTTATGGTTTCTCAAGATTTTTTTTTTCTTTTTTGGGTCACACCCGGCGATGCTCAGGGGTTACTCCTGGCTCTGCACTCAGGAATTACTCCCTTTCGGTGCTCGGGGGCATATGGGATGCAGGGGAATCGGATCCAGGCTTGCACAGGCTGGCCGCGATGCAAAGCAAACGCCCTACCCACTGGGCTATTGCTCCAGCCCCTCAAGATTTTTTTTTAAAAAAGGGATAAAAACTAACAAGTTCTTTGTTCAGAATAAGTTTTTTTTTGAATTTTATTTTACTCTAAAAGATAAATTAAAAACTACCCTATATTTTGAGTACATTTAAGTCTTGAAATTTTCAGATTTTCTTTAGTCTCTAATCCCACCAGGTTTTTAAGAACTTTCTCAAAAACCATGTTTAAAACACTGATATTTCTGTAAAAGTTTTATTGCTAATAATCTTCACTTCATAGGATTTTGTTACAGTTCCCTAAAGGACAGAATATTTTTTTTTAAATATGAGATATCTGAATTATCTATTTAGTGTTAAAAATGTCAGATTATTTTTAAAAGTGAAGATGAGAGTTTGAAAGTCTACTTCTTTCTAATAGAAAGATCTATTTTAAATTTGAAGTTTGTGGCACCCTTCACTGCAGATTCTGTGACTAAAAGAGTTGCCAGGCTTATTATCTTCACCAGAGACAGACATTTAGAATGAAACTCTAGGCTCATTAGAACAACAAAGCAGAGATTATCTTTCAACAACTCATACCAAGAAATTACTTAGACACCAGAAAACATGCTGTCTCCAAAATTAAATAGAATCAAGAGAGATCACAAGGCACAAAATAATAGAAAAATATGGCTTAAGAGACATTTGTCTTCTAAGATCAGATAACTGTCAAGAGGAAAGAAAGAAAGATCATGTGCTACTAATTTTTATCTCTGTCAAAGTGAAAATGTAAAGAATTGTTAGTGATATAAAAAAGGAAGATGGAAGATACCTCCAATTCTCTTCTCTCTTTGTGTGTGTGTGTGTGTGTGTGTGTGTGTGTGTGTGTGTGTGTGTGTGCCCATGTGCATAAGTAATGGGGGAGGGAACTATCACTTGTCTTCCTCTTGTTCATTGATTTGCTCGAGTGGGCACCAGTAACATCTCCATATGTCCTGTTACAATCAAGTATAGCCCTAGGACATCTGCTCACTCCAGGAACATGAAGAGCCTCAAACCATTCCTTCAGGTCATGGTCCATAATTGTTACTGTTTTTTGGTATATCAAATACAACACAAGTAGCTTGCCAGGATCTGCCTTATAGATGGTATGCTCTCAGTAGAAGGCTCTCATCTCGAGCATTTACTGATGAACCTCAGCAGGGAGAGATCAGCTTTTCTCTTGGGTGGAGCTCTGAGGAGCAGTGGAGTCAAGACGTAGAGAATGACTGACGTCATGGTGGGGGGGGGTTCCTCTGACTTCTTGCTAGGCTCACTGGGATGACGGGCCACAGCTAGAACCTGCCTAGAATTGTATACAGTGTATAAATTTGAAAGATCCTGGGAAGGACCTGGTCCTAACTTCCAGTACTATCTAAGATTGTCCCAAGGCTGACAGGGAATGGGAGGAGGGAGCCCAAATCCCCGCTCCAAGTCCGGCCAGTGTGGCTCTTCCCTGCAGGTGTGAGCAAACTCTTGGAGCTATGTTGGACTTGTTCAGGGGCTTGCAGAGCCCTTTACCCTCCTCCGGAACTCCTTGGGCTGCTTCCACGTGGGGCGACAACTGTGGGTCTGGAGTGGTTGGGTCTGGAGTGTCTCTCTTCCGGTGTTGCTGTTGCAGCTGTGGATCTGGAGTGTCTCTCTTCTGAGGTTTCTGGCTGTGGTGGTTTGGGAGCTCGCAGCCACACCTGCAGACATGGAGGTGGGAGGAATGGGAGGAGGAGCCCAAATTCCCGCCCCAAGTTCAGCCAGCATGGCCCTTCCCTGCATGTGTGAGTGGACCCTTGGAGCTTTGTTGGCCATTACATGTGCCTAATTAATGGGGTAAAAATAGACAAAAATAAAAGAAATCTTGAAAGATAATTTAAATTTTTGAAGTTAAAAATGATGAATCAGGGGCTGGAGTGATAGTACAGCAGGTAGGGTGTTTGCCTTGCACACAGCCTACCTGGGTTCAATCCCTGGAACCCAATATGTTTCCCTGAGCACCAGCAGGAGTAATTCCTGAGTGCAGAGTCAGGAGTAACTCCCTGAGCATTGCTGGTGTGACCTCCCCAAACAAAAAAAAAAAATGGGGGAAAATGATAAAATAAATTCCACAGCAAAATTTAAAACATCACTATAGGCCTTTATTTTTTTTTTTTACTTTTGAAAACATAAAGCTCACTATTAGAATCAAACCATATTGAGTGAAAAACCACAACTTTTCACTTTATTTTATTCAGGAGATATCAGTTTATTATTACATACTTAAAAGGTATGTCTTGCATTTGTATGCATATTTCTTGGAAAGAAAACAGCATGGAGTTATCAGAAAACATAAAAAACAAATCTACAATATAGCAATTCCACTCTTAAACATTTGTCCAACGAGAACAAAAATGCTATTCTTAAAAAAACATGCACACTTATGTTTTTAAAGTACTGTTTATACTAGCTAAGGTACTGAAATGGTTGGTGCCCAACAATAAATGAGTGATTTTTTAATTCCCCTTTATTTGAGCACCATGATTACAAAGTACAAAGTTTTTCACAGTACAGTTGTTACAAGCATTCATCATTCAAAGCCAGACCTCCACCAACACCACCAAAGACCTTCCTTTCCTACCCACCCCCATCCCCATGCCTGCTTTCCTAGCCATCATTAATCATATTGATTATTATAATGTATAAATAGTAATGATATTGATAAAGTCATAAGCTTTCCCCTGATTGTTATGTGTAAATTTGGTTCATCATTATTTCAAGTTTTTGCAATTACTGTTTGGACCTATATTACCTACCCGCTGTGCTATCGGTCCAGCCCCTGTAGTTTTAAAAAGGCAAGAAGTTATAACTCTAAAACATGTATATACATATATATCTACACACATACATACGCACACATACATACACATAAATATGCACATACACATACACATACATATACATATACTGGGTCCTAGTCCCAATCCTTTTCAAGCTCTTCAAGGAAATTGAAGAA
>JAJIBD010000391.1:0-70626 GCA_021461705.1 Cryptotis parvus
AGAGAATAAAATGCTCATTTAAAAAAATCTATTATAGTAAGAGTGGGGGAATGGTGGTAGAAAAACTGGGTCATTGGTGGTGGGAAATACACACTGGTGAAGGGACTAGTTTTTGGGAAAACTGTATGACTGAAACTCAATCATGAACAGCGTTGTAACTGTGTCTCTCATGCTGACTCAATTGAAAAAACCCCACAATCCATTACAAATATACAGAGCACTTTTCTGCTTTTTAACATATTTGGGTCATTTATTTCTTAAACCCTATGGAAGATAGATAACAAGACTATGTTTTATAGCCCACAGAGATAAAAGGAGTATAGATATTGTAGACAAAAGATAGATTCCTCCCACACAGAGATAAGATTAAGGCAGATAGAGATAAATTTTAAATTGTTTAAAGTCTCCAAGAGATCAATGAGCAAGTTTTTTAAATTCTCCACTAGCAATTTTTCTCCCATTCTTCTCCCAAAAATTTTTCTACCATTCATCTCCCTGTATAGATTAAAGGGTTTTGGGAAGGGAAAAAGGATTCTAGAAGCACTTACTCTGAATTTAAAATAGGACTGGTGTCTGGAAAACCAGGACTCTGGTCCCAAGGCAGTCAAGCAAAATCCATCACTCAAGAAACTTTTAACTAAAACAGAAAATTCATTTCAAAGTGTCTGCAGCAGTGGAATAACTATCATCCTTCCTTAGTTCTAAATACTAAGTACCCCTCCCCTAGCCTAGGAGGGAACTGGGGAACATTGGTGGTGGGAATAGGGCACTGGTGGAGGGATAGGTGCTGGATGAAGGAAGCGCAATCATGAACATCTTCGTAATTGTATGTCTCATGGTGGTACAATTAAAACAGATTTTTTAAAAAAATGTTAATTTTTTAAAAAAAAGTGTTAATAGCCCACTCAGTAGTAGAGAAGTTTGATTATAAATAAACACATAAGTAGGGGCCGGAGTGATAGCCCAGCGGGTAGGGGCGTTTGCCTTGCACGCGGCCGGCCCATGCTGGCAAGGTTCGATTCCCAGCATCCCATATGGTCCCCCGAGCACAGCCAGGAGTGATTCCTGAGTGCAGAGCCAGGAGAAACCCCTGAGCATTGCTGGGTGTGACCCAAAAAAGCAAAAATAAATAAATAAATAAATAAATAAATAAATAAATAAATAAATAAATAAATAAAATAAAAAAAATAAACACATAAGTAAATGTGAATTGTAAAACTGCTATCCCAATAGAAAACACAAAACTATGGGTGTGTGGGTATTCTATTTCAAATAGAATGGTTAAGGCTGCTATAATATTTAAGAAGAAAAATGATATATGAAGTCAAGAGCATCTTGTGGATATTGGGGCAGGAGAATTTAGACAGTATTAAAAATTAGTGCAAACATCCTGAGGCAAGTGTGTATGTAGCTTGTTTAAGGGCTCTGCTGGTGGTTCAGGTGGCTGAAGAGTAAGGAAGGGAAATTTGTTAGAGACGGAAATAGGAATAATAGCAGGAGATATAAACAAGACCCTACACAACACAGCAATGACTTGGACTTTTGCTTGAATGACTGGAAAGCCAGTGACTTTACAATTCTTGGTCTAGTAGCAGGTCAATAATAAAGAAATAATGAATACTAAGAAGCCAAAGTCAGAAGAAGGGAAGCCCAACTAAGCGTTTATTGCTGTAATCTAGTTTTGATAAGCAGGGAGCTCCCTGGCTATTAAAGCCCTGACTGAAGAAGTTTGGAGCCCTCAGAGTCTCTTTATGATCTTGCCTGGTTATCCTTAGAGGGTCAGACTTATCCCAAGACACCCACGGTCTTCCTATGTCCTATACTTGGAGAGATACCACTATAGACACTTTGGAATTTAACAGATTACTTGTTCCTTTGGCCTCAGTTTGAGCCATAGGCCCATTCCTCAACCCAAATGAGAAGAAGAAGGTGATTAATCCAATGGTATATCTATAAATTTTCAATAAATGAGGCTTGTATATGAGTTTGGCATGGAATTGTCACCTGCATTTGTTTGGTTTTGGACTGCATCCATTGGCTATCAACAACTGCCCAGAGCATGGTACTCAAGGGGTCCTTCTTGGCTGTCCTGGCAGTGCTCCCAGGGGTGGTGTGGGGTGAGGTAGTGTATGAATACATTGCTAGACATCCTTTAAGCCTTTCTATGTACAAAGCATGTGCTCTAGTTCTTTTTATTTTTTTTTAAACTTCACTCAGCAATGCTCAGGGGTTACTTCTGGCTCTGCACTCAGAAATTATTCCTGCCAGTGCTCAGGGAAACTTATGGAATGCCAGCAATCCAGCCAGGGTTGGAAGCTTGCAAGGTAAGTGCCCTACCTGCTGTACTATTGCTTCCACCCACACGTTCTCCACTATCACATTTTTGATCCATCTTCCTGGACCAGGATTGGCATCTCGTATGGATATTATTACAATAAAGTCTAGGTTTTTCAACATGGATTAGGGGTTCAATTTCAGGTAGTCCAACACTGTCTACTAGAGGAAGAAGAGGTCTAAGCATTTCTATTGCTGCCACTGGCCAAAAATGGTGGACTGCTGACTTGTTCTTTATAGAACATTTGAGTCAGGCAAATGCAAATGCCAACCTTCTACCCTGAATCCCTTGAAGCTGGAGCCTGGAGCTGGAGTCTTTTTTTCCTTTTGGCCATTTGTTTTTCTTTCATGTTGATTAAGTTAAGTCAGCAGTTTCCTACTTATTATTTATTATATTTGTTAATGGAATTTAAAAGTCAAAAGTAAATAAGTCCATGACTCTTAGGGAGGTCATTGGTTTTGTGCTGATGTTTCAAGTGTCAGCAGGAAAATTTCATGGCTGATGTTGCTCTTGATGTGAAAACAATGATGAGACTGAGCAGGGAAAAACCAGTTTTATTTATCCAAGACAAGAGGTAAATAAAGATTCCATCTGAAGAAACCCCAGGCAGAGCAGATACCAGCTCTCCCGCTGAACCGCCTGCACTCCTCTGACCACATGAGTGACTTCCAGCAGAGTCCACCATTCCGATGAACCCAGAGGAACCCCCCACACCATGTTGGCAGCCATCTTCTTAATCCACACTCCACAGCTTCAGATCTCCACCCAAGAGATTAATCCAATCTCCAGCCATAAGGACCCGCCCTTCAGAGACCTGCCCTTCAGAGGAGAGTATTTCAAGCCCAGGAATGCTTGAGCCACAGATGCAGATACCCCAGGCAGAGCAGATACCAGCTTTCCCCATTGAACCCCCTGCACTCCACTGACCACAAGAGCGACTTCCGGCCCAAGTCCACCATCCCGATGAACCCAGAGGAACCCCCCACACCATGCTGGCAGCAATCTTCGTAATCCACACTCCACAGCTTCAGATCTCCACCTAAGAGATTAATCCATCTCCAGCCATAAGAACCCGCCATTCAGAGATCTGCCCTTCAGAGGGAGTATTTTCAAGCCCAGGAATGCTTGAGCCACAGACACAGATACCCCAGGCAGAGCAGGTACCAGCTCTCCCCATTGCATGCGCGCGGCTATGCGGCCATGCTATTTACTTCCACACCCATCTCAGAGAACCCTGCATGCTACTGAGAATATACCATTCACACGGCAGAGCCTGTCAAGCTGTCCGATGTGTATTCAATATGCCAAAACCAGTAATAAAAATGTGCATCTTCCCAACCCTGAAAGAGTCTTTAATTCAGCAGCACTAAGAAGGACGAGCAAGGAGTACCTGATAAAATTTCAAGGCTGAACTAGGCTGGCAAACAAAGGACTAAAATGACTGTCTGTACTTTCAATGCATGTATGCTGGCATCGGAAGCATATATTGAGGACCTGATGGTGCAACAGCAAAAGATCAAGTATGACATCATTGGTCTGACTGAGACAAGAAGGCATCAATTGCATCATGCTGTTTTTGATACCAGAGAAGAACTCTTTCCTAGTAACATGAGACGAAAAGAGGTGTTGGTGGTGTCAGTGTCCTTGGCAACATGAATGTGGCTATGAACATTGATTCATTTGAATGCCTAACAAACCGTATCAGACGATTACACTTGAAGAGATGTGGCCTACTGCCAGCAATTTGTATCTTTGTTGTCTACATACCAACATCCACATACAAGGAAGATGGAATTGAGAAATTCTACATGGAACTGGAGGAGTTCTATAAAAAGATCACACCTTCTACAAGATCATAGTCCGTGATTTTAATGCCAAGATAGGACCGAGAAGATCAGCTAAAGAACTCCACATTGGGACCCATGGCCCAGAATGGAAAGAACAGGGTGAGAGACTATCTGAGTTCATCATGTCCACCAAGACCATTCATGGGAACTCACAGTTCCAGAAGACTGAAGTGAAACGTTGGACATGGGAATCTCCTGGTGGACAGTTCCACAACAAAATTGACTACATCATCTTCAATAGAAGGTTTTGCCTGACCGATGTTACCGTCATCCCAAAATTCCAAAGAGGATCGGACCACCATCTCCTTCATGCAAAATTCTACTTCCCGCAATGAGAGAAAAGGCTGCAAAGTTTAAGAAGAGAACTCCCAGAACAACCACCAATTGGGAACTCTTTGGCATCATTGCGGCAACATGGGAAAATACCATCACTGATGACATCGATGAAGAATACAACCGACTGTTTCTGCACCTCCATGATTGTGTGAAGAATGCCGAGAGAGAGAAAGACACAAAAGGACGCCTGTCTTCAGAAACTCTCGAGCTCATTCACCAACATGAAAGGCGCGAGCCTCAGGAGACCAAATGCTAATGTCCAAGCTTGCTAAGCGATGCAGAGAAGTGATAAAGGAAGACCTCAAAGAGAGAGAAGAGCAGAAATACTGGAAGATGCAGCAGAAGCCAGGAAAAGCATTCACAATGCCAGCCTGTCATTTGCCAACTATAAGACCAAGATGACTGCCCTCCAATGTCCCTGATGGATCTATCACGTCTTCCAAAAAAGGCAATGGAGAAGATTATACAGGACTTCTACTCAAATCTCTTTGATAGCCAAGTCCACCTGCTCACATACCAAATTCCGCCAGGATGGATATGTTGTTCCCAATGTTCTCCCTTCTAAAATCCAACATGCCATTTCGTCAGTAAAGAAGAGAACAGCACCAGGCCCAGACAAAGTCAGATCCGAACACCTGAAGAATCTGCCTTCAGTACTCATCAATACACTGGCTCAGCTCTTCACACGCTACCTTCCGAATGCAAGGTGCCCTCCCACTGGAAAACCAGCAAGACAGTTCTACTGTTCAAGAAGGGAGACATCCACAACATTGGCAACTATCGCCCCATCTACTTGTTGTCTGTCATTTACAAGCTGTTCACTCAAGTCATCCTGAACAGGATTGGCACAACATTAGAGTCAAGGACGCTGTCTCATTTGCCAAGGCATCAAAAATCAGATGAGCTGGATATGCAATGCAATTTGGAGATGACCACTGGACTAGAGCCATTACTGACTGGATCCCACGGAATGTCAAAAGATCACGCGGGCCGCCCACCTACAATATGGTCAGACTTTTTCGTCAAGACCATGAACAAAAGGTTTGAGGCTCTTCGTATTCCTGAAACAACCAGATGCCATTGGGCTACACTGGCACGAGATAGGGTCAAATGGAAATGTTACTGGCGCCTGCTCGAGGAAATCAATTAACAACGGGATATCTAGTGATCCGAAGAGACCAAGACCACCATTCACTCAGTTCAGAGGACAGAATTCTCAAAATGGTGAAACATTAGTGACCTTCCAGCCTTGAGGTAGGTTCAAGTCCTGTATGGGGCTTCTGTTTGGCGCCTTGTCTTGTGCTGTATGTTGGGTGCCATAAGATGTTCTTACTTTAACTCAACTTTGCCCCTACATCTCCCAGCCTGGCAATAAAAGGCTTTTGCCATGGGCCCTCAATAAATGACAGGCTAACAAAATATTAATTGTTATAACAAAATAAAATAATATTAACACTGAGAGTATCATACAGATCTGTCTTTATAACAGTAAGGTGAGGGGTAAGAATATTGAATGCCATCAACCACTGTTTTTCCAGTGAATATTTGGGGCAGCAGGTGCTGGAAACATAGCAGCACTCAAAATAGCCAAGGTCTCTGGGGTTCTGGAGCTCACCGTATAGTTGGCGAGATGGGCCAATGAAAAGCACAAGGTAATCTGTTACATACACCAGAGTTATTTGGCTTTACAGGAAGAGAAATTTACAAGAGATCAGACTCTTTTTTTCCCCAGAAAAAGCTTCCTTGGGGAAGAAGTTTGTGTAGGGATGATAAAGGGGGCTTGTGCCTGACACCAAGGAGGCAGCACAGGGTGCAGTGCAGAGGCTGCTTTCCCAAAGGGAGCTTGGTCAGGGGTTTTAAGCTCTTGAGAGCGTCATTCCCATTCAGCATCATCTTAGTCTGTTGCCAGGAGACCCATACTCTAGGCTCCAGAAACTGGTCTGCGCATGCCTAATTGGGGTCCACTGTGGCACAAGGCGCTGCAGGAGGACCAGACCTCCCGGAGACCAGTGCACGCAGTGGGAGTTGCTCATTATCCCTGTCCCAGCTGCTTAATACAGTACAAGGACCAAGGCTGAGAATTTTCCTCCTTGCTGGCTAGAGGGAAATTTGTTTTTTTTTAAAGAAAAGAAATAGAAAAATTCCTGATATGCTTGCAAGCTTTCCCCATGGGGTTTGTAAGCTGGGCTTGTTTTGCCTAAAGTCAAGTTGTCTCAGGAATTTGCAGGTTGATCTTGACTGGGTGAGGGGTCAGGTCCAGTCGCCATTCTATCTTCGTTCAGATGGTGACAAGTGCTATAATGAATATAAAATGGGGCTGGAGCCATAGCAGAACCAGTAGGGCATTTGTCTTGCACTCCCCAGACCCCGTTTTGATCCCGGTATTCCATATAGTTTCCTGAGCACCGTCAGGAGTAATTCTTGGATGCAGAGGCAGGAGTAAAGTAACACCTGAGCATTGCCAGGTGTGACCTAAAAAGCCCTCCACATATATATATATATATATATATATATATATATTTGAAAATATATATATATATATATTTGGAGCCTCCAAATATACATATATTTCCAAATATATATATATATATTATATTTCCATATATATTTCCAAATATATATGTTTCCAAATATATATATATATACATATTTCCAAATATATATATATATCACTTGTATCACCTGTCTTCCCTTTGTTCATCTATTTCTCATGTGGGCACCAGTAACATCTCCACACATTCTGTCACATGCCAGTGTAGCCCAAGGGCATCTGCTCATTCCAGGAACATGAAGAGCCTCAAACCATTTCATCAGGTCATGGGAATGAGGTCTATAATTGTTACTTGTTTCTGGCATATCAAATATGAGCATATATATATATATATATATATATATATATATATATAAAAAAAAACATGTACTAACGTGGTAGTGACTGAGCAGGAGATGAAGGAGACTACAAAAGATAGTTGTTCTGTCTAAAGAAGTCTCATTGAGTTGTGACCCAAATAATGAAGTGAAACCAGATCTAAATGACTCATTGGCATGGTGTTTAGATTTACAGAAAAGTGAGTAGGAAGATATGTGAAGCAGAAGCTTTCAAGAAGGAATGAAGGAAGAAAGGAAGGAAGGAAGGAAGGAAAGAAGGAAGGAAGGAAGGGAGGGATGGAGGGAGGGAGGAAGGGAGGGAGGGAGGGAGGCAGGCAGGGAAGAAGAAAAAGGAGGAAGAAAAGGAGGAAGAACGGGAGGAAGAAAGGGAGGAAGAAAAGGAGGAAGAAGGGGAGGAAGAAAGGGAAGAAGAAAATGAGGAAGAAAGGGAGGAAGAAAATGAGGAAGAGAAAGGAAAGAAGGGAGGGTGGGCAGGCAGGCCAGCGGATGTGCTGTGGTGACCTTAGTGGTGAGAGGGGGGCTGAGTGTATGAGGAGATTGCCACATAATTTGTTTTTCATTCTAAGAACAATAGGAAGTTACAGAGAATTTTAAGTTTGAGAATACCCTGATGTTTTAAGAATTAGTGGTAGAATGGAGGAATGATAAGCAGACAAAAACCTGGGGTTTTTTACTCACTGGAGAACTTAACCCTCTTTAGCTCTGTAGTGTGAAAATTAGACCACAGCTTGAAACTCATTTTGTTATTGGTTTTTGCTTCCAACTTTTTTTTGTTATTGGTTTTTGCTTCCAAGTGTTTATTTATTCCTCAGTTCTCATGGAAAAAAAATTAGTGGTCCTTGCATTCTGGAGCTCATTGTAGTATATTGCCCTGAACCATAATAGGAAATTGTCAAATATTAGTTTTAGGCAGTGGCTGAGCTGCTAGCAGGGTGTGTGAGGAGTCAAGTGGGGGGTGGCTTGGGGTGGGGAGACTCTTAACACAAAGAATGCCAATGCCACCTGCTTGTTTCCCCATAGTTTGTTGGTGAAGTGCCCTGGAGGTCAGGCCTAATTAAAGCCTGAAGGGGCTTCTGCACGATGCTAACTTTTTGGTCCTGCCAGCCCCATGAGGGCAGCCATCATATTGCACCTAGACCCACTTGATCTGCAAGTATGAGAGCTGGTCCCTACCACCCAAATGTTCAGGGAATCCTGGTTGCACAGGGAAAGGAAAATCATACAGACCTCTGCCCAGATTGTACAAATTTTTCTCTCTATTTTCACAGAAAATAATTTTTAAAATGTATTATTTTATATCACTATGCAATGGACCATTACAAAAATGTTCATGATTGGGTTTCTGTCATACAGTATTCCAATACCCATCCCTCCACCAGTGCACATTTCCCACCACCAATGTGTCTGGTTTCAGAAAAAATTTAAAAAAAAAAATAATGAAGCGTTTTTTTCTTTACTTAAAAAGGTGGGGGGTGGGATCAGAGAGATAGCAGGTAAAGAGTTTGCCTTGTATGTGCTTGACCTGCGTTTGATCCCCAAGCACCAGTACAGTTCTCTGAGCATGAACAGGAATGATCCTTAAGTATAAAGCAAGGAGTAAACTCTGGGAAACATAGGGTATGGCCAAGAAACCTAAAATAGTAAATAAATGGTGGGGAACCCCAAGATCATACAGTGGCTAGGTTGCATGACTTGCATTCAGCAGATCTGTATTTGATTTCCAGAACCACATGAGCCCCCAAGCTTTGCTGGGTATATCCCTGGAGGTCCCAGAACCACTAGGTGTTAGGTTTCCCTTTCACTGCAGTGTAATATTTGCAATACAAGTAGCATTTTCATTCTCGGTACTTGGCTAACCAGTGGCTAATCAGGCTGAGAATCACTAGTGTGGCACTGGCTGCCTGAGTATTGCTTGGGAAGTCCACTTCCCACTTAAATAAAAGTGGATATTTATATACCACTAAAGAATGCAGTATCCTCCTTGGCCAGAGAGAAAGACCTCGAAGAAACCATCTGCTTTGATGTTTCAAGCTGAGAGGACAGTGTCATGCTTGACACACAGGTGCATAGTGAATGGTTTTCCACTTGAGTTTTTAGATTTGTAATATTTTAGAAATTAGGACTTAAGTTGGTTACATATTCTTTACTTGGGAGTTGAAATCTGTAGACTCAGTCAGCATGTTGAAGCCAAGTTCACCTGCTCCTATTGGAGTTTAAAAATGAATGGAAGATGTCAGAAGTATACAAAATAGTTTTTGATAACTGGAAAATTGTACCATATCATGAAATAACCTGAACTAGTAGAGGCCATGGAAACAGATCAAGTGGTAGAACATATGTCTACCATGTTCTAGGCCTAAGTTTGCTTTTCAGCATAAAATGCCCCTAGTATGGGCACTACAAGGTGGTGATTCTAGCACTGCTGGGTGTGATAAAAGAAAAAGGACATGAAGTTTTTTTCTGTGCTGTCATCAGTTCATTTATGTGCTTATTCTTTCATCTTATTTACATATTCTACAAGTATTAGTTGAATAACTCATCATGTCTTATGAGTTGTTCTACAATGATATCAGTATGAAAAAACTATGCAGTGTTAATGCCATTTAGGTGTGGAGCAAAAAAAAATCTTTAAAATGCCCATATTCGTGATAAAAGGTATTCATAGCATGATTCATTCTAGGTGTGTACATAAGAATTTTAATGGAAAGATGACTTCAAAAATATTAATGATTCTTATTTCAAGTGACACGGCAGAGCCTGGCAAGCTACCCGTGTTGTATTTGATATGCCAAAAACCAGTAACAATTATAGACCTCATTCCCATGACCTGAAGGAATGGTTTGAGGCTCTTCATGCTTCTGGAGTGAGCAGATGCCCTTGGGCTACACTAGCATGTGACAGGACGTATGGAGATATTACTGGTGACCGCTCAAGCAAATCAATGAACAATGGGAAGACAAGTGATACAAGTGATACAATGAATGCAGTCATTCTGTATCTGCCTTTTACTTTCTGACAAATTTCACTCAGCATGATATTCTACATGTCCATCCATTTGCATATAAATTTCGTGACTTGACTTTTCTGAGAGCTGCATAGTATTCCATTGTGTAGATGTACCATAGTTTATTTATCCAGTAGTACTCCATTGTGTAGATGTACCACAGTTTCTTTAGCCAGTCTTCTGTTCTTGGGCATTCCAGATTCTGGCTATTGTAAATAGTGCTGCGATAAACATAGAAGTGCAGATAGTGTTTCTTCTGTGTGTTTTTGGGTCTCCAGGGTACATTCCCAGGAGTGGTATTGCTGGGTCAAATGGGAGCTCAATATCTAGTTTTTGAAGGAATGTCCATATTGTTTTCCAAAAGGATTGGACAAGTCGGCACTCCCACCAAGAGTGGATGAGGGTCCCTTTATCCCTTCATCCATGTCAGCACTGGTTGTTCTTGCTCCTTTGGATGTGTGCCAGTCTCTGTGGCGTGAGATGATACCTCATTGTTGTTTTGATTTGCATCTCCCCTGATGATTGCTGATGAAGAGCATCTTTTCATATGCCTTTTGGCCATTCAAATATCTCCTTTTTTGGAAGTCTCTGTTCATTTCTTCTCCCCATTTTTTGATGGGATTGACTGTTTTTCTTCTTATAGAGTTGTACCAGTGTCCGATATGTTAATGCCACACCAGAACTGATCATTGAATGTACACAAAGGGAATTACATGATAATCCCTAAATGTCCATAGGGCAAGCTACAATATGTAAGAGAGAGAGAGAAATAAGAGAAAAGTAGTGCCTGCTATAGAGGCAGGCTCAAGGAGAGGGAGGGAACTGGGGAATATTGGCGGTGTGAATGGGGCACTGGTGGAGGGACAGGTGCTGGAAAAATGTATGACTGAAAACCAATCATGAACATCATTTTAATTGTATTTTTGCACGGTGGTACAATAAAAATAAATGAATGAATTAATGAATAAATTAATAAAAAACAAACAAATAACTAAATAAACACAGACAGACAGATAGATAGTAGATAGATAGATAGATAGATAGATAGATGATAGATAGATAGATAGATAGATAGATAGATAGATAGATAGATAGATAGATAGATAGATGATAGATAGATAGAAAGATAGATAGATAGACAGACAGGACAGAAAGAAAGAAAGAAAGAAAGAAAGAAAGAAAGAGAGAGAGAGAGAGAGAAAGAAAGAAAGAAAGAAAGAAAGAAAGAAAGAAAGAAAGAAAGAAAGAAAGAAAGAAAAAGAAAGAAAGAAAAAGAAAGAAAGAAAGAAAGAAAGAGAGAGAGAGAGAGAGAAAGAAAGAGAGAAAGAAAAGAAAGAAAGAAAGAAAGAAAGAAAGAAAGAAAGAAAGAAAGAAAGAAAGAAAGAAAGAAAGAAAGAAAGAAAGAAAGAAAGAAAGAAAGAAAGAAAGAAAGAAAGAAAGAAAGAAAGAAAGAAAGAAAGAAAGAAAGAAAAGAAAGAAAGAAAGAAAGAAAGAAAGAAAGAAAGAAAGAAAGAAAGAAAGAAAGAAAGAAAGAAGAGTGGAGGGGGCACATATTCAAGTGATGATGTGGGCTACTCTAGAGGGCAAAGTGAAGAGAGGATCCCATACAGTGGAAGACAGAAATCACACACCCACAGTTGAAATGCAGCTGACTTCAGTTGGAGCAAGCAGAAAGTGGAAGGAAAAGAGACTCATCCAGGGTAGCTGAGTAGAATGAAAGGCAGCTTTGCTTCATGGAAAATTTTGTTTTATTTTGTTTGTTGACATTGTTATTTTCGGCTTGTTTATTTTTAAAGGCCACATGCAGCAATGCTCAGGGCTTCTTCCTTACTCTGCTCAGGAATGACTCCTGGTGGTGCTCAGAGGAGGAAATGTGGTGCCAGATAAAAGTGGGACTGGCTACATGCAAGGCAAATTCCTTAGCCCCTAAACTATTACTCTGACCTACAAAACTGATTGTATAGGTCTTTTTGCAAGTTTTCGTGGCTCAGACTTTCTGTGCAGAGAAGACTTCATTGCTAAGGGGTTACCCAGGATAAAGGGTTCATACAGTTACCAGCTCCGTTCAGTCTTATCAGGCCTTTTGTTTTTGCTGAAGCACCACCTCGCCTACAGGGGACTTTCCTTCTCCATTGGAGCTGGTACACTCAGTTTGGAGTTGGGGGCTGGCAGCAAGAGATGCTTTTGGATAATATCTTAGTTGCATACAAATTCCCAAAACTCATGGTCAAGGGGTATCCCTAATACCTGCCTATCTCTTTCAGGTGAAAATCCATCTTTACAGCAGTACTGAGTAACTTAATCTTAGGAGACTCTAGAACTGACAATATCCCTTGCAATCAGTATCATGGGAAACATAGATCTATATTTTGTTTCAAATTTTGCTCTTTCCTATGCATGGCATTCCATCAATTTATTGGCAGTTTTTAAAGTCATTGTTACCCATTGTTTCAGTCATGAGTCTCCTAATCACAATTTAAAGCAATGCTTTCCCAAACGATGCCACAAGTCATTGCTCTGAGTGTGCGTCACATCCCCCAATCATCAAAAAGCAATCAATTTCAATGCTTATAGACCTACACAAATGATATTCAAGCAGTAATGATTTCAAATATTTGTATTAGTGTCTATTTTCAAAAAGGAAAATCATGGTGATTTTCTACAATGGCTCCTTCAGAGTTGATAGTCTTGTTTCTTTATATGTCTGTGATCCTTGTAAAGTGTACCTTCTCATCAGAAGTACCTGAGTGTTTTCATAATTGGCAAAATGTTCAGTAAACACTCTATTAAAAATTTTAGTAAGTCAGTACTTCAGTTTTACCTGCCATATGACTGAGAGTTATAGCCATATATCCAAAACACAGATTCAACAGAACTGAAACATGAGGTCTAAGTGACAACCACTGAAACTTTGTAATGTGCCTGTCAAGTTGACAGGTGAGGGTGTAGTAAGGGATGGGATGGGGAAGGAATTTAGGAACACTGTTGGAGGGAAGTTGACACTGGCGGAGGGACCAGCATTGAGTTATTGTTATCTAAAATGAAACTATCAACAACTTTGTAAATCATGCCTCTTTAATAAAAATGCTAAAAATGGAACACACACTAAATATTAGTGAGTCAAATCAATTTATGTAACTAAAACTAAAAAAAAATAGTTAATACTTTCATCCAAGAAAATAAAACTAAATCACAGGCATTGCTTTTTAAATACTTGCATTTCTTTTTATATGAGGTGTCAGTATTCTGAGTCCCTAACAAAAACTCAAGATTCTTGGAAAGAACTAATTTGCCATATATAAAACGGCCTGAGTTTGTTTCCCAAGATAGTAGCAGTTTCCTTCATTTTATTTGCTTTTTATTTATGAAATTGTGTGTGTGTGTGTGTGTGTTGTATTGCTGGGGGATGAAACTATGACCTCATTCATGTGGAGCATGCACTGGACCTCTGAGCTATGTTCCCGCCCTTCTGTGCCAGCCCTTTAAGTAAGTTGCCTTATTTTGGATTTTGTGTGGGGAGCACACCTTGTGGTGCTTGGGTCTTAATCCTGGATAAATGCTCAAAGATCACTTCTGTCATGACTCAGGGGACCATATAGTGTGATGGGGATCAATATGAGTCAGTTATGTACAAGGCAAGCACACTATCAACTGTACTATTGTTCTCGTCCCCATAAAACCTTATTTTGATTTAACTTTTTTTGTCCTGCATTCTGAAAAAAAAGATAGAAAAAGGTGCTTTTTCCTTTACAGGGTTGTTGTGAGAATTGAGTCAGATGATCTCCATTCAGCAAGAAATATAACAGAGAATGAATGCTAAGTAAATGTTAGCTATTATACTGTGCAAAGCTCAGATTACAAAGAAATAAAAATAGCCTGTCAACCTACCACCCAGATGATTATTGCTAGTGTTTAATATTTGATAACTTTCATATACTTGTTTCAGAGAAATTTAAAATGGCTACCAGAGCCCTTTCTATTGAGAGGCTCATGGTTTCAGAGACAAGTCTGCACAGAACATTCTAGACTCAGCTTCTACCAATATAGTAGCAAAACAGTGGAAAATAAAATCATAAGTAGTAAATTGTCTCTAAAACCTCAACAAATATAAACAGTTAATACCTTACTCCTAACAAAAATATTTGTCCACATGATGTTAATGAACAAATAGGTGTGTGATTTGAACATTTAGATTCATAGCATATTGGAATCTGAAGCAAAACTGAAGAATCTTTTTAATTTTCCCTGTTAAAATTTAGTTTTTAAAATAGGGGTCCCACCTAGCATGTTGTGTGTAGAGTGGGGTGGCCGGGGTCACTGTGGTATTGACCTAGGGTGGCAATGCTAAAGGAGGGCTGGAATGGGGTACTCAGATCAAACCAGGGCTCACTATGCCAGGAATGTGCTCCACCTCTTTGAGCCACATCCAGGCCCTTTCTAATATCCCCATTTTATAGATGAAGAAGCCGAGACCCCACAAGGAAAGGACAACAGCCATAGACATCCATGTTCAATGACCTGGAATCTCTGCTGCTGAAATAGTTGAGAGATTAGATTAGTTTTCTTATTTCCTCTCCAGTTCAAATACTCATGAATTTGTCATCCTTCACTCCTAATTCCTAAATGTGTCTGATTTGAATGTATCCATTTTCTTTCTCAGAAATGCTCAAACAATTGCTCTTTGCCTGCAAATACATTTATTCCACCTTACTCTCTGTCATTACCTATGGTCAATCACAGTCCAAATTTGTACATGTTATCACATGTATGTTGAGATATTACAGATATATTGTAAGAGAACACTTTCACATAGCATTTATCATCATGTATTATACATACTCTATTGTCATCCAAAAAAGCACCACTGAGATGTTTGGACCGGAGACTGTTCATCTTCCATTTATCTTTTTTTGTTTGTTTGGTACCAAACAAAATACATAATCTAGTCATTGGAAGTTATCGTTATAATATCTGACTTGCTGAACTTGTGAAAACTCTACTCTGAGTATATATAGGAAGAAGACAAGCCACAAAGAGGGTTCAATATTTCAGAGCAGTGGTTTTCAACTGCTGGTCAATAGACCAGTACCAGAGGACAAGTGATTAAAGGTTGAAAGCCAGTACGGGAGTCTAGAAGTTTAGACTTGGATGTGTTAGACTGTATTCTTATGAATGAGAGGGGAACTATAGTAGGGGGGACTATAGAAGGGGACTGGGAAAATAGCACTGGTAAGGCACTTGCTTTGCATGCTGCAGACCTGGCGTTCAATCCTCGACATCCCAGGCATGGCCCCAAGTGATTCCTGATGCAAAGCCTGGAGTAACCCTTGATAATTGCTGCATGTGGCCCCCAAACAAACAAAAAAAAGATAAATGGAAGATGACAGTCTCCCTCCAAACATCTCAGTGATGCTTTTTGGATGACAAACAGTTTAATCTCATTAAGACTACATCAAAGCCAGACCCCCTCGGCCTCTGAAACATTCCCCACTAATGCCTGACTTTTCATGGCAGGGAAGTTTGACTGTGGGGGAGAAAAATCACGACTATGAAAGTCCTCCCAGGAATCCAAGGTAAGAATCAGGATGAGACATGTATTATTTACCCAACACAGTGCCTGTCACTTATTGAAAACTGGACAAACAGTAAAAATGTTGATCAATGCCAAGTTTATAAAAATTCTGGGCTCCAACTTCTTACATGTCAAGTAGTTTCTAACATCTCTCTTCTTAGGAGAAACAGCTCGACAAAGGTGGAAAGTGCAGACTTCAGGTTTTCATCCTACCCCTGTAATTCCAGAGTACACAGTTTACTCAGTCTGTGCCTCAGTAGCTTCATTTAGAACACAGAGGGGATAATTACTCTCACGTGCCCATTTGAGGATTAAGTTTGCAAAGTACAAAGTTTTTACAACACAGCATTGAGTAGAGTGCCATGAATCCTAGCTCTGGACTTATCGTCTGTGTGCTTGTGTACAAGTCCTTCAGAGCCTTATGACGTTAAAAATAAAAGATCATCTATTAGAGGGATGTTTCAAGACTTAAATAATAAACCATTTACTCAGAGTTAGCTCAAAAACCTGCACTCAGTTGTAGTCAACTTGAGTTAGTTCTTTCAAAAGCATACCTAAACACCTTAATATTTTTTTTACTCTTTTAGTCACACCTGGTGATGCTCAGGGGGTAACTCCTGGCTCTGCTCTCAGGAATTACTCCTTTGGCATATAGGAAGCTGGGGACTAAACCCCAGTGTACCGTGTACAAGGCAAATACAGTACCCACTGAACTATCCCTCCGGCCGCTTCATAACTTCCCTTAACTCTTCCTTCCTCACTTCCCTTAACCCACCTGCCCTTCTACTCTAATGCTAAACCTGTGTCATTTTAATTCCTACAGATCTCAGATAATGACCAGAATTCCTTGAATTCTCTCTAACTCCATTAATGCTCTTCTAGTTTGAGGGATGGTATCATCTCTTCTTTAGATATTGTTGTAGCCTTCATTGGGTTTCTTGTCTTGACCACCTTCAGTCGGTTTCTCACTCGCACCCACACCAATATTTCCTGTGTGCTCATACACCATTTCCCTCTCTACAGTCTTCATTAGATTTCACTGTTCTTAGGATTTTCCAGCCTCATTCCCCATTCTGCATTGTGTATTCTCTCCTTTACATTTCTTCTAGTGCATGTTTCAACACTACTGAGCACTACAAATATGTTCTCCCCTTTGCCACAAATATGATTCACCTCCTCTTTCTCCTTGCACATTCCTGTTAATCATTAAGATTAGTTTTCTCTTTCTATGAAGCTTTCTTTAACTCTGAACTCTAAGTTCAGTTGCCCTTCTAGGAATATTGGATAATATCTGTCATAGAACTTGCCAAACGCCTTATACTTCCCTTATTTCTTATCTATATAGTCAACCATAAATTATTTGTGTATATATAGTCAGAACCATCAAGGCAGGGTCATACTTTGTCTATCCACTAGAATTCCTTGTTCACAAATACAAATCTCATAAGCATCACTAGTATTCAGCACATTTGTTAAAAGCACATTTGTATGCATAGATACCTGATATCCAGCTAGTAAAGACCAATAAGAGGAGACATGAAAAAATTTAATTCTAGTGTGTAAGAATGATCCTTCTTAATGGAAAGTTCGTTTCTATCAGCAAATCCAGTTGATGGGATTCATTCTGATTTAAAGGATCAGTTGTAAAATAGATCTGTCATTTTTCAATATCTGAGAGTATTTTGCAAAAAGAAATTCATAGGATTTACACACCTCTGGGAAAATATGACAAGGAACTGGAGCTATGGAGAATTCATTAGAACTTAGTTTGCCTGACTCTAACCAAGTGTTACCCACTCTTATTATGTTGCCTTAGGTATAATGCACGTGACCTTCATTCCAAAGCTGGTTGCTGATACCATTTGTGTAGAGCAGTGATGTGTTCTTCCAGGGTATATATTTAGTGATACTGGACACAATATTATCAGAAAGTAATGAAATGGGAATAAGAGTTGAACTTCCATAATCTGAGTGCCAGGTATGCTGCTCAAAACTCTCCATCTCACAGGAAGGACAAGCCTCCACCCTTCCCCAACTAACCAATATTAATAGTGCTCAGGCTGAGGAACCCTGCTATCAAACAAGTGCACAGTATAAAGCAACAGAGAGGAACACAAGTATTTAACCTCTCCAGAGAGAAATAGAGAAACTGGAGAGGGTACAGCCCATTTAGAGGGGCAGAATTTTCTTGTTTAAAAATCCTCTGCAACCGAGAGAGAACCCTTCTACAGGCCATCCTGTGCCTGGAGCATCATGCTGATGATCTGCTGAATGAGCAAGTGTTGCTCCTTATGTCAAGAAAAGCAGAGAGGCCAAAGTGACAGTACAGCCAGTAGGGAGCTTGCTTGCATGCGGCCAACTTTGTCTTCTAAGTCTGCAACCCTGCATTTGGCCCCCAAACAAAACAAGAGTCAGAACATTGTACCAGTAACCTCTTTAGTAAGAAGGAACTCTATGTCTTCTAAGAATCAAGAGAAAACTTGGTTTACATTTTTTTCAGAAAAGACACTAAATTTTGTCACTCACGGGTCTTCTGTGCTTAAAAATCAGCCAAAAAAAGACACAAAACTTAGGTGTTGCCTCATTAACTTATGTCCTGGGTTGTCTTAAAACCCTCAGTGTTCTCCTCTATTCAGAAGGAAATAGTGTGGCCTAAAGTCAAAGAAATCCTGCACCTGTGGAGGGTGAGTGTTTAAAGACTATGACTGAAACCCAATCAGGAACAACTTCGCAGAATTGTCTATTTCATAGTTATTCAATTAAAAAAGAAAAGAAAATAGTCAAATAAATCCTTAGGAGACACAGTATTATCATCTCAGTTTGTTGATTCCTTTCCATATTGTTTCTCTAATTAAATTCCTAGATGCGCATGGAAAAGGCAGCTGAGACTTTTGGAAAAACTGGAAACTCATTCTGCATTTGCTTTGAAATGCTTTCCTACAGAGGCTTCGAGGTTTGTGCTGAAGAGCAGCGCTGTTATTTGTTCAGTTCCAATGAGGGGAGGCTGAAGTTCATTATTGTTCAGTGAGAGCTAATTATTATATAGTCCAGATACAGAAGTTGGAATCAACCTTATATACTTAAAATGTGGTTATATTTTTGCTTTTGCAATGCCAGAAGTCAAAGTCAGGCCTCACATACTACCATTGAGTCACATCTGCAAAGAAAATGTTTTATTATTCCATTAATTCAGAGTAAATAGAAGATTGGATTTGAGTTCTGTATAGCTAAAGAGGATCATTCACGTGCAAGGCAAATGTCTTACCTGCTGTGCTATCGCTCCGGCCCCATGATTTTGAACCTTACATTCTTTTTTTTCTGTATTATTTTTTTCTTTTTGGGTCACATCAGGCAATGCTCAGGGGTTACTTCTGACTCTTTGCTCAGGAATTATTCCTGGCAGTGCTCCGGGGACCATATGGGATGCCAGGGATTGAACCCAGGTTGACTGCATTCAAGACAAATTTTCTGAAATTGATTCATCAACAAACTGAGATGATAATATCATCAACAAACTGAGATGATAATACTGTGTCTCCTAAGGATTTATTTGATTCTTTTCTTTTCTTTTTTTAATTGAATAACTATGAAATAGTTTTGCCTCCCCGCTGTGCTATCGCCTCCAGCCCCCTTACTTTATATTCTTTTTTGATTCATCAATAAATGCTGGATTTGGAGGTGACTATAAGAGTATGCCACCCGCATGGCAGAGCCTGGCAAGCTACCCGTGTTGTATTTGATATGCCAAATACCAGTAACAATTATAGACCTCATTCCCATGACCTGATGGAATGGTTTGAGGCTCTTTATGTTCCTGGAGCAAGCAGATGCCCTTGGGCTCTACAAGCATGAGACAGGACATATGGAAATGTTACTGGTGCCCGCTCAAGCAAATCGATGATGAACAGGAAGACAGTGATAAGTGATAGCTAAAGAGGAAAAGTGTAAGAAAATGTATTTTTTGTAAAGTAGCATTAAAACATTGGATATGGTAATATTGCTTATTACTTTCTATGCTTCCTATGAGAGTATTTTTAGGGCTGGAGACATAGTATGGAGTATGGTGGAAAAGGTACTTGCCTTGCATGCAGCAGAGCCCAGTTTATTCTCTGGTACCACATATGGTCTCCACAGCACCACCAGGAGTAAACCCTGAGCTGTGTGGGGTATGCTACCAAACCCCTAAATAAATATTCTTCCTACTCATATGTTCATAAATTCAAATTATCCCTGTCCTTCAAAATGTATCTCAAATACTACCACTTCCAGGAAGTCCTCTTGAATCTGATCCAATGTCCTAAATAGGTGTGAGTGCTCCCTGTCCTGCACTCTGTTACTCTTATGGCCCTTCTTGAATTTGAACTATAGACATACTTTCAGTCTTTGTTTATGACTCCTCTACTCTGTGTGTTTTGCTTTCCTCTAACACAAAATCCCTTGGCACCATGTGTTGGAAATAGTTAATCTCCAATGCATATTGAATGTCTAGCAACCTTGATGAGTGGGTATGTGGATTTGGTTAGTTTTCCACCCACATGATTATGCTCACCATTAGAAAACCTTTTCTTTCAAATAGAGTGAACTTGACTGGCCCTGTTCAAATACCCATGGTCTCTGAGAGGGTGTGGAAATCCAGTGTAATTTTTGGTGCTTTGCTCTACACTGCAGTGTATAGTTCAGTATCCTCTCACCGGGGAACAGTGCAACTCCTGGTATCTTACAGTGCCTGGGAAGACTCTGAAATTCTGTTTCAACTTCAAATTATTTCATTTTATTTTTTATTGAGTCACTGTGAATTAAAAAGCTCATTCATGATTGCATTTCAGGTATACTGTTCCAATACCAGTTCCTTCACCAGTTTAATGTCAATATCCTCATTTATAAACCTAAAATAATATTGACTTTTTCTGTACTCCATCTTCAAAGTTCTCTTTAATTGTATCCTTAGCTGTTCACCTCATGTTTGCTTAGTTACCTGCCAAGAAGCCTAGATGGGCTTCAATTATAACTGCTACCTATAGCCCCAAAATCTAAGCTCTACTCACCCTCATGGGGGAGGCAATAGTGAGCAGGACAATATAATTACACCTCCACCAAACTTGTGGTAAAACAGAGAAACATGAAGTCAATGTTTACTTTAAATAATTAAATAAACCACAAGAGGAAATTTCAGTGATTCCAGTTGTAGCCTGAGCCAACCTATATGATTTCTTTGTTAGAGATTTGTCTCTCAGGCCACAGTTGAAATGTCACCTCCTCAAAGACTTCCCTGACTATTCAAATTAGACCATCACTCTATTATGGCCCCATTTCATTTTCTTTATTCTACTCTTTACCATCTGAAATAACTTTGTTGATGTTGTTCTTGTTTATTGTCTGGCTCCTTCTGGAATATAAACTCAATATAAACTCAATGAGCCAAATCTTATTACTTACTTTTATTACTTAGGATTTCTCCAATGTCTAGCATTTAATAATTACTAAACATATTATATTGTATAACTATAAGAATGAACTAACGTAAGAGAGGTTCCTCTTTCTTCCAGATAGAGTGTACCAAGTTGTGAATTTCACCACAGGGATGTGCAAGGGTGTAGGGGAGGGTAATGATGGGGTGGGGGGGGAGTCAGGGGGATGAAAATTCTCACAAAATTATCCTTGTTTAGTTCAACTCGGTCCTATCCAACATCTACTTATTAAATTATATTATGCACCATAGAGTGAACCTTACACTCAAGATTCATCAGACAAAAGTCAAAGTTCTTCCCCTCTGCCATCTAGAGTCCAGCCAGGGAGTTAGATACTTATCAAAGTAATTGAATAGCATTTGTTTGCTGTCATGCAGAATTTTAAGTATAGTAAGTCCTCATTTAACGATGTATATAGCTATTTGGAAACTGTGAGTTAAGGGAAACCATGCACAATGACACGCTTGATTATGGGCTAGCTGATATTTAAAAAATAATGGTTTCTATGGCATGTTTTTACTTATAAAATCTTCACCAAATTTCTAAATAAAACAACTTTTTAAAATAAGAATTCGTATTCATTCATTTATCCATTCATTTTTCAGTCCTCTTAAACCAGTTCAGGGAATTGGAGAGCTGTGTAGCCTAGCCCAGCATAACAGATAAAGCAGAACCCCACAGTAGATGGGTGACTTCCTTTTCAATGTAATGTCTTATGTTCTTGTCTCTCTTCTCTTGCTTCTCCCCCTCTCTCTCCTCTCCTCTCTTTCTCTCTCTCTCTCTCACACACATCATTGGGATGACACTTCTATTACCCTAAGGTCAAAGTTTTGGGAAAAGGAAGGAAACTGGAGCAACAAACCTACATTGGGTTTCTTGGGATATAGAGCAAGAAAGAACCACACAGACCATGGTCCAAGCTGGACAACATTATAGCAAAAATATATTATTTAAGCATCTGCTATACTTTATTGAGTTCCTTCATTTAAGCCTTACTCAGTCCTGAGTAAGGAAGGATACCTGGATATTAGAAAGGATACCTGGACTTGAAGAAGAGAGCAAGTATTATTTATGTACTGTTAATTTCCTTTGTACCACCCTAAACCATGAATAATTTGATACTTGATACAGGTGTTCAATAATGAATAGAATGAGTCTATTGAAAGGGGACATGATATTTCTGAATCTTTAGCAGAGCTCTAGATAACACTATAGACTTTGTCTGGTTTGAGATGTTAAGTAACAACCCCTGAATATGCAACATCTAATTTCAGTTTTGAAGAATTTGTTTTGCTCTGACTTGATACTGAAAACCGGGACAGGTTCATCCTGTCTTTCCTAAGATAAGCTAATTTCCCTGCCTTGGAATTTCATTTTCTTCCTAGCAAAATGAAGAACTGAAATGGTGCAACTTCTCCTAAGAAAGTAGTGCTTAAACAGAATTATCAGTGATTTTCCCTCTCAGAGCTGGGCTTTGGTGAGAGAAGACAACAGAAGACAAGTGAGAATTTTAATGATTCTCATCATTAAAATACTGAGAAGTGGTAGCAGTGGAACAGGTTATTGGGAAAACCCACATCTCTTAGTCCCAAGATTGCTTCCTTAGGGGACTTTGCAGACTCAAGTGATAGCTTTTGACCTCCCAAGAGATCACTGAAATAAAAATTGGGAGCAGCTTTGTCCTTGATGCAGAACTCAAGAAGCCTTCCAATTTTTTGTTTTGTTTTGTTTGCTCATCTGATGTCAGAACTTGGCATCAGAAAGTCATCAGGGGAATGAATTTCTTATGCCTGGACCCAGCTCACAAGTAAGCACACAAACCATTTAGCTGGTTAAGACATCAAGAGCCTTCTCGCATGGCATCTAAAATGGGTAACCTTTATCTTTCCCTCCTCCTAGCTGCCTGGTTTCCCTTTCAGAGATCTCTTTCTGCTCTTAGAGCTGCACTCCAAACCTTTGACTTAGAAACTCCCATCTTCATTTAGTGTCTTCTGTTCCCAGTAACCCTGTTGGTTTCTGTGATGACTGTAGGTAACTCAGAGCTCAGATATGTATATGAAAAGAATGACTGCTAATGGTTCACTTGCTATTTTTTCCAGTAAGAAGATTGCTTTTTGCAGGAGCTTTTTTGTAAATAACACCTAGAGCAAAAGCACAAATGGCCATCATTAAAATACTGAGATTCTACCCCCCAGAGAAACCTTTCAAGTCTTTTTCTTCTGTCATAGGCCCCCTTGTGTGATAGTATAATCACTTATTAGGTATTGCCCCCCAAAATATTCACTCTTTTCTGGTTTTATTTTGTTGTGTATGTTGTTTTTGTTATTGCAGAAATTACATCTAGATGTGCCATGCACCAGGATTTAACCCAGAGTCTGATACACAAAGGCATAAGCACCATCTCTTACACCTGTTTTCTATCTTGGATCCTCATCACTCAACCATTTGTTGGATTAAAATGGTGGTTTATGGGGGCGTATGGGTAGCACAGTGGGTAGGGAGATTACTTGCATAAGGCCAACCTGGTTTTAATCCAGAGCATTCCATATGATCTCCCTGAGCACTGTCAGGAGTAATTCCTGAGTACAAAGCCAGAAGTAACCCCTGAGCATTGCCAGCTGTGATCCAAAAACCAAATAAATAAATGAATAAATAAAATGGTGATTTATGATAAAATCATTTAAAAAGCATTGTTACCTCAACTATTCAAGCCAACACATGAAATTGAATACTCCCAAATATGTAAGGCTTACTCCCAAATTAAATAAATCTATTACTAGACTCCCAACTTAAAGTAAAACTGAGTGAATTCCTAAACCTATTCTTCGCTCGCTTAGCTCCAGTGGCTTGAGGGCTGTGGAAGAGGCATTCTTCACAACCTCACCAAGTGATCCTGGAATAAAAACTCTGACATGGGGTAGAATGGGGTAGTGGTGGTGGTATTTTTTGCCTGTAGATAAGTTATTATAGTGTCTTTCAGTCTATTTCCTCTTCTGTAAAATGGAATTGTTGAAAGAATCATAGAGGGTGAGGACGTGTGAAATCAAACTGAAACATTTCAAATGTGGTGGAACAAACCATTTGCATCAGAATCATTTATCCAAGAGGCCAGAGAGATAGTTCAGAAGGAAATGCACTTGCTTTGCATATGGCTGACCTGGATTTATCCCAGCACTCCATATGGTCACCCAGGAGTGATCACAATAGAGCTAGGAGTATATCCTGACCTGGATGTGGCAAAAGAACCACCACCAACAACAAAATCCAAAATACCAGAATCACTCGTGCAAGGAAATGTAAAATTTGTTCTTTCTGTCCCCTACCAATCTGCATATGGAATATGGGTAGATGGGACACAGAAACATGGTACAAATCAATCATTTTAAATTTGAATTAAAGAAGTTTTTTTCCACTGAGGTCAAGGCATACAAGTTGGGTTGAAATGACCCGTTTGGAACCTAGGCACTGACAACACTGCTCTTCTGTTTCTCATGGAAACAGTACAAGTCTGTGTGTGTGTGCATGTGAGTGTGTGTGTGTGTGTGTATGAGAGAGAGAGTATCTGTGTGTGTTTGTGTATGTATGCATTTAGTTCTTTCAAGTTAATTATGGGCAGCAGTAGCAAGGAGGTTGTTTTTCCCAATGAAGGAAATATTTACTTCCTACTAGTAACTCAGATTGTATTTAGTACATGCCTACTGTTTATCTAAAACTAAACTTTGCAAAGTTGAAACATGCTTACTCATTATGTTCCTAATATCTTTGATAAATTTCAGCTTTTGAGAAATGCCTAACATTTTTCCTTTGTTATTATGAAGCTTCACAAAGTATAAGCTATCTGTGTCCCAGATAAAGTTTTATCCCAATCTTTTATTTATTCCCTTTCACAGCTAATATTTTGTTGTTCTTTTGCCTGTGGTTGTTCTTTGTTTTGGGGTTTTTGGTTTGAGTGTGCTCAAGGCTTGCTCCTGGCTTTGTGCTCAGAGATCACACCTGGCAGTGCTCAGGGCCATATGCTGGTCTGAGATCAAACCTAGGATTCGCTATGTGCAAGGAAGGTGTCTAAACCACTGAACTATCTCTTCACTCCTAAATTGATATTTTTTGGAGTACCGAATTTATATCAGGTCCTGGGTGAGATGCTGAATACAAAAATGAATGAGACATTGATATACTCTCCATTAGACATTGATAACACCTCATATAGTTGTTTATCATCTCAACAGTTGCATTGTTGAGACAAGATAAGAACTCTGACTGAGGACTGCCATTGCTGTCACAGACAAAGGGAATTGAACATCTGAAGCGCTTATATTGTGTCTGGCACTGTGCCGAATGTTTTAGATTCACCATTCTGTTTGCCTCACAATATCTTCTTATTCTCAGATATGTAATGAGGCTTAGAGATGCTAAATAAGTTGTCCAATATCACAATGTAAGCCACTATGCAAGGCAAGCTCAGACCTTGGCTATCTATATGCAGACCAGCTGCTTAATCCCAGCCACAGTTGGACAGCTGTGGGCTTGGTGTAGAGCCACAGCAGCTAAGGGAGGGCCAGCGACAGCAGTGTGAGCTGGGTAGTGACAGCTTATCAAGTGCCTGTAAAGTACCAGATGCTTTGTGTGTGTGTGTGTGTGTGTGTGTGTGTGTTGTTTCATCTCATTAAAAACTCAAGGAAAACAGTCTTCCCTTTTTACGGATGCAGAAACTAAGGTCTAAGATATTTATCGGTATCTACACAATTGGCAGATGAAAGCACCATGATTCAAACTTGGTTTTGAAACCCACATCCCTTCCTCTCTGTCTCACTGCTAATCAGAGTTGTGAAGTATCTTTGGAGGATACTTCTGGATAATCTGATCTGCACACATAAATCATTTGAGGCTTAAACAGCACACTACTTGGGATGATTCATCCTTGGCAGCTTTCTGGGTCTGAGGAGCAATGGTTAGGTGATTATCAAAGGACTAGTTGGTTATGTGATTATCAAAGGACTAGCTATCCCATTTAAGGAGTTGGTCATCATATTGGTCGCTGGCCAGACAGACAGAGGAATCATATTGGTGGAACAGTCAACTTAATCATAGGATACAATTAACATGATAATAAGAGCTCTGTGTCTGCTCTACCGGACAAACCAACACATTTCTCCAATGATGAATATATTAAGACAAAAGAACATAAAGGTTTAAAACTATTCTATCATATTTTATGGCACATGTTTGTATTAAATCTCATTTTAAAAACTCCCACTAGAAAAGTATTAGTTTTCTTTTCCAGATTTTTTGCTTCATTTTATGTGCCTCTATATGTCGCACAATGGACATTTCTCTTCCTCTTCATCATATACAATGCTGTCTTTGACAGAACTTAAAAATCCCAAATTGATGCCCTCGTGATAAGATTGCCAAAGTCATTATTTCATGAGTCAAAATGAAAGAAGTCATTCCTAGTCCAACTCCCTGTCCCTCTCCCTGTCCCTGTCCTTTTCCATATCATATTCCTGTCCCCCCACCCCTTCTCTCTCAATCTCTCATTCCCCCACCTCATCCAAAATCTGATATTTTTTTGTCATGTTGTATCAACCTTGAATTAACTGACTTTATTCCACACTTTCCATTTCCACATTTTCCTATACCATCAGGGGTTTGATGAAAGGTAGATCCCCATGTCCTGAATCTCTGCTCTTGTGTTGTGGCTTTAAATTTGTACGACAAATAACTCACAACCCAGTAGTTGCCTTGATTTTAGTGCTGGCACGAGGAAAAGCCATAGTGAAGCACAGAATCTGTCTGTATTAGCCCTCTGTCACCGACTACTCAACCCAGCTTGTGGCTTCACCTAAATGATAAATGGTGCTATTGTTTGGGCTTTCGTATTAGAAAAAAAAATAGAACTAAATCTAGATGAAGCAAGGACAGAGACCCATTTCATTGCACTGTACTTTAATATTCCTGAGACCCATGGCATTGCGGGTGGCTCCTTTTAACAGCCATCTCTCTCCAGGGCAGAACACTATGCTGTCTTTGTTTCATCTGATCTTTCAGCTAAATAAGAGATGGTCACTTATCCTCAGTGCTGCTAGATCCTGCTGGATTTCTATTGCTAAAGGAGAAACTGACCACACGGGAAAAGGTAGAGGTTTCAGGCAGGGCATTCAGCGTGTGTTTACAGGCAGGACTGACTTACTCAGCAAATCCTGCTCGAAGGAGCTGCAGCCAATGAAGAGGCTATATCCCGGCTGGCTCGGGGGCTTCTGAGTTTGAGCTGCATGCAGAAATGTAAGGCAGAGCTTCTTGGCGCTGATGGCAAAATGGGACCCATCTCCAGTTATTCCTCAGGCTTCCCAGCTTTGCAGACCTGGGAGAGAACCTACATAAACATATTGGTGATGTAGCTAGCTTTCAAGGCCGAAAGAATCCTTATGGATTCAGGAGACTGGCTTTTATTTTAGATTTTTATTTTGTATTTTTCTGGAAGATGAAATGCTTCTCTCGTTACCTGCCTTACATCTTCAGACCTCCGAATACCATCCTCTCTTCCAGCTGCCACACGGAAGGTACAGACCAGAGAGGGAGAGTGTCTGGGTGGGTGGGAAGAAGTGGGCTGGTAGCTGTCTTCCCACAGTCTCTGCTTTCTGTAGCTACTGGATGACTGTCATTCCTGGCAAAAGCTTGTATCCAAGAGACTTAGATCTGCTGTGGAAATCTGTCTGTCTTGTACAGGGAAGGGAAGGATTTTCTGAAAAGCAGGATTATACTGCAAAGGGGATCTCAGAGCTGCTGTACAGCTGCTTATGGGAGAAAAAAATTCTCAATATTTTGCCTGTGTTACTTGCTCTACTTCACATGCAAACAAGTCATTGGAACTAATGTTAAGGGGGCAAAATATTCAGTAGGTGCTGCCCATACATTTATTCAAGTTCTCTGTTTTGTCACTGTCTGTTTATTAACTTGGTTCGTGCCCAAGAACACAATTAGCAAAATAGAATTAGCTTACTTCCTGACTGGGGAGTGTCAGTTGCTGCTTTGGACTGCTCAGAGTCTGTGTACTTGGGTTGCAAAGCAAGAGGAGCCAATTGACTTAAGCACTTGCTGGGTATGTGGTTTGAGGGGGTCCTAAGTTAGATACCTTAAAGTAGGGAGTCTATTGAGCCTTGCATAAACAGACTTTACTTCCTATTTTTTGGGGGACTTTCTGCCACTATCTAACTAGCAGGATGTATTTGTATGTGTGTGTGTGTGTGCATTCGTTCATGTGTTTGTGTGTGTGTGTTCTGTGTACATGTGTGCACACCATGTAAACATTTGAGCCATTCACCTTTTAAGCACTGCAGAGATTTGCTCACTAGCTGGCCATGCATTTACTTACTATGTGTGATTTGTTTCTTTCATTTGATCTCTGTGAAAGAGAAATTTCAAGAAAAACAACTCTCTGATTTTCCACCTTAGCACTTTTCCTGAAAGCAGTCCTTGATTGAAGAGGGCTCAGGAGGGTGGGTCCAGCCACAGTCTTCCGTAATGGATCAGGTGAGAAGCCTGGTCTGGAAACCCCCACTTTCTCAACCTCAAGCGGGAGCTGGCAGTTGGGGTAGCACACATAAAACCAGAGCAGCATTATTAAATACACTACCAGGTGATTTCAGGTATGCCTTGATCCATACCTCACAAAAAAGTGATAAGTTGAGATCAGCCTTAACTGAGACTTAGAAACGGTACTTTTCATTGGCATTGATAGTTTATTTTTTCTCAATTAGAAAATTGCTCTAAAAATGTTATGGATAAGCAAAGAGGATGACTCAATGAGAATCTCTCCTCCTTGTTGTAGAAACTTAACTGATGTGTAGATATATCTCACATATATACATATATGTCATATATCAAATATTATATATCATATGTGATACAACCTACATATGATATTCTATATATCCTATATATCATATCCTATATATTATATCATATATCATATATGCATTGAAAAGGTCTGTGGTTGCCATAGGTAGACTTTTCTAGGATACTTCCCCAATATAAAAGACTGAAGCCATCTAGAAAGCTGTATAGATGCTTCTTCCATTCCTACTGGGGTCCCCATTTTCTCCTGTAAGCTTAGAGTTTGAGACCCCAAAAACTTGCTCTATTATTGCTGCTTTATTAATAAAAAATACCTTGTGTAGACAGTACATCACATAGCAAGAATTCCTGAACTATCTTTTAAATCAAACAGTATTTCCTCCAAATGGAAATTTCTATTTATTCATATCAAAAAGTCTCCCAGTAGTTGGCTCACAACAGACTTTGGTATTAGGATAGGGAGACAAGTCTTTGAGCTCACTGTAAGTCAAACAAAGGCAAGGAGCTAGAATATTAACACTAATGTCAAGGAAATATCACAGGGGCATGGTGAGAAAGGTTTAGGTACTAGGCACATAGGATATAGTTACTGAATTGCTTTATGTCCAGTTTATATATTAAATGGACAAAGACTTATTCCCTTATTTTAAGGATATTGAGAACTAATGTAATAATTAAATTAGTCATAGAAGTTGGTACATGATAGGTAAGGTCTTTGTCTGCTTTTGAATCATGGCCCTTGACATCTACGTTTGCTCTATTTACTTCATTGTCTTACTACATTGTCTTGAAAAGCAGTGGTTTCTATCATGTGTCATTAGTAAGCAGTTGCACTCGGAGTTTGTTGAAGATTCATATATCAAAATGAATCCAAGTTTATGTCTTCCTCTTACATTGTTAGTCATTGTTATTGCATGATGGGTGAACGTGATACTTTATTTTAAAAGTGAGAATAAACAACTTATGTATATCTCTTGTGTATATCCCTTTTGTAAAAAAAACAATGACAAAAACACTCCCTTTAAGACAGTCCAGAACATTTTTAATGATTCCTGAGCTGTAGAGGGAATAGGAAGATCGTATTTATTTATTTAGCTATTTAGCTATTTATTTATTTGTTTGTTTGTTTGTTTTTGCTTTTTGGGTCACACCTGGAAATGCTTAGGGGTCACTCCTGGCTCTGCACTCCAGGAATTACTCTGGCGGTGCTCAGGGGACCATATGGGATGCCAGGGATCAAAACTCGGGCCAGCACAGGCTGGCCGCATGCAAAGGCAAACACCCTACCCGCTGGACTATCGCTCCGGCCCCAGATCCTATTTATAAGACTTGTGTTATTCTCATAGATTTGTCTTAATATTGTTTCCAACACAGACTCTGCCACATGCCAATTGTTTGACCTGCTGTTATTTTATTTCTCTCAGAGTTTCAGGTTGCAAAACTCAGAGAAGTAAAATCATGGCCATAATTCTCTATAGGATGATTGCCAACAAATGCATTCAGAATGTCATCTATAACGTAATTTTCACCATTACCACCGTCATCACCAGCCTTCATTTGTTTTATACTTATTATGTCCTAGACATTATCTAGGCACGTCATATGTGTAATCACACATTTACTAATAGAGTAAATAAATAGTATATAATCCACTGACATTGGTTCATTTTCTCTTCCCACCCTTACTCTCAGGTTCCACGTCTGCTTCTTCATCCATTAGAGATTTTTTCCCATTGTATTAAAATTTATTATTATTATTGATTTGGGGTCCATGTCAATCAGTACTCAGGGATTGCTCCTGGCAGTGATCACAAGATCATATGGGGACCCAGGTTCTATCCTGGGTTGCTGCACGAGAGGCAAGTTCTCTACCTATTTTACTATCTCTCTAGCCTTCAAAGTAGTTTTTAAAATATGCTCATGCTCATGCTACCAGCTAAACACAAATCCACTGCCATTTAAGGCTTTGGAAATCTTCCCAGGGCCTATAAGGCTCTGCCCATTCTAATTCCTGACATTCACTTGTCTGACCCAAACTCATCCTTCTTCCTACTCTTAGACATAAAAGACGTTCTTTGCTTCAACAATATTCTCTCTTGCTGGAACATTAACCTTTGGGGTATTTCTCTCATCTGCCTTAGTAATTTTAACCTCTACTCTAAAATCAAATAGAGATGCCATTGCTGACACTCAGCTGATCACAGATGAACTGGGTTTCCTTACTTCATGGTCTCTATTCTAGTCATTAAAAATAAGGTGATATTTACTTAGCTAATATCTGTCTTCATGCTAGATCAAAATCTTCATGGTCTCAACTATAATTCCATTCCCTGATGCACCCTTCACACTGGAACAATATCAAGTATATAGTAGACCCTATATCTACCCTATTAGATTACCTATATCGAATCCGGCCCAGGTATGCTGATCCAGAGACAGACATGGGGCAGAGCTGCTACTTGCTCTCCCTGTACCCAGCCGCTCACAAGGAGCCCAGGAGAGATGGCGGGTTCTAGCCCTGGCCTGCCAGCCCAGCAGAGCCTTGCAACAAGCCAGACGACCCCCACTCCTTGAGGGCCTCCATTTTCCACATCCGGACTTCTCTCTTGTCAGAACTCCACCCAGCAGACCAGCCTGTCACAGTCCGGCTCATCGAAATCCACTCTGCTGCAGTCTTTTTTAATCCGGCCCAGGTATGCTGATCCAGAGACGGACATGGGGCAGAGCTGCTACTTGCTCTCCCTGTGCCCAGCCGCTCACAAGGAGCCCAGGAGAGATGGCGGGTTCTAGCCCTGGCCTGCCAGCCCAGCAGAGCCTTGCAACAAGCCAGACAACCCCCACTCCTTGAGGGCCTCCATTTTCCACATCCGGACTTCTCTCTCTTCAGAACTCCACCCAGCAGACCAGCCTATCACACTCCGGCTCGCGGCCGCAGCAGTTCATCAATAAATGCTGGACTTTGAGATGACTGCAAGAGTATGCTACTTGCACGGCAGAGCCTGGCAAGCTACCTGTGTTGTATTTGATATGCCAAATACCAGTAATTATAGACCTCATTCCGAATGGGGAATGATTGAGGCTCTTTATGTTCCTGGAGCAAGCAGATGCCCTTGGGCTCTACTAGCATGAGGCAGGACATATGGAGATGTTACTGGGGCCCGCTCGAGCAAATCGATGAACAACGGGAAGACAGTGATACAGTAGACCCTTGACAAGTGTTTATTGAATGAATCTTTGACAGATACCAAGACTGTGGAATAGATAGATGCATTAAGACAAAGCAAAGGTAGAAAAAGCACTATAGAATGTGAATAATTTTAAGCAACACTTAAAGGCACACTGCTTTGCCCATTGTGACTTGGAAGCTTTCTGAAGTGATACTTATGAAGATTTATTTTATTGCCATGTCCTACTTTAACTTGAAGTAAGAAGTTACAACTGGAAGAGGGCAACTAAATATTTCTGATCTATGGAGGGAGTTTTGAGAAGAAAATTGGACTATCTTGCGTTCTCTATGGACCTCATTAAGAGACTTAGAGCCAACCCTGACATAGAAAAGAATTCCTTCAGCAAAATAGTTTTAGGATTAGAGGGGGAAAAACCCAGATCACAGTCATTTCCCTTTGCAATCAGGACAGAGAGAAAAGACCCACCGAGGTTGAAAAGGGAGTAAAGTAGAAATCTCGCATGATATTTCCTGGTGAGCAGAGTTTAGCACCTGACCTGGAGGGGTGTTGTTTTTACTTTTTTCTTTTTATTTTCTGAGTTATCTAGGATTTGTATACATACAGGCACTTTTTTTCATTGAAGGAACAAGAATAATGTGTGTATGCATGCCAATTTATTTCCTAAGTTGTGTTTATCTGACATTTTTTGCTGCAAACCCCTACTCATCCTTTAAAACTCTAGTTGGAGAGATTACATAGTGGTTAAGGCACTTGCCTTGCATGCAACATGGCACTATATATAGTCCCTTAAATATCACCAGGAGTGATCCCTGAGTATAGATACAGCAAATCTGAATGTAAACCAAATAAAGTAATCGAAACAATTAAGACTTGAGACCTCCTCAAGAAGTTCAGAGTTGGAGTTGGTATAGATCTCACAAACCATAATAATGGGAAAAGGAGAGGCAACAGCAGCTCACAAGTCCCATGGAATCCTGGTTGTGTGCTAGGGACTGTGCAATTGGAGTTGTTTTTGCTTTATACAACAACCTCTCACAGCCTCCATATCATTGATGAGGAAACGCCCCAAACATGCCCAGGCCACAAGCAGTAAAATGGCAGAGTCAATACTCTAGTGGAGACTACCAGAAACACAAATCAATGCTTTAACCATCGAATTGCTCATTTGCTTCTGACTGTCCCTTCCTTCACATGGGAGTGAAACAGTCCAGTTTGTGTCTGACTCAAGATGTGCCAGGGCAGTGTAGTACAGCTATGTTTGCCCTCAGCGTTTGCGTCCTAGTTAGCACAGAGTTGGAGTAGATACTTAGAAATTCCTTTTTTATTTATTTTTTTTTTAGTTAGTTGGGGGGTTGTTTATTTGGTGGAGTGGGGCAGGAGTACTCAGGGCTTAACTCTGGCTCTACACTCAGGGATCACGCCTGGTGAGGCTTGGGGGACTACAGGTGGTGCCAGGGGATTAAACCCAGTTTGGTGGCTTGCAAGGGAAGTGCTCTGCCCGCTGTGCTATCTCTCTTGTTCCTCATCAATAATTTCTATTTTTTAATAAATATTTTATTATACCACCATGAGATATACAATTACAACGTTGTTCATGTTTAGAGGTTTCGGTCACATAGCGTTCCAGCACCCGCCCTCCACCAGTGCCCAGTTCCCACCACCAATGTCCCCAATTCCTTCCCCTCCAATAGACTGCCTAAATGGCAGGTTCTTCTATCTCTTTTCTCTCTCTCCCCTCTCTCTCCCTTCCTTCTCTTACATTGTGAGTTGCACTACATACACTTAGAGACCATCATGTGCATTTATTTGCCTGTATTTAATGCTCAGTTCTAGGCTGGTATTAACCCTTTCGACATTTATTCACACATGTTCCCTTCTCTGTCTTACCTAACCTCTGACTCCCACATGTTTGCAGTAATTTCCACTTTTGGTAAGATCTCCTGATCCACGTTTCGCCTGACACTGGATTTTGGTATCATAAAATGTATATATGTATTTATGTCATGCAAATAAATGCAGTCATTCTATATCTCTCTCTTTCCTTCTGACTAATTTCACTCCAACATGATCCTTTCCATGTCCATCCATTTATAGGCAAACTTCAAAACTTCATTTTCCTAACAGCTGCATAGTATTCCATTGTGTAGATGTACCAAAGTTTCTTTATCCAGTCATCAGTTCTCGGGCATACTGGTTGTTTCCAGGTTCTGGCTATTGTGAATAAGTGCTGCTATGAAAATAAAAGTGCAGATTGTGTTTCCGCTGTCATCAATAATTTCTTATATGAAGGATTTAATGGGATTGTGAAAGCACTGTCTAATGTCAAACATGTTTCTTTAAGAAGAGAAAACTTTATGAAGAGTATTTTTTCTGTGGCAACCCAAAACAGACTTGCTGAAGTTTATAAACACATACACACATGTAAAAATGCACATCTTATAACTTTTGTCATAAATAACAAACATGAATAGGTAAAGCATTGTGTGTATATATGATTGTAGACATGAATACATGTACTCTTCACAGTAATCCTATTAGGTTGAAATTTCTATTCTCATTCCATACAGGAAATAACAAGGCACAGAGAAGTTAAGTAATGTTATCGCAAGTCACATAGTTCCTAAGTGCAAAACTAGGATTAGAAGCCACGTCTAAGGCTCTTGCTAAGGAAGAACACAGAACTACATTTTGTGCCTTTTTTAAGAAACACATGTCAGGGATTTTTATTTCTCATGGTTTTAGAATGATCTTCTCAGCCCCTTGCACATATTTAGCATCAACCCACTCTTCAGGCCCACATCAAATGTGCCTCCCACCCCCGCCCCTCAGCTTGTGCTGGCTGCTCTTTTTCCCTTCACATAAACACCCTGCTTTTTAAAATCCTTCCCAAATGAGCATCATGATCTTCAAACATGGAAATATTATAACATCTTGAGGGGCTAGGATAAGGATTTAAAATTTTTTGTTTTATTTTATTATACCACCATGAGACATATAATTACAAAGATGTTCATATTTGGGCTACAGTCATACAATGTTCCAGCAGCCATCCCTCCACCAGTGGCCATTTCCCACCACCAATGTCCCTCCCCAGGCCTGCATCTATGGCAGGTACTTTTTCCTCTTTTTTCTCTCTCTCTCCCTCTCCCCCTCCCTTCTCTTACCCATTGTGACTTGCAATACATAAATTTAGAGGTTATCATGTATATCATTTTGCCTACTTTCAATGCTCAGTCCCTACGCTGGTATTATCATTTACAAAAAATTATTAGTACACTGTTCCTTTCTATGACTTACCTAGCCTCTGACTCCCACACATTAGCAGTAGGTTCTACCCACTGACAAGACCTCCTGATCCATGTTGTGTTTGGCCTTGGATATTGCTATCATGCTATATTTTTTTATATCCTGCAAATAAATGTAGTCATTCTATATCTATCTTTTTTCCTCTGGCTAATTTCACTCAGCATGATCCTCTCCATGTCCATCCATTTATAGGCAAATTTCATAACTTTGTTTTTGCTCGGATATGGATTAAGGGGCACACATCTCATATTTCTAGTGTTGGTTTATTGTTGTTGTTGTTTTCTGGGTCCACCCAGTGATGCTCAGGGGTAAGTCCTGGCTCTGCACTTAGGGAGCTACTCCTGGCGGTGCTTGGGGACCATATGGGATGCTGGGGATCAAATCCAGGTCAGCTGCATGCAAGGCAAACGCCCTACCCTCTGGACTATCACTCTGGCCCCTAGTGTTGTTTTATGTTTCAAGTTTTTCTAGTTTTTTACACAACAAATTCTAGATTTTATGTAGAGTAGATCCACTCTTCTTACTCTCAGCCAGTTTTCAATTTTGGAGCTAGATCCCACCCCAGAACCCTCCTCATTCTCTTGCGTTTGCATTTGTTTCCCCCTTATCATCAAGTGTTTTCTCTTTACAGGATTGTGTGTGGCAGTTCATAACATGCTGTATATCATTCTTCATAATTCTCTATCCCTCTTCAATGACCGTTCAATTTTTCTGCCCCTCTTTAAAAAAATAGCCTTGAAAGAGTAGTCTATGGTCTATCTCCTAACTTCTTTAACTGTGTGTGGCAACCCCAAATGGGGATCATGGAACTGGATGTAGAGTCACAAAAAATCTCTTCAACTTTAAGCTCCAGCCCCTAAAACAAAATATTTTGTTTAAAAACATTAGTTTTAGGGATTGGAGCAATATGTTTAAAATGGGCTTAATTCCAAGTATCCCATATGGCCCCTGAGCCCCACCTGGAATGGTCCCTGAGTACCACTCGGTATGGTTCTAAAGCAAACAAAAATATTTATTTTAAAAGAACTTTATGACTTACTACCTGTAAATATTTGCTTTGACTGTCTATCAGATATACCTACATACTTAGGTTATGTAAACATTTCCCAGGTGAAAAGGCACTGCAGGTAGAAAATGTTTAAAAGGCCTGGTGCCAGTTCACAAGCAACAAAGGGGTTGTAATCCCCAGTTTATGCACAATCACCACCTCCTTTCCTCTGATTTGCTCTTTTCATGTCTCCTTCAGAGGCCACAGTGAGCATTGCACTGACATTTATAGACCTTCTCTCACTACAGCTCTCCACAGAGATGGTCTGAGCTTCTTTATTGAATTTGATGTGTTAGATTCAAGACTTTCACTTTTCTCTATTCCCTTCTCCCCAGCACCTACCTCCTTCTCCTCCACCTTCTCCTCCTCTTCTTCTTCCGCCTCCTCCTTTTACTCTTCCTCCCCCTTCCCAATGCTTTTCTTTGTGAACTATAAATACTGAGGTCCTGGGCTCAGAGATCCTCCAATGTAGCCTGCTCCTAGCCCAGCAAACCTATGGTTTTGAAAAGATCATCTATTTATCTCATGGCTCTAGCTTCCCCTTTATGCCTCAAATGAAGACTTGTGTATCCACTGGCTATGCCACACTGGGCACAGAGTCGAGTTCTCAAAACAGAACTCCTAATTTCCTCTTAAGAAAAACAGTTTTCTTAGCACGATTTTCCAGTTCAACAAATAACTCCATTTTCCTATTTACTCAGGCCAAAAACCCTCGGAGTCATCCTTGATTTCCTTCTTTTTCTCTTATCCTTCCAAGTGTACAGTAAATCCTCTGGGCTTAACCTCCTAAAAATATCCAGAACCCAATCACATCTTATCACATCCATCACTTAAATGTTTCTTCATCAGAGAAGCCTTTCCTGGCCTTCGTATCTAAAAATCCCACACACACACACACACACACACACACACACACACACACACACACTACTTTGGCCTTTCTTTATTTGTACTTTTAGAGCTCTTATCTTTATGTGGCATGTATCAGTATATGTATTTGCTGCCTGCTTTTTCACATTACTGCCTTTCAACTACATTAAAGTAGCAGAAAAATGTTCACTGGTGCTAGGGTCTTGCTTTGTGACGTGAAAGAATTATAGAGAAGAGCTAGTTCATGAAAAACAGTTTAATTTCTCCAAACCAAGGTCCACATTGACGCTGGAATAGGAGCAACCACCTCCTTCTCCAGAGGTGAAAAGCAGTTTGTCAAAATGGCCCAGCAGAAGGAATAGCAGCTCTTACAGCAGGTCCAGGTGGTAATGTGGGGCCTTGAGTTATTACTTTGTCCTCCAGGGCAGGCTGAGGGTAGCAGAAAACACAGGACTTGAAAAGCCTCTACAGCTTCCTGTCCTGTGTGTCAATGGGGTAAGGATAGGAAAGGAGAGAAACATCCAGGATGTGCAAAACAATCTGAAGGAGGCATCCTGCTCCACCTGGCCCATCTAACTAAAACCTGAGGCAGCTTGAATGAAACTGTGAGAAAACGGTTCCTGGAACCAACTTTTGACAAGTGACAAGAGACAATGTGCGATGTGAACGTCTATGACATATTATCACAGCAATATTACAAACAAAAAAGCAGTGGCCCTCCTGTGTTATGTTTCCTGTCTCCATTACCCAGAACAGCACCCAGCACAAAGCAAGCACATAATAGATAGAGATTGAGTAGTTGTATTGATAAACATTTACAGAAAGTCGTAACTGTTAACGGGGGAAAGTCTGGAATCTGAAACCCACTGAACCTGCTTTCTAATTCAGCTTTCAGATTGTGTGATTCATTTACATTGTTGTACTTCCTTTTCTAATAGCATATCTAAGTACATCTATGAAGGTGGGAAATATGCTGGTAAAATACTTGTTGTGATACCTGTGAATGTTCATCAGATAAGACTTGCTAGAAAGGACTGTTGCTGTAGGAAGTGTCCCTACAATACTTCCTGTAGCAACAGTCGCACGGAGGCATTAATGGTATCATTAATGTCAATGATGTGGTCTTAGTTTTTGGTTTTCTTGTCACCTACATAATTAACACTGAGTTTCAGCTCATTTTTCGCTAGACTCTTGCTAAAAATACTTTATTGTTATTGGCTCAAATAAATCGTACAAAATGTCCTAAGCATTATAAATTATCCCCATTTTACTGATGAGGAAAGGAGGCAAAGAATGCTAAGATGGCTTTTCTCAACCCACATGGCTGCTGTGTGGTAAATCAGGTTCTACACCCAGACTACCAGACTCCAGAGCTCTGGTTTTCTTCTGCCCCATAGCTCTATCTACAATATTTCAGGTGTTGTCCTCAGCTCATGGCAACTTAAAAAGGCAAAAGATTTATATGATATGAAGTGAAGCCAGAATATAGCTTATGGTAAGTTAAAAGATGGCAAAAGTGGCCAGAGACAAGATACAGCATGTACAGTGCTTGCCTTGCTCATGGTTGACCTGGGGTCAATCCCCAGTACCCCTCTGTCTCTGTAGGTTGCTCCCCTAAGCACAGAGAAAGAAGCTATCCCTGAGCACCACCAGGCATGGCCCTGAAAAAGAAAACAAAAAACAACAAAAAAGATGGAAGTCTCATCACATTTTAAGAAACTACAGCATAGCATGACAGAAAGAGAGAGAGAAGGGGAGAGAGATAGAGAAGCATAGGGATACAACTCTATGAGTTTTATTCCAAATTATGCCTGAGAATCACATGTGCAAAAGGCACTGAAAAGGTCCATTTTCTCTGACTCCATGAAAGTGGGTTTCTCAAAACCCAGTTGTTCCATGCTCCAGGTGGGGCTTACAAACCTGAGTCTCTAATAAACAATGGTCTGACTTCAAGTATAGGGTAGTCAAAGCTCCAGGGAAGAACCCTGGGAGAGATTGATCTATGCTGGATTCCTTTGACATGACAGTAAAATCCTGTTAACTTGCTGGGGTTGCTTTTGGTGGAGACCTCTGATTTTGTCAGATGAATAGCTCTCCAGGGAGGATTCAAGGTCACTGTCATCTACTTCACATTCAATGGACCTTTTCTGAGCTTTTTGTCTGCTTTGTGGCAGCTATGAATTGGCTGTAAGATTTAATATTCATACAAGCATATTTGTGCTACTCAGAACAAATTAAGAGCTCAGTAAGGGTTAGTTGCTACCGTTATTAGTACGAGTCATATTAGGGAAGATCCCAGAAATCAACTAGTGCTCTTTTCACCTTGATATAGTATGATGATGGGAATAATTTTAGGCCAGCAGTCCAGACAGATCTAGGTTTTGTGTCTTTCTGATCTAGACGTCCCTGAGAAATAAGCTAATCCTGCTGGGTCTCAGAACCAAACAATTATACAATAAAACCTGGTGGTGTTGGGTGGGAGGTAATTGGCAGATGCTTGATGCCATTCGTCTCTTTCTTGGGTTTCCTATATTAATGGGAAGCTGAGAACTAACCCAAACTCCGAAGTTTTTAAGTAAAATACATAAGAAATTTAGAAACTGGTTATAGGAAGGACAGAAAACAATTATCTTTCCATTTTTTAAATTATACCACTGTAAGATAAACAATTACAAAGATGTTCATATTTGGGTTTCAGACATAAAGCATTCCAGCACCCATCCCTCCACCAGTGCCCATTTCCCACCACCAATGTCCCCTGATTCCCTCACCACTTTTCCTCTCTCTCTCTCTCTCTCTCTCTCTCTCCCTCTCTCTCTCTCTCCCTTCTCTTACACATTGTGGCTTGCAATACATGCATTTAGAGGTTATCATGTGTATCCCTTGCCTACATTCAATGCAAATAAATGCAGTCATTCTATATCTCTCTCTTTCCTTCTAACTAATTTCACTCAACATGATCCTTTCCATATCCATCCATGTATAGGCAAATTTCATAACTTTGTTTTTCCTAACAGCTGCATAGTATTCCATTGTGTAGATGCACCACAGTTTCTTTATCCAATCGTCGGTTCTCAGGCACTCTGATTGTTTCCAGATTCTGGCTACTGTGAATAGTGCTGCTATGAACATAAAAGTGCAGATGTTGTTTCTGCTGTGTGTTTTTTACCTCCCAGGGTATATTCCCAGGAGTGGTATGGCTGGGTCAAATGGGAGCTCAAATTCTAGTTTTTGGAGGAATGTTAATATTGTCAGAAAACAATTCTTAATAAGAGCTAACTGAGCACTAGGCACTCTCTATGAATTATTGGGACATGGAGATATTCTATATGTGGGTGTCCACATTTCCCCATTGATACTGATTGAGGACTAATAAGATGAAATCTTTATTTGAGATTCATCTTTAATTTATTTTTGTTTTGGGGGCTTTCTGGTAACAAGCAAAACCTGCTTGACAAGTTTAAAAGAGCTATAGTACTTCATCTTTAATTTTGTTTAGAATTAGATAAACCTAATTCTTAATATTACTTAAAGTTATTTATATTCTCAGTGACTTTTTCCAACTGTAAAATAGAATCCATAAATCTTCCTTTTCATGATTATCATAAGGATCAGGACATGGAGAGAAGGTGTCTATGATTTTTTAATAGATGACAGAATCACTTACTCTGACACTATCTCTGTCCAGGGTCTTATCATTGGTGACACCAAGCTAAGTTTTGTTTTGTATTTCTTGGGCTTCTCTCTTCTCACCATTTTCCATCCGAGAAAGTTTTGGTTTTCCTCTTTACTTCTTTCAATCTTTCCTCATGCTTGCTTGTTATATATGCCAGTCGATGCTGTTCAGATTTTTGTTTCTGAATTCATTATTTGCCCTTGTTTCTTGTACCTTAAGGCAATTCCTTCATTTTGACTCAATTTTATAAATCTAATAGAAAAATCACCAGTAGTGAAATCTTCACCATTGTTAGAGAAACTGGCCCATTAGTTTTCTGAGTTATCGCTTTCTTCACTGGCAGATTGAACAGGGAGGAAAGATGGTCAAGGCCTTTATCTTCACACCTATCTGCAAATATAGAAGGAGAAGCAAAGGAAGCAAAGAAATGTATGGCGTCCAATTCCCTCACAAAAGCCCTTATTGTGATGTTGGGGGAGAGGGTATGAATGCCTGGAAATTTTAGGAGAAAATTTCATAGTGGTGAACCTCATTGCAAGTGAAGTTATGTTTTTATTCATTAGTTTTTGAAAACGCAAAGCAAAGAATATCTCTATTGTATGTTACTAGGTAGATTTTCTGGTGCTAAAAAGTAGATACGGGTTTGTCGCTAAAGAAGGCAAATAAATTAATCTATAGTAAATTAAGTTATGATAAATGCTGTAGTGGAGAGAACATGACTCAACCAGGCGTTTCCTGTAAAGCAGTGGAAGATCAGGACATCTTCCCTGAAGAAGCATTACTGAAGCTGTGATCCAAAAGATTAGTAAAGCTGATTGAGGCTGAATGAGAGGTTTTCAGGGACTGGGAGTCTGTTTTCAAGGTCTTGGCACCAGAGTCCACCATCTAGCAATCTAGCAATTCTGAGAATGGGCATCTAAAGCACCGTGATAGTGCCTGCCTCTACAATATGAATTTAGACGTGGGTCTTAAACCAAAGAGTCATTTGAAATTATGAAAACATATAAATGTAGTGGGAGATGGGAAGTGAAAACATATAAAATTGGTGGTAGATGGAAAGTATCTGCAGCATGACGAGTTTTGTCTGAGAGCTGAGAGGAGACTAAATTGAGAGGAACTAAGAACGGATGGACATATTTCAAGGAGCTAAGCACTCAAAATATAGCTACACAGTTGCTAAAAGCAGTTCTTATGTACTGCATATGTCTCCATGTCTCCAACTTCTCCGTGTGTATTTGTGTCTGAATAGATCATTTTTATGAGCAACAAAACCTCGCCATTGTCTTGACATTCAGACAAAGAAACTTCTTTTTAGTGAGCAATAGCAGGAACATACTCTGCTGTTTTGAAAAGGCAGCAAACGTCTCAGGCAATGGAAAAATAGAGGGAGTTAACTTTCCCAGGCACAGCACTAGCAAAACATGATATTTAGAAGGAAAAGATGTTTTAGGAGAAAACTGCTAAGAATGTTTTAATATCATGTTTATTCAGCAAGCCAGAGTGGCTGCATCAAAGCCCCCTGTATGTGATGGGACATATGTCCAGCTGACAATTTTATATATATTATTTGGTTTGGGGCCATACCAGGTGGTGCTCAGGAGTTACTCCTGTCTCTGTGCTCAGCGATTACTCTTAGCAGGGCTTGAGGGACCATATGTGGTGTGAGATTGAACCCAGTTCGCTACGTATAAGACAAGCAAACTACCTCTATATTATCTCTGGGCTCCTCAATATTCATAGTTAGCAAAGTGTCCAGGAGAGGGCTGACCCCAAGTCAGATTTATGAGAGAAGACTAGAAAGCCATATCCAGTCTTAATTACTAACCTGCCTTTTCAAGATCCTGTAAACCAGATGACAGAATGTCGTGTGCAGGAACACCAAATGTAAAAGTCTGAAAAGAGCCAAACAGGCAACACTAGTCAAAAATGCATGACGCTAGTGGCTATCAGGAAGGTGCGAAGTTCAGGTCCTGATTATAGAAACACAATTGGGGTCTGCAAAATAAGCAACCACAAAAATTTCAAAAAATAATAAACCAAGGCTAACAGGACTTTTCATCACCTAGTTCCATTTTCCTGGAGAAAATCAGAATTTCTGTTTGGAAGATAACCTCTAAAGCCATCTAGTCCAGTCCTTCCGCTCTGGCAACAACTATGTGAATGTCCCAGCCATTATTCTCAAAGTGCCTGTTGACTCTTCATCTTCCTGTTAAACAATGGCTCATGTGTCTGGGGCCTGGGAAACAGGGTGGGGAGCAGAAGCTATAATCAATAAATGGCCAGATTATCCCCTTGTTTGGGGCTGTCCAGGAAGGCTCATAAGCTGGAAATGCCCCAGCATCTGTCTGATTCTCTGTGTCTGATCCTGCTGGACAGAGAGGCCCAAGGTTCCCATCCCAATAGACTTGATTACAGTAAATCACCACAGTTGACTGTGCCTATACCTTCAAGTTGAGCTGAAATCTATTTGTTACTGCCCCAGTGAATTTGAAGCTTTTTCCTCATAATTATTCATCTATGTAAGGATCATTTTCAGGTTAACAGACTTCTTCCACTAGTTTTAGTCATCAGAGCAGTGGGATGTGGCATCTTGGTCCTGGGTTCTCTTCTTTTATTTTTAGACTGTGTTTTGGGGTCATTCCTGACAGTGCTCAGGGACCATATGCAGTGCCCAGGTCAGAACTAGAGCTGGGCACATGCAAGGCAGTTGCTTCCATCCCTGTACTATTTCTAGTCCTCTAAGTGCTTTTAATATTAGTTCATTTAATTTTAATTAAAAAAATAGTGAGTGAAGAGGACATTTTCATCATCTCCATTTTTCAGATCAGACAGTATAATTCAGAAAAGTAAGCTACTAGTCAGTCACTCAGCTAGGGAACAGCAGGACTTGGAGTGGAACGCCAGGAAATAAACTTTGGAGCTTTATTCTCCCATTTCTGACACAGAAGGAAAAAGCAAGGGCTTTGCTTTAGGCCCACCACTGAATACAAGTTTCAGTATATCCCCCGGGCTACAGACTTCTCCTAACATTTCTTCATTTGTAAATTGGTGCTCTTCAACGCCAGCATAAGTCATATTCCTGTGCATTAAGTGAGATCATGTATGCAGTGCAGGTACGTGGTGGTGCTTCCACATAACGGACACTCATTAGAGATGAGTGAGTAAGGAAATTAAAGCCCTTCCAGAACTATCTTCCCTAGCCAACCTCTCTTACTCTTTTCTCCAATTATTCTGCGAAACACCTACTTTGTGTTGCCGTCAGGAGGACAAGCCTAAACAAACTCAGTGTAGGACTAAGTTTGATAGTGAGTATTTAAAAAAGTAGATCATACACACACACACACACAAATTTAATAAATGTATACATATACACATTTGAATGGATATATAAATGTACGCCAGACTCAGCTAATTTGCAACCCAGGAAGAGATCCAGACCCATCCACTTCAGACCCACAGCTGCACTGCTCGGCCAGTCCCATGTGGAAGCAACCCATGGAGCTGACCTCCTGGTAAGGGGCTCGGCCATCCCCTGGCCAAGTCCAACGTTGCTCCAAGGGTTTGCTCTCATGAGCTGGGGAGAGACCATGCTGGCTGGACTTGAGTAAAGTTTTGGGCCCTGCCCTTACCTCCGCCTCCATGGCAGTTGCCCTGGAAGAGAGAGACCCACCCACCTCAGACCCACATGTCCCTTGGTGCACAACCGCAAAGCGGCCACACAATATTTTTATAGGATACTAAATTTTGCATAAGGTTCTTCCCAATTTCTTTCACATTTATACATAGTAAACAGTTATAAACATGTTTTAACTGATACCAGTAAGCCTGGCAAGAAGCCAGAGCAAACCACACATCATGCAGTTAGTTATTCTTAACATCCAGACTCCGTAGTTCCTCAGAGCTCCATCCAAGAGAAAACCTGATCTTCCACCTTTAAGTTTCATCAGTAAATGCTCGAGTTGAGAGCCTTCTACTGAGCTATACCACCTACACGGTAAAGCCTGGCAAGCTACCGTGTTTTATTTACTTTTATGCCAAAGACTAGTAACTATTATGGACCTCAGTTCCACTAACCTGAAGAATAGTTTGGGCTCCTCCTGTCCCTGTAGCAAGTAGATGCCCTTGGGTTACACTTGCTTGTGACAGGACTAATGGAGATGTTACTAGTGCCCACTCGAAAGCAAATCGATGAACAATGGGAAGACAGTGACAGTGATATAAATGTACACATATACCCATTCTGGCAAGTAATAAATACATAAACACATTAAAATGAATAATTAAATAAACAAAGGCAGCAGGCTAAAATGAAAATAAATGTTTAATATTTCAACCTTTTCATGGCAGCTTTACCCACCTCCAATTCAAGCAGCATTTTCAACTGGAGAACATATGTTCCCCTGAGGGATTCCAGGAAATTCCAAGAAGGCCACAGACAAAAAATCACATAAATGTTGGTGGGGGGGGGGGGGGGGGGGGGAGACCCATGAGTCGGAGACCAGGGACCAACAGAAAGAACAGGGGCCGGAGCGATAGCCCAGCGGGTAGGGCGTTTGCCTTGCACGCGGCCGGCCTGTGCCGGGCCGGGTTCAATCCCCGATGTCCCATATGGTCCCCCAAGCACCACCAGGAGTAATTCCTGAGTGCAGAGCCAGGAGTAACCCCTGAGCATTGCCAGGTGTGGCCCAAAAACCGAAAAAAAAAAAAAGAACAGGGGGCCACAGGAAGGAAACAAGCCCAAAGAGGGCCACAGTTGGGAAAAGGATGAAAAACCGACACTAGAGTATTTGGCAACCTGGACAGAATGGTCTACGAGATAGTGGACACTAGAGTATTTGGCAGCCTGGACATAGTGTTCTCCGAGATAGTGGTCATTTGACTTACTTGCTGATGCTGTGATTCAAAACTTCTAGTGAATCCCCATTTCACCTAGTAAAGTCTTTTCTTTTTTTCTTTTTTGGCTCTTTGTGTCATACCCAGCAGTGTTCATGGGTTACTCCTGGCTCTGCACTCAGGAATTACTCTTGGCAGTGCTCATGCCACCATCTGGGATGCTGAGAATCAAACCTGAGTCAGCCCTGTGCAAGACAAATGTCCTGCCCACTGTACTATTTCTCCAGCCCTCACCTAGTGAAATCTTAAGTTCTGCCCTAGTTTCCAAGGCCTATCAATCTTATCCCTGTCACTTCCAATCCTCCCTGGTCGCTTCATTTTCTTTATACACACTAAGCAGTCTCTCTGCCTGACAATAAAGCCTTTTGCATGGTTTCTTCCTTCTTCCATATCCAAACCAAGAGTCAGTAACTAGAAGCATTGCACCAGCGATGATACAAATTGAGGAAAAGGAATTGGGGTACTGTTCCCCAGCACCCTGCTCTTTGAGTCTCAGTTGGAGATGACCTGGCTGCAGTCTGCTAAGGGGTCTGAGAGGTGAAACTCAGAAGCAAAGATGCAATATTCAGCCCCTCCCTCACTTGTTCATAGAGCAGTTTTTCACCACAGCCTGTGATATGGAATGTACCCCCATTAGTCCTGGCTATCAGAATCTAACTAGGTGGTCACAACTCAGAGTCAGATTAGCTCCTGTCAGAGCCCCGTCCCGCACCCTGCAGAGAGATGAAACTGGTACTAACCTCCAGCTGGGGCTTCACTGTAGGACTTTGGCCTCTGTGCTCCTTCAAAACAAATTGATTCGTTCTAAATCCTATAACCAGGATGATCTGCTGATCACAGAGATTGAAAAGGAGGAAAAAGAAAGTCCCTTGGGATCCTGTCTAGTGTCTGCTTTGACTCTGTTTCTTTGTGTGCTGAGAAGCCTTCAGCAGAGAGTAAGCTGCAAGGTATTTCTAAATGGCTGCAAGAAGTCTTTGTAATGGCACCATTATGTTACTGTTTTTTAATAGGCTCATTTGTCTTTGAAATTCTCCCTATTTACCCTAGAAGCAACTGAAAAGATAATTATCTGGTATTTAGAACATCAAGAACATTCTCTTAAGTACTGTCTTCTCCACATTGAGAACCTAATAAGGTTCTTCAGGACCAGAACATGCAATACGTGTTGTGTGTTTGCTAGCTTTTGTGCTTCTTAAATGGCACTGAACTATGGAATAACAATGGCTTCTTATAGCCCAGGGCTTAGAAGTCAGGGCAGTCAGAGGTTGCTTGAAACTGTACTGGCCAGCATCTCCCCTACATCAGTCTCAAACAGATCACTTGACCAACTTGAATTTTTTCTCTGACACAGGATAAGCTTTAAATCATGCAAACAGCCTCCGTGTTCACTTCATTTGCACTCGTTTCCAGTCTCCTGTTTGGAAGTTGTGTTTTTGGCTCCAATTCAGATCATTTCAAACTGAGATGATAAATGGATATGATGCTGTAGGTAAAGCAGTGGCCAGAGCCTGGTTGCAATTCTCTATTGATCATCAGTTATGCTCTAAGGCATCATACAAAATGATTTATTTGATATAGCACTATCAGGTCAAATACAGTCAGTGGTGAATTGATTAAAGTTTGAGGCTTGCAGCAATAGCCAACCTTTTCTTTAAAGAACCACTTCCCAACCCACACCTAGTTTTACCACAAGAAATGCATCTTCCGTTCTATAAATATTAGCTTCTGAAAAGTAGGGCTCTAAAACATATAACTTAGATGGATAAACAAATAGAATACAGTGTGATGCAGTGCCTGACACTTAGCTGGGACTCAATCAACACTTCTTTCAATTGTGCATTTATCCCAGGTCTAGGCACTGAGTGTCTAGGGGTACAAAAGACAGATGGATTCTGGCTCTTGTGGACATTGTACTCTGGTAGAAAAGAAAAAGAATAAATCATTATAAACATGAGACCCAAAAATAAAGTAGGAGCCCAAAAGAAGGCAGCCCTTGAACAGGGGGATTCAAAGAAAATACAATTGATGATTTGGACTCTATCAAATGATAAAAATGCTCTCAATATTCATCTTCCAGAAAATAAGTCTTCATACCTGGTCTCCTTGGAATGCATAGCACACTTGGGGTATTACTGGCAAATATTTTTTCAACACCCCCGTGCAGATCTGTCCCTTCCCATCTGCTATTCTGTTTCTCCATAGAGTGGTGGGCCGATGCTGCCAATAACAGGATCCTCTGCAGAAGTGAAGCCTGCTGGGAGCTGAATCTGCAGACCTCTGCACAGTGTGAATTCTCCCAAGCGGTCTGAGAGCCTCCTGAGAGATCAGAAACTGAAGGTTTCTAGAAGCAAAGCAGCTGCCGCTGTGATGGTGTTTGTGATCAGAAGGGGCAACAGATCACCCCAAGTGGACATTAAGCCCCGGGGACTTTCAAACAGTGGGATTGAGAGAGATACAGAGAAGGGACCTAGCACAGAGAGCGGCACCGCAGAGCAGGAAGGCACCATAGAACCAGCTGTGAGAAGAGCCTAGGAGTATGGCAGGCAGAGAGACCAGCCCAGCTCTGGGGCTTGAAGAAAACAGAGTTTTGGACGAAAGGAAGAGTAGTGATGGAATAGCATCATCTTCAGTGCTGGACCGTGTGTCTTTGCTTTTACAAAGCTAGAGCATCCTCTCCAGCTAAGAATGCCCTGTACTTCACCAGACATTTCAAAGATTCATTGCATATTCGTCATTGTGAGAGATGTTAATCCACTTTTAACTCTCTAACAAGGGAATAACTTAATAACTTAGTCATTGAGTCAGACTATCTGGGTTCAGTACTGGATTTTCTATCCACTGATTGAGTGACTTCCAAGCCACTTTCTTAATCTTCATGTGCCTTGATGGGGGGGGAATCCCAACAATGTCCAATGTATGGAACTCACGGTACTAGATTGACAGAAGGAACGTAAAAGTGTTTTCAGCACATGGAAAGATGCTAAAAGTATGCTAGCTAGTGCAACCCTTTCTTCATTTCTTCCAAAGTCCATGTCTTGATGAGTTTGTCAGTTTTTTTTGTTTGTTCCTGAACCGAAAAAAGAGTAAAAAAAATTCTTTCCCCACCCTCTCTGGTTTGGGTGACATCATAATGTTTAAAGAGTTTTCAGGGGTAACTTAATGATGCAGCAAGCCTCATAAACTCCTCATTCTGCTGCCTGACAGCTCTGGCCAGGGTCTTCCCGGAGGATGACTGGGTCCGTGCTCACAACAGGATGCCTCCATCATTCTTTGTTCTGTCCCTGATTTTTATAGCACTTTACCACCACCAGGCAGGTTACATATTTGTTTATTTACTGCTTAAAATACAAGAAAATAAACTGAGAACAGGACTTGTTTGCTTTCTCCAGTATAGCATCCCAATTCCTTCTAACATTGCTCAAACATAAAAAAGTTTAATAAACTACTTGTGGACTGAATTATATGCCAGACCACCCCTTAGAAGTACCAGAAATGGGTTGCTAAGGTGCCAAAGAGTCTGATTTTAAAAATATTTTACATATTTAATGTAATGTGATTCTCCTGCTTCTCAATGGCTGAGGAGAGCAGTGATTCACAGGGATGATACAATCCAGTACGTTTGAAATGTTATATTCACTTATTCATTCAACAAATATTTCATAGGTCCCTAACCTCCTGCCAGGTATTAGATGCTAGTGTATATATAATACTGAAAAAGCATGGTCTCTGCCCTCAGAAGTTTAAAGCCTTTGAAGTAATCATTCTAATTCTTATAGAAAACCATCTTCTCACCAGCTTCAGCATTTTCATCTTTTCATATAAATTTGAAAACTAGAACCTAGAGGATAAAATGGATAAAATAAAACCTTCTGGCAACATGCCCTTGAGTGGGCAGTCGGGAAATGCTATTCTGAGCTGACTCATCCCTCTGCACACCACCCCTGGAGATCTGGTGTTCACAGGCCTCTTTTACAGATGGCTCACAAGTACACTTCCCATGGCATAAAGCACTGCCTTGTTCGCTCCCAACACATGCTACTAAACTCATTTATTTGTCACCCAAAAACCTAGCCCACAAAACTGGAAATCTGATTCCAATGGCACTGGAAGCACAAGGTAGATAGGAATGAAAATTGCCACACTCATTGCGCCTTTGCGACAGGAAATGACACCTCTTAATCTGCCAGCTGCATGTTTGTGGAGACAAGATTGTTGTGGAGAAAAATAAATAACTTCTCTTTGAAGAAGGAGGCAAAGGCAGCTGCCAAACATGGTGATTTCAGTGTGGTAGGTAGGAGAGAATCGAGTTGATATAGATTATTGCCCTGAGTGAAGCCTGGCCCCATGCTACTTCCTTCTTGTCTGTTATTGACCTACGTGGAGGTCACTTTCTCTTGGACCATGCTGCTGGGAGTCACTCAGTCCTGTCAGATCTGATTTTAATGCATTGATATTTACTAAGTTGGCTTCAGATCACACTGGCCTTTGTTTTGTGATTTTACTATTCACCAGTAAGTGTCTATTTTTTTCTCAAAGAAAACATAGGTTAGGGCATATAGGCATGTTTACACTCTCAACTTAGAGGACCTGCGTTTACTTCATGCTACGTATGCCAGTTCAGCAATGTGATTCAATTTCTCCTGATGTATGTCTGCTTGATCTATTAATTCAACTCAAACACTCTCTTCCTCATAGGATTGATATGGAATTAAATGAGAATGCACAGGCAATGGTTAGCAAAACTTTGAACATATTTAAATTACCAAATAATACATGCTGATATTGTTTACGATATTTAACCTTCATTACACTCAGTGCTGACTGGTCTAGACACAAAGTAAACCATTACTCTATTATTACCTAATAATTAGATAATAATAATTATTATCTAATTCAAAAAATGACCTTCCTCATGATAAGGTTATTTGATTGTAACCTAATGGATTTTAAGATTGAAACTGATTTTCCAAATACATAAAAACAAGGATAATTTATACTCTAAGATATGAATATTAAAGCTAAAATTCTAAGAAAATGTGTAAAACAGAACTCATAGTTATTAAAATATTTCATAAAATGCTTCAACATGCTTTTATCTTTTATATATTTTTAATATTTTATTATACCACCATTAGATATACAAGATGTTCATGTTTGAATTTTGGTTCTACGGTATTCCAACACCCATCCCTCTACCCCTGCCCATCTCCCTTCACCAGTGTCCCCACCTCCCTACCCCTTCCCCTGCCTGCTTCCATGACAGGCTCTTTATCTCTTTTCTTTCTCTCTCTCCTTCTCACTTCCCTTTCTTACTCATTGTAGATTGTAATATATTCTAGAACATGATTGATTCCACTAGTTTGATGTATCAGGTCCAGATCATGAAAATGGTGGCTATTATGGTGAGCTAGTCTCATCCAGCTCAGAGGTGATGGGCCCACTCCCAAAACCCATCTTGCCTCCTGGGAGCCTCATGGTCAGCTGAGCTAGGGGAGAACCGGATGGCTGCTCTTTCCCCATATGTCTGAGTCTCTGCATCATGGCCAAGAGTCCTGAGGCAGTTCGTAGGCAGGGTCACCAGGCCTCTGGGATGGGTCAGAGAGGGGAATAGGGACCCCAGCTCCATCTTCAGGAACACCTGGTGACTTCTGCCTCCAAGAGCTGCCTACCTGGGCTCGAACTCAGCTGCTCTGAGCTGGTCTGAGATCAGCATCTCTCTTGCATGGGTTCTGATGAGCTGAAATGGCAGCTCTTATGGTGAGTGAGTCTCATCTGGCTGCTTCTAAAGCCCCACAGAGGTGATGGGACAACACCCAAAACCCATCTTGCCTCCTGGGAGCCTCATGGTCAGCTGAGCTAGGGGAGAGCGGATGGCAGCTTGCCCCTCGTGCGCCTGAGTCTCTCATCTTTCTATCTCTATTTCTGTCTCTGTATTTCTCTCTCTCTTCTCCTACACCTTGTGACTTGCCTTATGGTTTATGATGCAATTATCTATGTGTATATTCAGTAGTGAGTTCTAGTGTGACATTATAGTTCCTCATTCCTCATCAACCTCCCCAGTTTGTTACAATTACAATGATTATTATGGTGTACAGATGTGAAAGATCCTGGGAAGGACCTGGTCCTAGCCTACTTTGTTATCTAAGCCTCTTGCGTGACTGCACACTGTCACAGCTGTTCATCTGGTCTGCCCCTTGTCAGGTTCATCTGGTTGCAGAGGCTGTGAGCCCGTAGCCACACCCACTGGCATGGAGAGGGAGGAGCTCAAATCCCTACTCCAATTCCGGCCAGCATGGCTTCCTCCCCACATGACTGCTTTACCCTAGGAGCTACGTTGGTCTTGGCCTAGGACTAGCCGATTCCTAAGAGACTACATGAGCTGTTCCACGTGGGCCTGGCAAGCACTGCTGTGCATCTGGTCAGTCCCTTGTCCAGTCCATCTCTATTGTTACTGTTTTTGGCATATCGAATACACATACATGTACCTCTGGGTTCATCCCAGGAGACCCAGTCTTTTCCTGTGTCAGACCATCCAGGGATGAGAGCCTTGCATCAGGGTCCACAGGGCTGAGCCCTGGGGGTGTAGACAATCCTATCTCCCTGTCTGCCACCTGCCAACACAGCTGGGCACTGCAGTCACACCTGCAAGAGGTGTGAGGCCACACCGTCCGAGGGCAGGTGGCCAACATGCTTTTATCTTTATGATACAGAATAGCTAGAAAACTTTTAACTTAGCCAATTTAAATATAGAAAATTATCTAGACCTCTAGACTCTTTGTTTTGGGTTTTTTTTAATTGAGATATTTGAGGTTGCATAGAGACTACCTCTTGTCTTGTGTGGATCTTTCATCTAAGATTTTCTTAACGTTTTCCCCCTTTTCCTTGATATGCCTATTCAAATTATAAACCTTTGGTGGTGTATAAATGAGCTTCCAGTTTGTATGAAATATTGCTTTTAGATAACAATATAATGGTAAAATTAAATTCCAAGATTAATTGGTCAAGCAAAGTCATCCTTTCTGATTTTCTTGAATTGGAGGCCTTAAGAGTCCACTATTCAATTATTCTAAGAGGAGTTAAAGAGCTTCACAGTGACCTCACTTTGGTCTGTCCTTCCTTCTTGTATACAAAATTAGCTGATTTCAGAGTTTGCTTCCCAAGTTTTATCTGGTCATCAGGAAAAAGAAATGTTTTCCTGTACTCTCTCTCCATAACACTAATCACTGAGAATGCCTTTGGGGGAGAAACAAGTACAGTGCTCCAAAATCCCTTCTTTTAATTCCTTGGTTCCTTGGTTTCTGGAGTTCATGTAAGAATGTAAGATGAAATATTGGTTAGCTGTGTGACATTAAGTAAGTTTGGAATAAACCAAAATCTTGGATTGGTAAAAGTATGATTTATAATAGTATCCAATGCAGAGGATTGGTACAAATATTAGCAGTGATAGCACATTGTTTGGCACCAACTTACAGAACAATACAAGTGGAAACATTTAAATTACAAATAAATTAATAATTTTTCCTATCTTACTATGATCACTTGATCACTTGACATCCCATTATTCATCAATTTGCTCAAGCGGGCACCAGTAACTTTTCCATTTGACCCTATTACATTGTAGCCAAATGGCATCTGCTTGCTCCAGAAATACAAAGGGCCTCAAACCGTTCATTCAGTGTCTTGATGAAGAAGTCTGACCATCTTGTAGGTGGGCAGCCACATGATCTTTTAACGTCCCATGGGATCTAGTCGGTAAAGGCTCTAGTCCAGTGGTCATCTCCAAATCACATTACATGCCCATCCCATCTGATTTTCGACGCCTTGGCAAAATGAGATAGCATCCCTGACTCTTGAACGTTGATGGAGGTCAGAACTCAGGATTCCTTCTCTCGCTTGAGTGAGGTGAGATATTCCAAGCATAGCTCTTTTGATTCCTCTTTGGGAGACCGAATATGATACTACTCCCTTATGGGCAAAGGCAGGGAGAAACTTATGAATCTTAAACTTTATTTTCTCTGGTTCTTTCTAAATGAAAAATGAACAAGCACTCATCCCAGAGAAATGACATGTAGAACAACAATTGCTTGACAGTTTGACTCTACAACCCTTTAATTAATTCACTCCCTTATATACACTACACATTATAATGAACAGAGAAAAATGGTAGTGAAGTCAAAGGAAAGTAAAAACAGTTGATAGAAAAACATTCTCAGTTAACTCTAAGAACTGCAAAGGAACTGTATAGAGAAATGCGATCACATGAGATTAAGTGGCCATAGACAGCAGAGTTAAGGAAACTCAAGACTTTAGTGATGTGGGGTCATCAGTCAGACAAAAGCAAAGCATGGGCTCTGATATATAGGAAAGAGCAAGTAAAAGGGATCCTAAGCAACACGGTAAAAGGGATCCTAAGCAAAATGGAGCTTGGTAATGTAACCAGGTGTTCAGTGTTAAAGGAGAACATGGTAGAATCCACAGCCACAAAGTTTCTCAGGGCAAGGACATATACAGCCTCAAAGACCGTGAAGAGAAGCTTGATTCTATTCTATACATAATGCAAGAGGAAATCTTAGACAATTTAAAGGTCAGAGAAATTATATGCTTGCTTTGTTTTGAATTATCACTGAGGAGAATGTAGGAAGGCCATCACAATTAGTTCAGATTACATTTGAGGCATACGTCATAGGCTCATAGTTTTACTAATGGATCAGACAAGTGACTTTGGTGCCAATTACAAGGATATTAGTGGCATCCCTATAATTAGTGGTTGCCTTTCTATGTAGGATTATATATTACAAAGAATGAGGATGAAGTGTTATCCCTCAAGTCACCCATGTGTATCCCAGCCCCACTCTTGACAGATGCTATCTAAACAAAAAGAGATATGGTATAACTACTGATGTTTTCTCCCACTAATCCCAAAGTCACTAAATTTCAACATTTGAGACTTAGTTAAAGGTACTGATTCAAGAGCAGCAAGTAATATAGACATCTCTTATTTAATGAGACTTAGGGGTGTTTTGGAGGGAGAGGGTTGTTTTTGTTTTGGGCCATACCTGTTGGTGCTCAGGGAACTACTCCTGCTTTGTGCTCTGAAATCACTACTGGCAGGCTTGGAGGACCATATGGGATGCTGGAGATTAAAACCAAGTCGGCTGGATGCAAGCCAAGTGCCCTGCCTGGTGCTATACTATCACTCCAGCCCTGATTATAATGAAGGGAAATAATAAACCAAAAATTACAATATATTAGATACATAAAATCATCATTGATAAAATAGGGACAGAATATGGTATATTAGCAACTTCTGGGCTGCTGCATTAGGATAGTTGTTCAGGGTGGGAGTGGTGCTCTGACCCAAGGGTATCAAAATTCTGTTTGAAGCACATCAAATGTATGTTACATACTCTTGGTTGGTATTAAATAGGCTATTAGATACTTGAATATTGAGAAGAGGACAGTAAGAGATGGGATGGTAATGTTTAAATACATAAGCCTGGGAGATCCTATAAAAGAGGAGAAAATGACAGTAAATGTAGTAGGTAGCCCAGAAGAAAGTTATGTGAGTTCTACAGTATTTATAGGTTGTACACATGATTATGCAGAAACTAAAACTGGAGCAACCATCTTAGAGTTCTACACAGATGATAGTGGCAGTATTGAGTAGATGGGTTGATACCTCTACACTGTCTCTGCCATCTAACCCTTCCTCCTTCAGAAATTCCAGATAAGGACTTCCTTAACATATATGTCCTGTCTCATGCTAGTAGAACCCAAAGGCATCCGCTTGCTCCAGGAACATAAAGAGCCTCAAACCATTATATTAGGTCATGGGAATGACCTAATATAAATGTTACTGGTATTTGGCATATCAAATACGACACGAGCAGCTTGCCAGGCTTGCCGTGCGGGTGGCATACTCTTGTAGTCACCCCTAAATGAAGCATTTATTGATGAACCGGCGTGGCCGCTAGTGGCTGTGCGAGCTGGGCTGTGATAGTCTGGTCTGCTGGATGGAGTTGTGACGAGAAGGAAGTCCGGATGTGGAAAATGGTGGCCCCATGGAGTCGGGGGATCGCTCTGGGTGTTGTGAGGCTCTGCTGGGGTGGCAGGCTAGCTAGAACCCACCATGCTTCCCAGGTGCCTCATGAGCGGCTGGGCACAGGGAGAGCAAGTAGTAGCAGCTCTGCCCCATGCCTGAGAGTGTCTGGTTCAGCATACCTGGGCTGGATTTAAGAAAACTGCTGCAAAGTGGGTGTCGATGATCTGGGCTGTGATACTCTGGTCTGCTGGGTGGAGTTGTGACGAGAGGGAAGTCCGGATGTGGAAAATGGCTAATTACTCCATCCAGGAAATAAAACATTGTTTTTTTCTAGAAGAAAAATATCAACAAGGGAAAGCTTTTCAAGGACAATAAACCTTTGTAATATCAAGCCACTCTCACACTTTTCAAACAAACAGGCATAGATGTTATAACAGTAAAAAATAAGAAAGATGAGTTGGTGGAAGCAGGTGTTTGGGAATGGAGAGGAGAAAAAGAAAGGTAAATGTTGAGTCATGTAACAATAACAATTGAAAATCTTAGGCAAAAAAAGACAACAATTAAAATAATTAAAAACTAGTAGTCAGAGAGACAGTGCAGGGTATAAGGTGCTTGCCTTTTATTCCTCTGAGACTTGTTCATATCCTAAGAACTACATAGGGTCCCTGAGCCCTGCCAGTTTTCACTCTTAAGCAAAGAACCAGGAATAGCCCCTGAACATAACATTTGGGCCCCAAATAAAAACAGAATAAAACAAAAAATTCAACCAGTGGATTCAAAACCTCTTATACTAGAATACCTGTTAGTGAAGATTAGTAGTCATATGGAAACTCAATGAACTATATCTAAACTAAAATAATAAAGTTAACATTCAAAAGTATAGAAAATAATAAAAAGGCTTATAATCATATGGGATGCAGTGAAAATAACCGACATTTGTCATTGAAGTCCATGAAATGAAGTAGTTTTACTTCATTTCATAGTAGTAGTAGTAGACATAGAAGTAGTAGAAGTAGAAGTAAAAGTAATAGTAGTAGTAGTAGTAGTAGTAGTAGTAGTAGTAATAGTAATAGTAGTAGTAGTAGAGAGAGAGAAGGAGATAGAGAAAAATCAACAAACTGAACCCTAAATTATGGAAATGAAAGAGACAGGGAAGGAAAGAAAACTCAGGGACAGTAAGAAAAAACTCAAGGTAGGTAAGAGAATCAGGAGTCAGGGGCTCAAGCACATTAGTGGTGCAGAGATATGATATATGTATATATCTAGACCACAAAGTCAATAATACTGTAATCACTGAGATCCAAACTATAACAACTGAACTTAAAAGCCTGCTTGTCAAGGAGACAGGCTGCTTGTGGGAAGGAATATGGGGACACTGATGGAGGGAAGGTCACGCTGGTGGTGGGATTGGGGTTGGAGCATTGTACACTTGAAACTCTTGTCACTTGTCACTTGTCTTCCATTGTTCATTGATTTGCCCGAGCAAGCACCAGTAATGTCTCCATTTGTTGGGAATGAGGTCCATTATTGTTACTGTTTTGGGCATATTGAATACACCATGGGTAGCTTGCCAGGCTCTGCCATGGCTCTGGATTTATTCTAGGGGCCCCAGTCTTCTGTCAGGCTATAAGCATTCCTTTTTCCTTCCTTTTTCTCCTCCTCAGTGGATAGAGTAACAGGACAGGTCTTCAGGTCCATTGAGTACTGGAAGAGGGCAGTGGGGTTCATGAAATGGTCTGGGATGGGGTTTAGAGTTTAGGTTGGGGTTTAGGTTTATGGACTAATCTGGTCTATTTCTACTCTGCATTGTCCATCTGAATTTCTGGATCATGATTGGTTTCTACTAGTTTGATGTACCAGAAAGAGCTGAGTAGCTCTGCCCATGTGTCATTGTCTCTTGATCACAGCTGACAGCCGTGGAGCAACTCATGGGCAGGTCTACTGGGCCTCCCAGAAGGGACATAGGTGGGAGAGAGGGACCCCAAATGCATGTCTGTATAAGCCTGGTGACTTTAGCCTCTGAGACCCATATACCTGGGCTTGAAATTGGCTTCTCTCTAGGGTGGGGCTCTGACAAGCTGGGCTTGAGATAGGCTTCTCTCTTGGGTGGGGCTCTGATGAGCTGGGCTTGAGATAGGCTTCTCTCTTGGGTGGGGCTCTGATGAGCTGTGAAGTCTGGTTGTTGAAAATGACTGCCATTATGGTGCAGGGGTTTCCTCTGGCTTCTTCGAGGGCTCTATTAGGGTGTTGGACCAAGGCCAGAACCTGCCCTCCCTCCTGGACATCTCATGATCAGCCGGAACATGGGAAGAGCTGGTAGCAGCTCTGCCCCATGTGTTAGTGTCTCTGGATCACAGCCCACAGCCCCACAGCAGTTCATGGGCGGGTCCACTGGGCCTCCCAGAAGGGACAGAGGTGGGGAGAGGGACCCCAGATCCATCTCTATCTCCACTTGGAAATCTATTATGAGCAATTTTGTAAATCATGGTGATTTAATAAAAACTTAATTGGGAAGGAAAAGAGGACACCAACTGAAATCTTTCATTAAAGGTAAAAAAGAACTATGCAGCTGAGTTTTCAGCCAAAATTATGGAATAGAGATTTTAGAATGCCCAAAAATAGCTGTCACTTTAAGAAAATTTGTGATCTCCTAAAATAACCTTCAAATATAAAGGTAAAAATGACTTAAATAGTAGAAATTCTGATGCTATATTATAAGCATACGTACATTTTCAGTGCAGTTGGGGACCCTAGGGATCTCTCAGCTATACTCTAAGTAATGGCAATGAGAGCCTGATAGTCTTGATTTTCATACCAATTAGTACTTAGAGGCCCCAGAACCATATAGATTCTTAGGGTTCATTCAGTGCTGGGGATTGAACTTGGTACCTTGAGCATTCTCTGCATTGTTTCCATCCCTTTAAGCTATCTCCTCCACCTTAGCTGATATCTCTTAAAAGGATAAAATAATGTATAAGTATCAAGATAATAGAGAACAACCTTTTTTTAGTTGAGCACATATAACTTGGGCCAGGAGATAATACAAAGTCCCAGCACTATATGGGTCCCCAAGTTTAGCCAGCTTTAGCTATAGTGCTGGAGACTCCAGGATAGCTGTGGTGACCTGGGTAATCCCTGGAACTACGGGGTCCAAGAGCATTTCATTCTCAGACCCTTGAACTGTTGACCTTAGTTGTGAAGAATCTCAGGTGGGTTCCCGAACTCCTCAGCAACCTCCAAATCCCAAGACATAAAAATCCATAAGATGACAGAAATGGAGTAATGAGAAATAAACAAGCTGGGACAAGGAAGATATCTCAAAGGACTGGAGTGCTGTCATGTCATCTGGGACCCTTGGATTATATTTCCATCACTATGTGGTCCCCCGGCATCACTGTGTGTGCCTTCATGGCATCTAACACTGCTGCTATAGGCAGTACTGCTTCAGCTGTACCTGGGCATTGAGCATCTAGCCAGAATGGATGTTTATTATTATAAATGACCCTAAAAGTTCTAGATCCTGGTTGGAAACACCTCTCTTCAAAAAAAAATGAACATATGCACAAAAGAATAGTGGGCTCATAGAGAATACAAGTAGAATAAAAATATTCATGTATCAATTTGTTAGATTAATAGTGAATGGACTAAAACTTCCAAAAGCAAGGATCTAGGTAGGATTTTAAAACTGTAATATATATATATATATGATAAAATCTCTCTGCAAAATTGTATAGTAGGGAATATCTTTACCTGATGAAGCATATTAACTAAAACTTAGACAAAAATAGCAAACTTGATGATGAATAGTAAAATTTTTCCTAAATAATACAAAATATCCTCTATCATATCACCATTCAACATTGTACACCACTTCCTTCTTAAACACTTTCCTAAGCTCTCAGTTTGCATGATAGTTTGTTTAGTCTGGTTTGGAAATTCTTTCTCTTTTCCAGTTGAATGCACAAATTTATGAACTTCATTGATATTGGTTTTGCCTACTAGGCATAAGTCTAGTATTCTCATTACTTAGTATTATACTCATTTTTCATTAGCAATTAAAATTATACATTAGAGCTTTAAGGAAAATCTGAATTTTATTAGTATTGAAGACATCTTTTCTCCAAATCCTTAGCCAAAATTCATTAATAAATAGGTACAATGAAGTAAACTTATAAATATAAATACTATCATCTTATTTTCAATCTTCTTCAATTGTTTCATCCTTCCTGTCTTCTCTTGTCAAAGTTAGCTACTTTCCCCCTTTTTAATGTCCCCCAATATTTTCATGATACTATGAAGTTGAAATATCACTATTTTTCAGTCATGTATTAATTTGATGCTTATAAGTCACTTATCCTGCCCCTCAAGGTTTTGCAGGTGTGGCTGTGGTGCCCAGCTGTGTCAGCAGGTGGCAGACAGGAGATGGGCTTGTCTATGCCCAGGGCTCTGCCCTGTGGACCCCTGGATGGTTGATGGTCTGACATAGAAAAGACTGGGTCCCCTAGGATGAACCCAGAGCCACAACAGAGCCTGGCAAGCTACCCGTGATGTATATTGATATGCCAAAAACAGTAACACTAATGGATCTCATTCCCAACGAATGGAGATGTTACTGGCACCCACTCAAGCAAATCAATGAACAACGGGAAGACAAGTGACTTATAAGTCACTTACAGTTTATGTAGGTTATTTTATATATTCTAGGAATGAGTAGACATGCCTCTTATACTGAGTGTAAATTAAAAATCTAATGAAAGAAGAAAATTAAATAGCTATATGAATATGTCATTTTAAAATATGATATGTTCTTTAGAGAACAAGGCATATGCCTGGATATATTCCTTTGAATTCTACAAGGATCAAATTCCAGGATAGAATTCAAAGTTTGATGAGATTTATGAGGAAAAAATTATCTTAGGGAGGAAAAGGAGTAACAGAATAGGAGCTGGGAGAACTTTCAGTGATGCCAATATGACATCTTCAGAAGAGAGACTGAAGAAATTAAGGTTTGGTATAAAGGGCATCAGACTATATGAAGCTTCAAGAAGGCTTTTATCAGTCCTTGGGGAGCTCCAGAAAGACTGTCTTGTTGAAGAAGTCTCTATGGAACAGATCTAGCCCCACTGGATCAGAGCAACCCAAAGGAATATGACTTCTGGTGGTAGAGTAGATCCTAACTCTTTGTGTCTGGAGGATGAGACCTAATTACACTCCTCATATTATTCTTTCTGACAGGAAGAGCCAAATGCTCTGCTGCCAGGAAAACAGGACCTAGCATAAGAGAAGAAAGCTTCTCTAAGACACCTTGAAAACAACATCCAAATGACTACTTAACTTTTGCTCACATTGGTACCATTTCCTGGAATAATTTGGCTAGATTTGAGGATTGATTCAAAATTTAAAACTCTTTGTTTTTTATATAGCTTCTTTTTAAGAAAATAGATTGATTTTACAAAGTAAATGAAAATTCTAGACAAGCATTAGACACCATGTTAGCATGCTTTTTTGTGGTTCCTCGTTTTTTTTTTCTTTTTGCTTGTTGGGTCACACCCGGCAATCCTCAGGGCTACTTCTGGCTCTGCACTCAGGAATTACTCCTGGCAGTGCTCGGGGACCATATGGGATGCCGGGGATCAAACCCAGGCCGGCACAGGCCGGCCGCGTGCAAAGCAAATGCCCTACCCGCTGGGCTATCGTTTTATTCATTGTTAAAGCCAAAAATTTTTTTTTCTTCCAATCTCCATGTTAATGATTGGCATTGTTATGTATTCATCACAGTTAAATATATTTATTGGCTACTTAATAAATTAAAATAATTATCCTTGTTTTGGTTCTTAGAAGAGTAATAAGTAATAATTAACTTTTGATTCTTTTCTATATAACTTACTTATTTTAACCTCAGAAGATCGTGTTTGTATCTTCAAACTGCTACTGTTGTGAGTAGCTTTGATTGTTGAACAGCAGTTATTTAAATATTTATGATCAATCTGTTCCAAAGTAATATTGAAAGCAGCAGTGCACAGTTTAAGAAATACATAAAAATCAATGGGGTAAATTTATGTACCAGTGGATCTATATTTCTAACGATGTGCCAGATTTTTTCATTTATAATTCTTGCAAATGAAACACTTTGGTTAGTCATAAATACTGACCTCGCTGAATCTTCTTCTTTGAATTATGGTCTTGCAGTAATAAACGGAAAGCAGTATTTGATTTGTAGACTGAACTGTACAAAACAAGAACTCAATCCTAATGACTGCCATCATTTTAATTCATTTTAACCAGCCAAGAAGGAGAGAGCAAGAATTCTTTCTAACATCATCACTTTCCATGCCTTGTCTCTATCTTGATGCATTTTCCTCAGTAGTTGTACCTATCATTGTTCCCAGCATCATAAATACATCACTAAATATTTGTTTCCAAATATAATTGTCTGGAGCCAGAATGAGATAATGCTTAATTCAACCTACAACCTTGGATCTCTTAGAAGATGGTTTGTGAGAATTGAATCAAATGTAACACCAATTTATAATTCAAGTTTCTCCCAAATAATTTAGTTAATTAAGCTCTATCTTTTTCAACCTCATTGGAAGACTTATTCTAGTTCCTAGAGACCTAGAGGGAAAAGATTAACAAAGTGGGATATTAGTATAAAGTCAGGTTATTCAAACTGATCAATAAACTTCTTTGTTGAACTACATAAAAACAACTAGAATTTTAGAGTGGATTGTGAATACAAGAATCTTAATCCCTGTGCTATGTATATGGACCAGTGGTAGAGACTTGCATTTAATCACAGATACTGCACAGACATGATCAATCCCAGAAAATCCTATAAAATTGGAGAAAATCGGGCCTAATGCAATTAATTCATTAAACACATGTTAAATGTGAGCATTTTATATATTATTCTAATATGTTAGATATTATAACATTCATATATTTGCATTTATATACATTTTTATAGACTATATGAGTTAGAGTGTGATAAAAGTTATGGAAAAACTTGACCACTTGATCACTTGACATCCTGTTATTCGTCGATTTGCTCGAGCAGGCGCCAGTAATATTTCCATTTGACCCTATCCAATGCTAGTGTAGCCCAAAGGCATCTGGTTGCTTCAGGAATACAAAGAGCCTCAAACCATTCATTCAGGGTCTTGACAAAGAAGTCTGACCATCTTGTAGGTGGGCGGCCACGTGATCTTTTGACATTCCGTGGGATCCAGTCGGTAACAGCTCTAGTCCAGCGGTCACTCCAAATCGCATTACATGTCCAGCCCATCTGATTTTCGATGCCTTGGCAAACGAGACAGCACTCCTGATTCTGGAATAGCGACGGAGGTCAGAACGCCGGATTCCTTCTCTCACTTGAGTGAGGCGTGATATTCCAAGCACAGCTCTTTCCAATTTCCTCTCTGGGAGACCCGAATAGCATTCTCATCCTGCTTTTGTAGGGCCCAGGTTTCTGAGGCGTATGTTAATGCAGGGAGAACAGTGGAGTTGAAGAGATGTGCCCAGAACTGGAGGTTCTTTGTCTTTTTGATATTTCTTCGATGCTTTTTGAAGGCATTCCATGCTGCTCTCTTCCTCCTGCACAGCTCAGGTTTTAGGTCATTCATCATGTTGACTTCTCGACCTAGGTACACATAACTGCTGCATCCAGAGATGCTTGTTCCATTGAGAGTGAATGGGGCCTCTGGAACTAGTTCACTTTTCATCAACATAGTTTTGCTGAGATTCAGCTGTATACCTATCTTTCCACATTCTCAGTCAAAGTCAGCCAGCATTTGTGCCCCTTGGCTAATGTTTGGTGTTATTAGAACCATGTCATCAGCAAAGCGGAGGTGGTTTAGTTGCCGACCATCTATCTTCACTCCCATTCCTTCCCATTCTAATTGTTGCATGATGTTCTCAAGGGTGGCGCTGAAGAGTTTTGGTGTAATGGTATCACCCTCTCGAACCCCTTTTTTTTTTTTTTTTTTTTTTTTTTTTTTTTGTAATTGTTTATCTCATGGTGGTATAATAAATATATTAAAAGGGGGTGCACAGACATAGAACATGATTAAATTTTATACAAACACAATATGTTTCAGTATGATTTGTACAAATCCTAGATGAAGACATATAGAAGAGCTATTTTTATCATCAGGACAAACTAGTGGCCTCTAAAAAGCTATAAGACTAGTCCCTCTTCCTTATAAACTAAAGCAACCTGATTTTCTCTTCATTAACTGCCATGTCTCCATGAGTACATGTGTGCACCTACAGTCATGGGTAGTGGCACATGATTTTTATCTCTAAAGAGTCACCCTTTCTGTAATTCAAATTGTAGAGTTTCATGTTATGACAACTTTCTTACAAGTGGCAGTAAGGTATGACACATATATATACATCCAATTAGATGTGCAGGATTAGATATACGATAGTGAATTTCTGTGTATTGATCATTTAATGCTTTGAATAAGGGTAGGTGATTAGGGTAGGTATTGTTATCATCCTATTTTACCAATAAAGAAACGTGGACTCAGGACTCACCCAGCTGTGAAGGCAGAACCATTGCTAGCCCAAACATTGAGTTCATGATTGGAAAGGGAGCCCGACCTTACCAGCCTTTGCTTTCATTCACTGTAGAATTATCAAATAGCTGATTTTGTTAGAGTAAAATACCCTACTCCTGCCAGGGCTGGAGACATAGTACAGCAGGCAGGGCACTTGCCTTAAACACAGCCAATTTGGGTTTAATCCCAGGCATCCAATATAGTATCCTGAACACTACTAGGTGTGATCCTGTGCAGAGCCAGGAGTTAGACCTGAGTAGTGTTGGCTTCTGTGCCCAAAAAAAAAATGAACAAAAAATATAGCTTACTGCCACTTGTAAGGAAGTTGTCATAACATGACAGTAATTGCTGCAATAGATCCCAAAAAAAGTCTAACTATTTCAGTAACCTAAATTCTTTTTTTTTTTTTTTTTTTTTAAACATTTTATTATACCACCGTGAGATATACAATTACAACGTTGTTCACACTTGGGGGTTTCGGTCACACAGTGTTCCAGAACCCGCCCTCCACCAGTGCCCATTTCCCACCACCAATGTCCCCACTTCCCCCCCCCACATCCCGCCTAAATGGCAGGTTCTTTATCTCCTCTCCTCTCCCTCTCTCTCTCCTCCTTCTCCCACACATTGTGGGTTGCACCCAGCATACACTTAGAAGCCATCATTTGCATTTTTTGTCTGTCCTTAATGCTCAGTTCTATGTTAGCATCAGAACTTTAGACATTTATTCACTCATGTTCCTTTCTCTATCTAAACCAACCTCTGACTCCCACCCGCTTGTGGTAATTTCCACTTTTGGTAAGATCACCTAGTATATTTATGCCATGCAAATAAATGCAGTCATTCTATGTCTCTCCCTTTCTTTCTGACTAATTTCACTCAACATGATTCTTTCCATATCCATCCATTTATAGCAAAATTTCATAACTTCATTTTTTCTGACAGCTGCATAGTATTCCATCGTGTAGATGTACCACAGTTTCTTTATCCAGTCATCAGTTCTCGGGCATACTGGTTGTTTCCAGGTTTTGGCCATTGTGAACAGTGCTGCTATGAAAATAAAAGTGCGGATTGTGTTTCCGCTGTGCGTTTTGGCTTTCCAGGGTATATTCCCAGGAGCGGTATGGCTGGGTCAAAGGGGAGCTCAATTTCTAGTCTTTGGAGGAATGTCCATATTGTTTTCCAAAAAGGTTGTACAAGTCGACATTCCCACCAACAGTGTATGAGAGTCCCCTTTTCCCCACATCCACGCCAGCACTTGTTGCTTTTACCCTTTTGGATATGGGCCATTCTCTGTGGTGTGAGGTGATATCTCATTGTTGTTTTGATTTGCATCTCTCTGATGATTAGTGATGATGAGCATTTTTTCATATGCCTTTTGGCCATTCGGATTTCTTCCTTGTCAAAGTTTCTGTTCATCCCCCTCTCCCCATTTTCTAATGGGGTTGGCTGTTTTTTTTTATATAGCTGTACCAGTGCCTGATATATCCTGGATATTAACCCCTTATCAGATGGGTATTGGGTGAATATTCTTTCCCATTCCGTCGACTGTCTTTCTATCTTGGTCACTGTTTCTTTCGAGGTGCAGAAGCTCTTCAGTTTCATGTAGTCCCATATATTTATATTTTCTTCTAGTTGCTTTGCTAATGGTGCTTCACCTTTGAAGATGTCTTTAGCATCGATGTCGTGGAGGGTTTTTCCTATATTTTCTTCAACATACTTTATGGATTCAGGTCTGACATTGAGATCTTTAATCCATTTTGAACTGATTTTTTGTGCAAGGTGTTAGACACAGGTCCAAATTCATTTTTTTTACATGTAGCTGTCCAGTTTTCCCAGCACCACTTGTTGAAGAGGCTTTCCTTACTCCAGTTTGGACTCTTTGCACCTTTATCAAAGATTAACTGATCATGTCTTTGAGGGTGGGTGTCAGGATACTCAACTCTATTCCATAGGTCCACCGGTCTGTTTTTTATTCCAGTACCACGCTGTTTTAATTACTGCTGCTTTGTAGTACAGTTTGAGGTTGGGGAAAGGTGATGCCTCCCCATCTTCTTCTTCCCAAGGATTGCTTTAGCTATCCGTGGGGGCTTATTATTCCATATGAATTTCAGAAGTGTTTGGTCAATTTCTTTAAAGAATGTCATGGGAATCCTTATAGGAACCGCATTGAATCTGTACAACGCTCTAGGGAGTATTACCATCTTAACAATGTTAATTCTCCCCATCCATGAGCAGGGAGTGTGTTTCCATTTCCTCGTGTCCTCTTTTTATTTCTTGAAGCAGTGTCTTGTAGTTCTCTTTGTATAGATCCTTTACACACTTGGTTAAGCTGATTCCTAGGTATTTGATTTTCTGTGGCACAATTGTGAATGGAATCAATTTCTTAATATCCCTTTCTTCTCTTTCGTTATTTGTGTATAGGAAAGCCACCGACTTTTGGGTATTGATTTTGTACCCTGCCACTCTACTATACCTATCTATTGTTTCTAAGAGTTTTTGGGTCGAGAGTTTAGGGTTCTCTAGATATAATATCATGTCATCTGCAAATAATGATAGCTTGATTTCTTCCTTGCCTATCTGGGTGCCCTTAATGTCCTTTTTCTTCTCTGATTGCTATGGCGGAGTACCTCCAGTACTATATTGAATAAAAGAGGTGAGAGAGGGCAACCTTGTCGTGTCCCTGATCTTAAGGGGAAGGCTTTCAATTTTTCCCCATTGAGAATGATACTCGCTGTGGGCTTTTGGTAGATGACTTTGACTATCTTGAGGAAGCTTCCTTCAATTCCCATTTTCTGGAGGGTTTTAATCATGAATGGGTGCTGGATCTTGTCAAATGCTTTTTCTGCATCTATCGATAGGACCATATGGTTTTTATTTTTTCTCTTATTGATGTGATGTATTATGTTGATTGATTTGCGAATGTTGAACCATCCTTGCATTCCCGGGATGAATCCTACTTGGTCATGATGTATGATCTTTTGATGAGTCTTTGGATTCTGTTTGCTAGTATTTTGTTGAAGATCTTAGCATCTGTGTTCATCAAGGAGATTGGTCTGTAATTTTCCTTCTTTGTATTGTCTCTCCCTGCTTTGGGTATCAGGGTGATATGCGCCTCGTAGAAGCTGTTTGGGAGTGTTTCTGTTTCTTCTATTTCCTGGAAGAGCTTGAACAGGACTGGCAGTAGGTCCTCCCTAAAGGTTTGGTAGAATTCGCCAGTGAACCCATCTGGACCTGGGCTTTTGTGTTTGGGCAGACTTTTAATTACTGTTTCCACTTCCCCGATGGTGATAGGCTTATTTAGGTATTGGAGGTCTTCTTGTTTCAATCGTGGGAGGTTATAGGACTTCAGGAATTTATCCATTTCTTCTAGGTTCTCATGTTTTGTGGCATACAGGTTCTCAAAATAACCTCTGATGATCTTTTGTATTTCTGTTTTTTCTGTTGTGATGTCACCATTTTCATTTCTGATTCTGTTTATTTGGGTTCTCTCTTTTCCCTGTCCTTACAAGTCTTGCCAGTGGCTTGTCGATCTTGTTTAATTTTTCAAAAAAACCAGCTCTTGGTTTCATTAATCTTTCGGATTGTTTTTTTGGTTTCCAGGTCGTTGATTTCCTCCCTAAGTTTCACTATTTCCTTCCTTCTGCCTGGGTTGGGCTTCCCTTGTTGCTCTTTTTCTAATATTTTCAGCTGTGAGGTCAGGTTATTTATATGGGCCCTTTCTTCTTTTCTGATGAATGCTTGCAGAGCTATGAACTTCCCTCTTAATACAGCTTTTGCTGTGTCCCACAAGTTCTGATAGTTGGTATCTTCATTGTCATTTGTTTCTAAGAATCTTTTGATTTCCTGTTTGATTTCTTCTATGACCCATTTGTTCAGCAGTGAGCTGTTTAGTTTCCAGGTGTTTGGTTTAGCTCCCTGCTTCTGTGTATGGTTCACTACTATTTTCAGTGCATCGTGATCTGAAAAGATAGTCGACACAATTTCAATCTTTTTTATTTTGTTGAGGTATGCTTTGTGGCTCAGTATATGGTCTATCTTGGAGTATGTTCCATGTGCACTGGAAAAAAAAGTGTATTCAGCTTTTTTGGGATGAAAAGCCCTGTATATATCAACCAGCTCTCTTTCTTCTATTTCTTCCTTCAGGTCCGAGTATTTCCCTGGTGAGTTTCAGCCTCGTCCGATCTATCCATAGTCGATAAGGCAGTGTTGAAATCTCCGACTATTATTGTGCTACTGTTAATGTCTTCTTTGAGGTCTATTAATAGTCGTTTTACGTATTTTGCTGACCCTCGTTTGGGCGATATATGTTTAGCAGTGTGATTTCTTCCTGGTAAACATACCCCTTAATTATTAAGAAATGGCCTTCATTGTCCCTTTTTTGATCCTTTTCAGCCTGAAATCTATATTGTCAGATACGAGTATGGCCACACCCGCCTTTTTGGAGGGGTTGTTTGCGTGGAGAATGGTCTTCCAGCCTTTGACTTTGAGTCTATGTTTGCTCTGGTTATTCAGATGTGTTTCTTGTAGGCAGCAGAATGTTGGATTCAGTTTTTTAATCCATTTTGCCACCCTGTGTCTCTTAATTGGTGCATTTAGACCGTTGACGTTGAGCGAGATTATTTGTCATTGGATTTTGTGCCATCTTTCTGTTTAACGTTGTTGTGGTTTTTGGGTTGTCTTATTTTACAATAGACCCTTCAATCCATCTTTTAGAGTTGGTTTTGAGTCTATGAATTTCTTGAGTTGTTGTTTATCCATGAAGTTGTGTATCTTTCCTTCGCATCTGAAAGTAAGTCTAGCTGGGTAAAGAATTCTTGGTGAGGCCTGGAGTTCATTGAGTCTTTTCACTATATCCCACCATTGTTTTCGGGCTTGGAGTGTTTCATCTGAGAAGTCTGCTAAATCTCAGGGATGCTCCTTTGTATGTGATTTCCTTCTTTGATCTTGCTGCTTTCAGTATTCTATCTCTGTCTATCGTTTTTGTCATTTTAATAAGGATGTGTCTTGGAGTATTCTTATTGGGGTTTCTTTTAGCTGGTATCCTTCGGACCTCCTGTATCTGGGAGCATGCTTTCTTCAGTTCGGGAAATTTTTCAGCGATGATGGCTTTGACAGTATCTTCTTCATCAGGGTTTTCTTCTTGACCTTCTGGCACCCCAATGATGCGTATGTTGTTCCTTTTTGGCTTCATCCCGATTTTCTCTGGTAGTCTGCTCGTTGATTGTGAGTCTTTTTCCATCTTCTGGTGTTGTCTACAGAATTTCTGAACCTCGTCTTCGAGATCACTAATTCTTTCTTCAGTAGCTGTTACTCTGCTTTGGAGGCCTTCTCCTGTGTTTTTCAGTTCACTTACCTCATTTTTTAATATCTGTCATTTCTGCTTGTACTTTGGTCTGAAATTTACTCAATTCTGCTCTCAATTCCTCTTGTACTTTACTGAGTTTGTATTCCATTGTTTCTTTTATTTCCTTGTACATCTTTAACAGTTGCTTACGAAATTCCTTTTCAGAGAGGTGATATAGCTCATCGTTATTGCTGGACTCATCGGTATTAATAACTTCAATCGTAGAGCTTGAAGGACTTTTTGGCTGTTTTACCATAATGACTATCGTAGGTTGAAAATGAGTGTTCTGGGTGACTAGCCAGTAAAGTTAGTAGGTTTCTGAATTACTTTGCAGCTAGGGACGTATAGCAAAGAGTGTAGGGGACAAAGCTTAATGTTATGTCAGATAGAGAA
>JAJIBD010000392.1:0-57191 GCA_021461705.1 Cryptotis parvus
CTCTTATCACTGCAATTCCACAAAACTCTCAAACTGAAATTCAGTAAAGTTGCAAATGCATGAAAATGTTTTGCTTTAGAAAATAAAATATCTCAAAAATAAGATAAAAACAATACTATGACACTATCATCAAAAAGAATAAAATGTGTGGGAACAAGTTCACCAGAAATATAAAAGATCTGGACACTGAAAAGCATAACTTTGAAATAAGAAACTAAGAAACAACAATATATTGGAAGAATTAATATTATTAAGATGTCTGTTACTTACATACTTATCTATAGACTCCGTGAAGTTACTACCAAAGTTCAAGGACCACTTTCACACAGAAATAGGAAAACAATTATAAAATTTTGTGGTAAAGAAACTTAAAGACCCATATACTCAAAGCAATGCTGAAAATAAAAACAAAGCTGGCGATTATGTTACAAAGCAAAACAAAATATCTTTTCCTTTAAAGTATTCTTAAGCTTTCAACTGAAAAAAATAGCCAAACAAATTTGACAATATTGATGAAAATTATTTTCTTATCTTCGAAATAATACATCTTCCTATTATAGTTATTATAATTACCCATGTTGCTAATTATCCCCAGGAACCTTTAGTGTGCCTGGTTAGTAGAAGCACCAGAGAAGATCAAAGCCTAGTTGTACAAGTGCGTGAGTCCTCAGAGAATAATAAAGCTTGGGACTTCATTGTAAATAAGTAGAATTCATAAATGATTTCAACAGTGGAACAAGTACTATTAAAATTATAGAGGAGAGGATACCAAGTCTCGAAAGACCATGATGCAAGGAAGTAGAGACAATAGCTTCATCTGGATTTACATCTTAACCATAAATAAGAGCTTTAGAGATGGAGAGGGAAAATCTTTTGAAATTCACTGTTTGGAACTCATGGCAGGTTACAAACTGGATGGTCCAACTCTTCAGGAGTTCCTTCTGTGGTTTTCAGTCCATGTGGTAATAACCCCTTTGCCTCTCTTCCTTTCTTCTCTACATGGATCCTAGAAGGGAGCTGAATTTTGTATTTTCCTTCTACATATCCTGAGTTTTCTACATAAATGAAGTTATACCAATTGGTATCTTCTTACTCTGATAATGTAACATATAGAGTAAAATTCAAAAAGAAAGTTTGAAATACTAATTTCCTACAACTCTTGGAAGATAAGATATATTTATGTCTCCTTATGTGTAAAAATGAATATTGTCATAAGAAGACAAAAGTGAGTGAAAATATGTCACTATTGAGGTGGGCTTATTAGTATTATTATTGATTATGTTGCTTCTTCAATAAGAAAATATAAGGATCTTTAATTCTACTCTGAAAAGATTTTCTAAAACAAGTATTACTCTCATTTTTACATCATTTTTTCTTAAATGACAAATTATTCAGCCTCCATGTGTTTTCTATTTCCTGTATTCATAGGGTCTTCATTGGATTGTGACTTTATACACTTAGCATTCTTAAGATACAGGAAACACAAAAAGGGTGAGTACTAATACTGCTATGTTTCACCGGTCCTTATGTCAGTGATAATTACTAAAGTAGCTTATATCAAAGTACCATGGTATCCAGTTGCAGACCTTATAGGACAAAAATATGAATTTTAGAGATTTGTTCAAATTAATAATAAAAATAACTATATTTGTATGAGAGGTGAGTGAGATTCTTTTTAAAAAAATAAACTTATGGTCTGGAATGATAGTAGAGTGGGTAGGGCATTTGCCTTGCATGTGGCTGACCCAGGTTCCATCCCTCATCCCATAAAGTCCCCTGAGTACTGCCAGGAGGAATTCCTAAGTGCAGAGCCAGAAGAAACCCCTTGAGCCTTGTGGGGTTTGACCTAAAAAACACACACAAAAAAGAAGAAAGTTCATAAAACATAAATTTGAAGTCGAAGTGATAGTAAAAAAGCTAAAAATCTTATCACGTGTTCAATCCCAATTTGATCCCAGGCACCATATACCCTCACCCCCAGTATTGTTAGAAATGTTTACAGAGCCACAGGCACACTCTGCTACTAGAATTTTTTTTGTTTGAAATTTGATACACATTTGAATGTGAGACATTGTTTGTCTACAAACTATTATGCTTCACCTTTACCCCCAAAATGAAAAATTTACAAAATAAGTTGAATTTTACAAAATAAGTTGAATTAGTCTTAACATATTACTATATAAGGGAGAGGCATTATTACTTTTGAGGTAGGCTACGTAAGTAGACAAGCTTTGTTTCTATACAGTAAGCCACCTGCTATACCCCAAACATAATCCAGAAAAAGTAAAAGTATGTTTTCTTCCCAGTGATTATATTGAAAAAATTTCTTTGTATTATCTTTATTCCATTCTTTAAAAGGAGCACATTTGAAATTTGCCTAACTGATACTACTATGTCTCTTGGCCTTTCAGGTTACTGACACCATGAACGCGTCTCTGAGGCAGGCTTCAGTTTTACTTCTGTTAGAGAATTTATACTCCTAGGTTTTTCTTGTGAGTGGAAGATTCAGGTCCTGCTGTTCTCATTCTTCACTACAGCCTATGCTCTGACCCTATCAGGGAATGGGGCCATTCTCTGTGCAGTTTGGTGTGATCGGCGACTCCACACCCCCCCATGTACATATTCTTGGGGAATTTCTCTTTTCTAGAGATCTGGTATGTCTCTTCTACTGTGCCCAAGATGTTGGTCAACCTCCTCTCAGAAGATAAGACCATATCTTTTGCTGGATGTTTAGTTCAGTTTTATTTCTTTTTTTTCTTTGGGAATATCTGAAAGCTTCCTTTTAACTGTCATGGCCTTTGATCGGTACCTAGCTATTTGTCAACCCTTGCACTACCCTAAAGTCATGACTGCATCTCTATGCACCAAATTGATCATCATTTGCTGGGTGTGTGGGTTTCTAATATTCCTGGTCCCCATCGTCCTCATCTCTCAAATGCCTTTCTGTGGACCAAATATCATTGACCACATTGTGTGTGACCCAGGGCCCCTATTTATGCTAATGTGTGCGCCTGCCCCTAAAACCCAGCTGCTTTGCTATACTCTCAGCTCATTAGTTATCTTTGGCAATTCCCTCTTCATACTTGGCTCCTACTCTCTGGTCCTGTTAGCTGTGTTGCGTATGCCATCGGCCAGGGGAGACATAAGGCTTTCTCCACCTGTGGGTCTCATTTGGCTGTGGTGTCACTATTCTACGGATCTCTGATGGTCATGTATGTGAGCCCAGGACTTGGAAGTTCTGTTGGAATGCAAAAAATTGCAACTTTGTTTTATGCTATGGTGATCCCACTCTTCAACCCTTTCATCTATAGTCTTCGGACAAAGAGATAAAAGCAGCCCTGAGGAAAGTGCTAGGGAGTGTCAAGATAACCTAAAACATAATAGATGAGCCTACCATTATCAGGTCAGTATACTCTAACAACAACAACAACAACAACAACAACAACAACAAAAACAACTAGGATTATATAGTTTAAGAAATCTTCTCATCTGAATCTGTTGATTTTGAACTATATCAGCCTGTGAAATTGAGTAATGGTGGGATAAACAATAATGATTAAGCAGGAAGATTGCATAGAGAATTGAAATGATAGGTTTTTCTTTGGCAATTACATTGCATGTTGACTTGAAAATTATGTGCTTTTATGCTGTGGATAATTTATATGATTTATCTGTAAGGAAAATAAATCTTGTTAAATTTTGTGTTAGATTAATAATTCTGGGATAAATTAATCATGTCATTTTGCTCTACTTGGTTGCAAATAAAATGACCATGGTTTACTTGACCATATTTCTCATCATATTTGACTTGATTATTTTTGTAATGGTGTCATTCCTGTAAATAAACTCTTAGAAGTAATTATCCAAGATATCTATGGGACAAAATAGTATATTGTTTTATTGACATCCATTCATATGTGATTTCTTTTACATATTTCACCTTTCTATTTTCCTAAAAGGCAAGTCTAAGTCCGAATATAAAGCATCAATCAAAACATTTAGCAATATATTTATCTGACCAATAATATTTTTATCTGTGTGAATTTACTCTTAATGGTTGAATCAACTCATTTTAGATAATAGAATATATATATGCAAAATTGGATGGTAAAATAGTATAATTGGGAATACATTAATTAGTTTTAAAATACTTAATTTTTGTCTCTGAAAGTTAATATAGTATAAGACATTTAAAAAAAGAAAAACATACCGATTCCATCACTATTGTGTGTATTTACATTATGTATGTATATATAATACACAATATTGATGTTGATGATGATAATAATAATAAAAGTGCTTTATTTCATATAGCTTCAAACTTGTTCTCATAATAAAGCAAACTTCTATAATTACTCTTTTGTGGGCATAATGTCCCACTCAGTATGGTATATATTGTAACTTTTTATATCATAGGATGGTATTTACAAAAGTTTGATTAGAAGAAAACGAAATGTTAGCAGCTAACAGTATTCACTGTTTACAGAATGAATTTGTATTCAGGAGTCAGAAATTCCATCAATCACCAAACCTTCCTTGAACATTATTGTTACTTTCATTTTATATTAATCAAATCACAATATCAATTAGAACTCATTATTTAATTAAAAAACAAAATTCACAGAAAATCCAGGATGTAAGATTATACACATATGACAGTTTTACTAAGGACCTTATCTAAGGACAATATCATGAAAATGAGACTGATTGCTTCCGAAAGGTAGACTGCATTTGCAAACATCTAAACAGATGTCCCAGATATTACAGTCTTCGTTCTTTTATGTGAATAGTTGTCAGGTTTCTTGATCAGTCTTACTTACCAGATCTCAGTCATTTATCTCTTATATATATGTAGATTTTTTGAGGATATTTTCCAAATCTATAACTTAACCCATCCTGAGAACTAGTATTTTAAGTTCATGAGATCAGTCAAGGGCTCATAGTAGTCAAAAGCAGGCAAAGAGACAACAAAAATAGTATTATCTTACTGTCAGATGCCCAAGACTTTTTTTCCAACTGTTAATATACTTGTTTTACTGTTAACATATTTGTGTAGCCATTGACTTTTCAATGATATCTTCTTACAACTCCAAAGCTACAAATGATTCAAAGCCTTTTCCTCTATATTAACTTATGTTACATGCCACTACAAGTTTTATATGCATGCATTTTTCTGAGTCAGAATGCATTCCAGATAGAGACAGGGTTCGTGGTGGTAAAATAAGTTTTTTTTTTTTTAAATCCGAGTATTGCACCTAGGTTGTGGTATCAAATAATTGTGCTGGCTACTGGTTTCCTCGGGGAAATTGTGAAAGGAGTTTCAGTACTTTTCACTTTCAGATGTGAGTTATTAATTGTATTAAACTCTTAAGATAAATAAACCTCAAATCTTTCCCACAAAGTAAAATTTTCCATAAACCCAAACATTACATGTATTCTATATTCACATTTTTAGGAAAATTAAGACATGGGTGAGGCAGGCAAGTAGGCAGATAGGGAAGGGCCCATGGAAAATGCAATTTCTGAGAAGAAATAAATCCAATCGTCCCAATGCTGCAAGGAGTGAGGCCTGGACCTGATAATAACCTCCTGGCACCACAGAGGCTGAAGCCCACAGGAAAAAATCTTCAGCTGAGTCAGCATTTAAGTGTGTATGACACCAGAGGGCCCCACCTTTGCCAGAGTAGCTCCAGACCAAGGCCATTCAAGGTCCTCCGCCTTTGGAAGCCCCACATGGGGGCAGCTTGAGAAAAAACCTATAAAATTCCCTTGAACAAAGGAAGGGCAAAGATATGCTGCCCATGTGCTGCTTGAGACTACATGGCCCCACATATGTGGTGCCTGAGCACATAGGTTGCCTGCATCTCCCCTCCTGAGATGTGTACTTTCATGCTGTCATGTCTAATGCTGGGATGTGTGCATGCTCCTCTCTCTCTCTCTCTCTCTCTCTCTCTCTCTCTCTCTTGCTCTCTCTCCTCTCTCTCTTATAGAAGCCCATGTTCTCTCTTGAGCACGTTACTCTCTCTTACTTTCTCTCCCCCTTTTCCAGAACCTCTAAAGAAAATCTGTCTTTATTTACTGCTTGTCTCCTCTTGAAGTTCTTTTCTGAGAGGTAAAGACAAGAAACTGCAAGGCTAGGTAGGGCCTAGCCTTGACAGTGGGTCCCAGGGCCGCAGTTGTGGAATAGGAGAAAGTAACTGTCTCCTTCCAGCCTCACATAAGCCATCCATAGGGGCACACCAACTTCATTTTGGCAACCCAGATGGGAAGTTGCAGTGAAGAATCCCCCAAGAAGGAGGTAATCTGTGAAAATCTGCTGAGAAGGTATGCTCCCTTGGAAAAGCAAGAGGGGGAGGAATGTTCTCTGTGTGGATGTGTGGTATGCACAAACACCTTGATAGGTCCTCCTATGGGGCGTGATTCTGTGGTTCCATGACCTGGCACCTTTAAGGTCCTATAAAAAATTACAGAGTCTGAGTGGGCTGTCTGTGAAATTCCACAGAGAACATATGGTCTAGGGTGGTTCCAGGCATAGTTGCTGGCTGTTAGTCATCAGGGTGATCCACTGTGGCTAAGTTATCCATTGGCCAGACAGCAGCACATGAATGGTCTCTGTGAAGAGGCCCCCGCTCCTTTGTTTGTCTCACTGGTCACTGATCACTATGGGAGAAATGGGAGGAAAAACTCAATCTAGAAATAAAAAAGCAGGAAACCAGCTCCCAGGCAGATTCCTGGAGAGATTCCCCCTCACCCTTTACTTTATCTCAGTCTAATAAGAGAGCCAGCTAAAGGCTAATTGAGATGTTAATGACTATTAGCCCTAGGTGATCTAAGAAGAAAAAAAAGGTAGAAACCTTGTGTGTGTGTGTGTGTGTGTGTGTGTGTGTGTGTGTGTGTGTGTGTGTGTGTGTGTGTTTTGTGGGGGTTTTGGGGGGGGGGGGGGGTGGAGCAGCAAGTCAGCAAGGCAGAAAGAAAGAAAGAAAGAAAAAAGGTTAGAAAGAGGCATCACCCGTTGAGAGGGGGATGCTTGGGGGGTTGAAGCAGAGAACATAGCTGAAGACGTCCAAATCCAGCGGTGGTTCCACGAGCAGTGGTTCCTCTGTCCTACCGGGTATGGGGTTGGCGTATTCTCCCCCACAAGGTTTAGGGTTCAGCACTAGGAACACCAGCAGAGAGTAACTCCTCAGACAGCAGCTGAAACACCCAACGCCAGGGTTGTTAAGGGAGAACATCCCCTTCTTCAGTCACTGTTAGAGAACCTTCCCTAGTGTATGGGAGGGCACTCCCTCTAGCATACACAGGAGGGTGGAACTCCCAGGAAAGAGGCAGAGTGAAAATTTGTGAGGAACCATCCTGTTTTAGGTTTCTTTTCATAGGCTGCTGCTGGTACTTGGGAATCATGGAAAATTCTGCTTCAGTCCCCAGCGATTCCCTTCTGAGTTGCTTATTGAAACATTGGAAGATCTTCCAATGAAATGGCTTAAAAAGAAGCTTCTTACCTACTTTTGTAATACCAAGTGGCCTACATATAAACTAGAACAAAGGGAAAGATGGCCGGTGTTAGGTGAGAAAGCGGTAGGCAGGTTCAATAAGTCAAACGGCTTCCATGTTGCTGTGGGAAGTTACTGAGGGCTCAGCATTACCACCCATCTGGCCTTGGGAAGGACATCTGGGCAGACACTTTACCCTTTCACTACCACTATAACAAAATTAATATTGATAGGATACATTCTATTGAATGTTTGATATGTTCTTTATTTTTTATTTTTTTAGATGGCTTTCCTGTGAAACAAAATTAAAATTGTTTATTTTATTTTATCTCAAATTCAAATAAGGAAAATTAGTATTTTATATTATTTATGAATACCTCTCTTGACTTCCAAAAAAAATAGACCTAAACAACAAGTTTTAGCAACTAGTCCAGTTTCCAGGTATAGACATATTTTAGCATTGAGCACTTCTCTTTTTAATGTCATTTCTCCCACTTTAGATACTGGATTTGCTTATTTAAGAAAATATGACATGGGAAAAATCTGCCTTCCAGCATGACTTGCTTTTGTAATTTTTCTTGCATTAGGTTCCATTGACAATATATGTGGGAGATAGAATGTCCACTTTCAGGAGTGCCTCACTAGTCTCCTAAAAAATTCAGGTTCTATGATTGTTTCTCTCCTAAAAAATATTTGAAAAAAGAAGAGATGATTGTGTAGGTCCTCTGATTCATGATAAACTCTCTTGATAAATTCTCCAATTTGTCTTCATCTTCATAAAGCAATTCTTAGTATGTCATAAGATGAAATCATAGTATGTTAAAAATCACCTCAGCATAGTTTTCATATTGATAAATGTTTATTCTCACTAGAATTTGAAACATAATATTCTTATTGAAACTAATTTTTCATGATTATTATTATTGAAATGATTTTTTTCCTAATTTTTAGCCCTAATTATTTACAGGACATGTGGTGTATTTTCTCAATTTATTTTGAAATATGTTTATGCCTAGTATTTATTCTTTGGTGGTAAGAAAAATTAAGTTCCAAGGTGTGCTAATTTGAATCCTGTATTTCTGGAGTTCAGTCCTTGCAGGAGTCGGGGATTGTCGAGACAGTGGGGAGAGGAGTCTGTAGAGAATAAGACACGCAAACACCAAGAGTGATGCAGAGGTCTGATTTCATTGAAGTTACCAGGCTAACTTTATACTATGCTTGTTGGCAAGCAGATCACATGTTTGTGACATTTTAACAATTATTAATAAGGAGCTGTTTCTTCATTTTAGTTTCTCTTTTTTTTCACCTTCTTATCCAGTTCAGTCATCAGAAAAATAACCTCAGACGGTGACTTTCTGATGAGCTTGATATCAACACATAGGCACTTACATACAACTTTTATTCAAAGAATACAGGAACACATTTTGCTTATGACGATTTGTTTAACAAAAGTTTGATTTCTAGCAAGAATAGCAAACGATTATGTGAGAAGAAAGCCATGTTTAAACATTAATGCTTAATCCAGGTCATTCTTACTTTATTCCAACATCCTCCAATCCCATGATCACTTGATCACTTGAATCCCGTTATTCATCGATTTGCTCGAGTGGGCGCCAGTAACATTTCCATTGGACCCTATCATGTGCCAATGTAGCCCAATGGCATCTGGTTGATTCAGGAATATGAAGAGCCTCAAACTCAAGCCCAGGAATACTTGAGTCACAGACACAGATACACCCGGCAGAGCAGAAACCAGCTTTCCCTGTTATGCGCTGCCACACAGTGGCCGCACGATTTACCTCCAAATTACCGTGAATATTCTACCCACCCCTCTGAGAGAGCCCAACAAAGTAATGAGAGTATAGCGCCTGCACGGCAGAGCCTGGCAAGCTGTCTGATGCGTGTTAAATATGCCAAAACCAGTAACAAAAAAAATCCCAGGATAACAAGTTTTTATATACATTATTCCATTGTCTTGTAGGGGTTATTCTTTCTAGTTTACTTAACAAACTCCAAGGTTTAGCTTGCTTTATTTTTTCACACCAAGTTAAAGATTGACTTCTAACCCATCTATTATTTATTCCAGCCATTTTTCACCCCTTATATTCCAATATCCTGTGTAGGTCCAAGTGGGTAAAGTGAGCTTAGGCATGGGATTTGCCTCCAATTTATTATTTGCTAATTTACCATAAAAGATCTTACTAGATGCATTTGGGGGAATTCCATTGCTGTTTTTACAAGGGGATTAAATAACTCAATTGTTCCATTTACATGACCACCATGGAGGGGCTTTTCTCTATACATTGAAGCAGTAATCACAGCATACAACATGAACATTCACAGGTATAGAAGAAAAGAGAATAGCCGTAACCTGAAAGATAAGTCATATCTGTGTTCCAAGAAGTATCTGCCATGCCAAAACCAACTAGACAGAGCCTTGTTCATGCCCAGCCCTGGAAGAGGATGTGGCACTGTATCTTTTTATAAAAAAACTACTTTGTATACCCTTTGAGGCCATTCAGAAAAATTTACATGTTAAGTCTTAATTTTTTTTACTTCAAATTGAGTCACAGGTCTTTAATGGTGTATCACTGTCACTGTCTGTATCACTGTCTTCCCATAGATCATGGATTAGCTCGAGCGGGCACCAGTAACATCTCCATACGTCCTGTCACATGCGAGATAGCCCAAGGGCATATGAAGCTCCAGGAACATAAAGTCTCTCAAACCATTCCATCAGGTCATGGGAATGAGGTCTATACTTGTTACTGGTATTTGGCATATCAAATACGACATGGGTAGCTTGCCAGGCTCTGCCATGCGGGTGGAATACTCTTGTAGGCACCTCAAAACTCGAGCATTTATTGATGAAAGGAAATGAATAGATAAATAAACAGAAAATTTTGGACCATAAGACCAACTAGTAGTTATGGCGGAGCGATAGCCCAGCGGGTAGGGCATTTGCCTTGCACACGGCCTGCCTGTGTCGGCCAGGGTTCGATCCCCGGCATCCCATATGGTTCCCCAAGCACCACCAGGAGTGATTCCTGACTGCAGAGCCAGGAGTAACCCCTGATAATTGCCGGGTGTGACCCAAAAAGCAAAAAAAAAAAAAACCCCAAACCTTTGTTTCAGTTTCGTAAATGTTAATGGTGTATGGGAGAATATTTGATAGACTGTTCATGTGACACTGAGCAGTTTTTTTTAAACTAAAGGGAAATTTGATATCTTACTTTATATTTAAATATCATTTGGCCTTTGAGAGTACAATATGAAGAAAATGTTAGGACAAAAATTTTCTGAGAAGTATGAAATACAAATCAAATATCAAACTAGTAACAATTATTGACCTCAATTCCATGACCTGAAAAATGGTTTGAGGCTCTTCCTGTCCCTGGAGCAAGCAGATGCCCTTGGACTACACTTACTTGGGACCATGTGGAGATGTTACTGGTGACTGCTCGAGTAAATTGATGAACAACGGGAGGATAGTGATACAGTGATACAGTGATGAAATACACTGAGATAGAACCAATGTTATATATTGTAGAACATTTGAAGATAAAAAAATATAGACAAGTATTTGCAGAATCACCTGAGTCAATTATAAGTTGATATATGGAAATGAATGAGTTCTCAGTACAGTTATTGACATATAGCAGATGTTCATTAACTGTTTTAGAAGATGGTGAATAAATGCAGTGATTCTGTATCTGTCTCTCTCCTTCTGGCTAATTTCGCTCAACATAATCTTCTCCATGTCCATCCATTTATAGGCAAATTTTATAACTTCATTTTTTCCTAATAGCTGCATAGTATTCCATTGTGTAGATGTACCAAAGCTTCTTTATCCAGTCATCGATTTTCGGGCACTCTGGTTGCTTCCAGATTCTGGCTATTGTGAATAATGCTGCTATGAACATAAAAGTAGGGATGGTGTTTCTGCTGTGTATTTTTGGTTTCCCAGAGTAGATTCCCAGGAGTGGTATGGCTGGGTCAAATGGGAGTTCAATTTCTAGTCTTTGGAGTTTATTTGCATGGCATAAATATATATGTACATATTATGATACCAATATCCAAGGTCAAGTGAAACATATATCAGGAGGTCTTGTCAAAGGTGGAAATTATCACAAACTTGTGGGAGTCAGAGGTTAGGTAAGACAGAAAATGGAACAGGGTGCTAATAATTGTCCAGGGTACTAATGCCAACCTAGAACTGAGCATTAAATAGAGGCAAAAGGATACACATGACAACCTTTTAATGTATGTTCTGTAATCCATAGTCTGGAAGGGAAGGAAAAGAGAAAGAGAGAAAAAGGGAAAGAAATAAAGAACCTGCCATGGAGGTGGGCTGGGGAAGGGGGAGGGAACCGCGGACGTTGGTGGTGGGAGATGGGCACTGGTTGAGGGACGGGTGCTGGAACACTGTATGACCAAAACCCAAATATGAACTTTTTAATTGTATATCTTTTTATTTGTATATCTCATGGTGGTATAATAAAATACTTTAAAAAAAGAAGATGGTGAATAGAAGAAACAGTAAACAATTATTGTCTAAGGTCTTCAAGGACAAATTGATCAAGAAATTTTATAGAACTAAAATTTTACTTGAGCAGATATTTTCAGAATACTCCAACTCTAAATAATATACTCCTTTAAGATAGTAAATTTAGAAATTCACATCATGTTCTAGAGAACATATCACAAACCATACCAATTTCCAACCCTAATACTAGAAGATTAACCTTTACACTTATTTGTTCTAGGTATTTCAGATGTGTTTTAATGCTCCTTGGGATGAGGTACACATCAACTTTTAAATTACTCCCTCAGAGTTTTGATTCCTAGCTGGCTGGCCCTTGCCTTCAGGGAATTGTTTGTCTCAGTCACAATCTGTAGTGCTAGTTAACTGCTCATTGTTACATCAGGGAAAGGACTAATATATAGCACAACATAGAAGTCAAAGCTTTCTGTGTGGGTGGGGAAGAGGTATTTTCTTCCCCATCTAGATTTCCTGGTTACATTAGATCTGACATCCAAAATTGGTAGGTGGAAAAATGTTGTTATAATATTACACAAGCCCTCTACTTTTTTGAGATAGGATGGGTTTAATGATTAAATATCCATGTAAAATTTCAAAGAACAGGGATGCAAAGCAGAAAGCTTCAAGTAAGAAAAGTTTATAGGAAATGTGATATTATAGAGAAGACCTTAACCTGGAGATGGTAGGCAAGATATTTCTTCTTTTGCCTGATCCCCATATTTTAAATTCAAAACCAAATTTATACATAAAGTATGTGCTATGTTCATATATACAGGATGAACTGTTCTTAAGTAATTTTAAATTGAGATAATTCCAATTTATAGGTCTTTAGAGTATCTGCCAAATAATTGACATAACCTCCCTAAGTTTTGAATTTTGTCACTCCTTTCTGAAATAAAGTCATAGAAAATATGGTTTATCATTATTTTTGATGTGGCTACTGTGAGGATGACCAGGAAAGGTATTGAAGCTGGCTGTTGGCACAGGTTTGGGACTAAACAAGAAAAAACCCTGGAATTATGATGCTAAGTAACAAAGTAATAAATGAATTAACAAATCAATTTGTAAATATATTATAATTGCTTATAAGGATTAATGTTTTCCTTATTTATTCAGGTGTTCATTTTTTGATGAACATATTGAGTATCTTAGTGTGTCAGAAGTTTTCTTAGGAACTATAGATATATGTGAAACAAACTTTATAATGTCAAGGTGCTCAAGTTTCTGAGATATTTTTGCCAAAAAAAACAAACCAGACAATTATAGTGCAATGAGCAATATTTTTTATTGAGGATGTCAACAAATGACTGCTACTAGGGGACAAAATCCTATAGTGCTTGTTAGAAATTATTCATAAACTATTTGGGACATTTTGGAAAGGAGATCTTCTGAGAATAGTTAGAGGGCAATTAATTTTCAACAATCACATATGATTATAGTCTGGGGAAATTGATAGTATTTAGAAGTCAGATATTTTATTCTCCCCTACTAAGATATTTTTAGCTTGTTCTTAGTCTTCTAGAACCAAAGATTGTACTTGAGGATAGAGTGGCAAAAGAGAAGTATAAGCAACATTAAAGGGCAATATTTTGAAAATAATATATTAGTGTTATAGTTCCTTTAGTGAAAATACCAATTTACAAGAGGAATACAAAAGATGTTTATTATTCTAATTATTTAAGTCTGAGATCTATATACCAGGTATTTTATTAAGTTTTATTATTTCTTTTCCTTTACAATAATACCTACATGATCATTGCTATTTCTCCAAATATATAATTTTCCTTCTATAGTCAACATCCTTAATTAATCTTGAGCTATTATTTTTATTGAGCAATGCATTTTAATTTTAGTGAAAATGCAGAAATAAATAATTTTCCTTAAAAGTTAAGTTTCATCCCAAATGCTGGAAGGAAGAGACATCCACTTAGGGAGGTTGACTGTCCTTCCCAACCATGCATATTTCAGAGGTTGACTTATTATTTATATTATTAATATTATTATTTTGCTTTTTGGGTCACACCCAGGGATGCTCAGGGATTAATCCTGGCTCTGCATTCAGGAACTACTACTGGCAGTGCTCGGGGGACCATATGGGATGCCGGGGATTGAATCCAGGTTGGCTGTGTGCAAGGAAAACACCCTACCTGCTGTGCTATCGCTCCAGCCCCATCAGTGGTTGACTTATGATGACAATCCAAGCCACTCAATTCTGTTCAGTATTATTTAAATTAAAAAAATAAAAAAATTTAAATTTAAAAAAATTTGTTAGTTTTTTGGTCACACTTGGCAAATATTCAGGGTTACTCCTAGCTCTGTGCTCAGGGATCATTCCAGGAAAGGACCAAGAGACCTAATGGGATATCACAGATCAAACCTGGGTTGGTCACATGCAAGGCAATTACTAAATTCGCTGTACTATTGTTCGCCTCCAAGGCTCCCTTTTAAACTGGACTGTAAGTTAGGTTAGTAGTTCTTCAAACTTTCTAAAATTTAATTCTTTATGAAGATTTTAGAGAAACTTAAGAACTGTTTATGGTGTGACTATACATTTGAGTTCTAAAGAAAAAAGAAAATCCTTCACATGATGAACTGATAGTCGTTTACTTGCTTTCTCATCCTTTTTTTTTAAATAAGAAAAATCTTTATTTTCAAATTGGGAAAGTGCACAGAAATTCTACAAAAGGCAAAAATTAATAATCCCAAGATCCAGGCAATCCACATTCTCTGCCTGAGTCTGTTCTTATTTGTTACATTCTCTTTTCAAAATTCCTTCTTATTTGGACTTTGTTTTCAAAATATAAAAAATATAAACCCTAGTTTATGGATTGCTAAGCCTCCTAAGTGCCCATGTCTAGACCACATTTTTATTATAAGTAAATATTAGATTATATATTTTTTATTATATTACTGTGAGATACACAGTTACAAAATTGCTCATGATTGGTTTTCAGTCACTCAATATTCCTCACCCATACCTTCACTAGTGTACATTTCCCACCACCATTGTCCCCAGTTTCCCTCCTACCCCCATCCCCAGTTGTGGCCCTAAGCCTCCCTATATTCCAAAATTTAGAAATTAATAGCATTAAAAATTCAGCTATTGGTTTCAAATATATGGCACCCTTCGTATGTTTTTAGTATGTCTAATTTTTGGGGTCATCATTTATGTTTTCTCTTTGTTGGTTTATTAATATAACTTCAGCAACCAAATATACACTAATACAATCCCTTAATGAACAAGAACATCTAGTGATTTTTAAAAGCACTTATATAACTTTAGTTAAATGATATGTGAAGTAATTGTGCATTTTTTTTATATTTCTAGCTGTATTATGAAAAACGTGAAGAAATGGAACCTGCTAATTACACCAGGGTGACAGAATTTGTTCTCACTGGCCTGTCCCAGGCTCGGGAGGTGCAACTAGTCCTATTTGTTGTATTTCTTTCCTTCTATTTGTTCATCCTTCCAGTTAATGTTCTTATTATTTTCACTGTCAGGCTTGACCCACATCTGACATCACCGATGTATTTCCTGTTGGCTAATCTAGCCTTCCTTGACATTTGGTACTCTTCCATCACAGCCCCTAAAATGCTGGTAGACTTCTTTGTTGAAAGGAAGATCATTTCCTTTGGTGGGTGCATTGCACAGCTCTTCTTCTTGCACTTTGTTGGAGCCTCTGAGATGTTCTTGCTCACAGTAATGGCCTTTGACCGCTATGCCGCAATTTGTCGTCCCCTTCATTATGCTACCATCATGAACCGACGGCTCTGCACTCTCCTAGTGGCTGTCTCCTGGATGGGGGCTTCATTCACTCCTATCATACAAGTGGCTCTAATCATTCGACTCCCTTTTTGTGGGCCAAATGAATTAGACAATTACTTCTGTGACATCACACAGGTTGTCCGGATTGCCTGTGCCAATACCTTCCCAGAGGAGTTAGTAATGATCTTTAGCAGCGGTCTGATATCTGTGGTGTGTTTCATTGCTCTCCTAATGTCCTATGCCTTCCTCTTGGTCATGCTCAAGAAACACTCAGGCTCAGGTGAGAGTACCAGTAGGGCCATGTCTACTTGTTATTCCCACATCACCATTGTAGTGTTAATGTTTGGGCCATCCATTTACATTTATGCTCGCCCATTTGACTCCTTTTCCCTAGATAAGGTGGTATCTGTGTTCCATACTGTGATATTCCCTTTACTTAACCCCATTATCTATACCTTAAGGAACAAGGAAATAAAGACAGCCATGAGGAAGTTGGTTAGCAGACATATTTTATGTAAAGAGAAGTGAAAGATAATTAGATATTTAGTCTTTCTGAGGGTCTTGGTTCTAAAATATGAAGCATTTGCAAAGGTTATGAGACCACTTTTACATTCTTTCACCTGAGTTATTAAAATTTCACTGGGGTTTTCCTCTACTAGGTATTGAAAAAATGACAAAAATTAAGATGAAAATAAATCCATAAAGTTTCCTGAATTTTCTGGAGAATCAGTATTAGAATTTAAGATATAATAATTGTATATTTTATCTTTTAAATAATAGACTAAAGCTCACATTTTCACAAGTTTATTGACTTTTGGAGATAATTTGATTAAATAGACTATAAATTAAGCGTTCTGGGAACCATATCCACTGAGACTGAAGATAAGAAATTAAGTGTTGGTATGACAGTACAGAATTGGTATGGTAGTACAGTACTACAGAATGATAGTACAGTTCTTAATGTGAGCAGCTTTAAATAAGTTAACTAAATATTATTGTCATGTTTTCAATCTTAAACTCAGTTGTGTGGTATTTAGTAAGCAAACTATTTTGGAAAAGAATTTTCTTGTCATTTATCTCTTCCTCTTTCCAGAGTTAGTGTTGAAAATTGAGAATTAATTTAAACAACTGATTTCAATATATATTTCAAATGACAGGCACTCTACAGTATTAGCAATGACAGAGCTCAAGATTTTGTTACATCTAAAAAACTATTTTTGAGTCACGGTTGGGGGTTTGAACCACACCTGGCTGTGTTCAGGGCTTACTCCTGGCTCTTTTGTTCAGGATAATCCAGTTGGTAGGATTCAAGGGACCATATGGGATGCCTTATCTACTGTGCTCTAGGAATTCTAGGAATCTCTCCAGTTTCCTAGAAAAAAATGTTTATGGACTCATAGCATAATGTAGCTTAGCAACTATATGTGATTTCTTCTTTCCGGAGGAAGTCTCTAGTCAACTACATTTTTTTTTTTTCTTGCCAGTTTCTTCTGATATCTTCCAGAGTGAAAAGAGGACGGGACTCAAGGTTTACTGGCACTAACAGATATCTAACTGTGCTTTAAAAATATCATCTTCTTAGTGCTCAGGGCTTCTTCCTGGCTCTGTTCTCAAGGATCACCTCTGGCATTGCTCAGGGAACCATCTATGGTACTGGGGTGTGGAACTGGGGTCAGAAGTGTGCAAGGCAATCACTATTACCCTGTGCTGTATCTCCAGCTCTTCCTTCATTTTTTGGTGTATTTTCTTTACTTGCAAATTCTGCCATATAGTATTATTGAATTAGTAGAAACACACTTTTATTAACATTGTAGTTCAGAGCTCTTTGACATTAGATGAGTTTTAATACATACAGAAAATAACTGGATCTATTAATTGCCACAGTACATGAAGTAAATTATGTATTAGTGATCAATGTACTATTTTATAAATTAAAGAACCCAATTAGTGGTAACAATTCAGAATGAAAAATAGAATAGTTGAGTTAGTAGAATTTACTAACTCTAATTTTCAGTTTCAGAATGAGGTTATCTCTTTATCAAATGGCAAGAGTACTTTGTATGCTTTTAGTATTATATTTCCTTTGATAATATGCTATTACTTGACTTTTAGGGAAATTTATTCACGTGAACATAAGAAATTAATATATATAAATTAAAGATAAAAATAAATTGGATTACTATTCATTCATATTCCATAAGAAGGTATTTGTGTCAGGTCTAGTATAATTCAAGCTCACAAAATAGAATCATGATGCAGAGTTTGTTCTGATTTGGGAATTTTCCCTGGTGATGATCCCCTTTCATCTTCAATATTATGGTGACTTCCCTTCTTAGAACACAAGATACTGATTAAAATTATAATTCCCGAGTTTTTAATTGAATTTCATTTCCAGGAAAAGAATAAGAAATAAATGAACTAGGCTTCTTTAATACGTTAAAACAGACCATTAAAAATACACATGTAAAATGTATATGTATATATAATAAAATTATATTACTAGATTTTATATCAGATTATAGTTACTTCTTCATATATAAAATCAGCCATACTTCTATTTATTTTATTACTTATCTATAATAGTCTTGGCAAAGAGAAAAAGGAGTAAATAATCTCTTCAAATACAAGACTATTCCTATCCCAAAACTTTATTTGCTCATGATATTTAAGCTAGAAAAAAAGTGAAAATGACAGGAATTATAGGTGGTAATATTGCTTAACTAGAAATAATACTGGTAGCTAAACTGAAAGAAGTGTAGGAACTTCGGGAAGTTTGGTGAGCACTGCCCTAGCCAAATTCATGGAAGACATGCTGGTATAAAAGATAACCCAGCTCTCTATTGGTGGAAGTTTCAGCCTCTAGGAGACAGTTGGCAAAATATGGTCACATATTTTGTTAGTCATAACTTGATCACTTGATCACTTGACATCCTGTTATTGGTCAATTTGCTCGAGTGGGCGCCAGTAATATTGAGTAAGTTTGAGGTTCTTTGTATTCCTGAAGCAACCAGATGCCATTGGGCTACATTGGCACGTGATAGGGTCAAATGGAAATATATTACTGGCACCCGCTCGAACTAGTCATAACTGAGTAGAGTAATTTGCATCTCTTTTATAAAAGCTACTAATGCTGCCAGTCATATCTCAGGTACCTACTCCATAATTATCTGACTCAAAATATCAATAGTGCAAAAAATTCTGAGTGCCTGAGTTACACAATAAACAAAGCTATAAGGCAGGCTAGTATAGTTTAAATAGATCTTAATTGCGTACATAATCTATTTTGTTATGTCATTACTTTGGTATCCAGAATCCTCAGTCACCTGGTTTTAGTACTATCTGACTTGGCACTAAGTCTTCTCTATCTCCTCCCTGTTGCTTACTATAATTTATTTTTTCTATCTCTTATTTATCTTCCTTCTCTTGTCCTCAAAACTTCTATTGAACTTCCATCTTAAATAGCAATATTTGAATTGAGTAAGCGAATATTTTTAGCTCCAAATAATGATTATATTTTGTTATTACTCTACTGCATGAGATTTTAGAACCCAATACAATCCATCTTCTCAATAATAACAGGATAAAATTTACTAATACACATGGCAAAAACAGCTTTTCTTTCTTTTTTCTTTTTTTCTTTTTTTGCTTTTTGGGTCACACCGGTGACGCTCTGGGGTTACTCCAGGCTCTGCACTCAGGAATTACTCCTGGCGGTGCTCAGGGGACCATATGGGATGCCGAGGATTGAACACAGGCCGGCACAGGCCGGCCAGCGTGCAAGACAAATGCCCTACCTGCTGGGCTATCGCTCCGGCCCCTATTTTTTTTTTTTTGGAGATTTTATAAGTATTTTATTATACCTCTTTGAGATATACAATTACAAAGATGTTCATATTTGGGTTTTGGTCATACAGTGTTCCAGCACCCAACCCTCCACCAGTACCCATCTCCCACCACCAATGTCCCTGGTTCCCCCCCTCCCCAGCCCTGCTCCATGGCAGGTTCTTTATTTCTTTTCCTTTCTCTCTATCTCTTTCTCTTTTCCTTCCCTTCCAGATTGCGGATTACAGAACATACATTAAAGGGTTGTCATGTATATCTTTTTGCCTGTATTTAACGCTCAGTTCTAGGTTGGTATTAGTACTTTCAACAATTGTTAGCACACTGTTCCATTTTTAAACAGCTTTTCTTTAAAACAAAAATAAACTTGTTTCTTAAAATCAATTACTAAAGTATGTTCACACTCATTAAAATCTAAAAATACAAGAATATATAAGAAAAAATGAATTACTACAGTCTCATCTTCTCCAGTGAGTAGGGTTTTCTTTAGCAAAGTTTGTGAATTCTTACCTACCCAGCCCCTTTGGAAGCAGATCAGTTTGTTGATCTTGTATTTCACAGTATAGTTAACTATCATTAATTAAATGGTGGATGAGGTTGCATAAAAGTTATGCAATTATTAAATGTCATAAGTGTAATCTTAGATTTTATATCTAGCAATGGATCGCTTCTGGCTCCCTACTCAGGGATCGCTCCTGACAGTGCTTGGGGGACCATATGGATGTCTGGTATCAAACCTGGGTTGATCAGCATGCAAATCAAATACCTTATCTGCTGTCCTATTGATTTGGGTCCAGCATAGTTATTTAAATATCAATTAGAGTAGTGGAAGATGATGAATAATAAAAAAAAACCGAGGAGGGAAAAAATGAAGAAATCATATTTCTGGCTTTAAAGACTATCGTTAGGCTATGACAGCATTGTGTGTCATTGTAAGAAAGGACAACTAGATTGATCAAACAAATTGATGAACCTGTTTCAGGGGTTCAAAAACAGACTTACATAATGACAATTTGATTTATGTCAAAGATGTCAAAATAGTTCTCTGAGGGAAAAAACTTTTAAACACTGTTAGAGGTGCTGAATGCTCAGAACATAGAGCACTTAAGCTTCAATCTTATATATTCACTTTTTTTTTTTTGGGTCTTACCCGGCAATGCTCAGGGGTTTCTCCTGGCTCTTTGCTTAGGAATTACTCCTGGCGGTGCTCGGGGGACCATATGGGATGCCGGAGATAGATCCCAGGCCAGAACTGGCCGGCTGCGTGCAAGGCAAATGTCCTACCCGCTGGACTATGGCTCCAGCCCCTACATATTCACATTTAGTCAGATCACAGACCCAAATACAATAGTTAGAAATAGAGCTTTTAAATAAAACATCAAAATAGTATTTTCTCAGTTAGCATATGAAATGATTTTTTAACCAGCACAGATGACCAATCCCTAAACGTAATTGAATCTCAAAAAATTAAAATTATCATTAAAATAATGAGGTCTATAATTATAAATTATAGACCTTATTCCTATGACTTGATGGAATGGTTTGAGGCTCTTTATATTCCTGGAGTGGGCAGATGCCCTTGGGCTATCTCGCATGTGACAGGACATATTGAGATGTTACTGGTGCCTGGTAATCGATGATGATCTACGGGAAGTCAAGTGATCAAGTGATCATTAAAATGCAGCATTGTAAAATTAATACATGGAGTAAAATTTGAAATATTTTGATCTCTTCAACCAAAAAAATAAGCTAAATACTTTGATTCACATTTGAATGAAGACATACAAATAGCTGGAAAGTTCTTGAGAAGATAAACATCATTAGTCATCTGGGACTGGCCTTGGGTATAAGATTATTATTCTCTCCCACTTCTTTGCTAGAAGAGTCAAAATTTATTTCAGAAAACCTCTGTAGAACATGAGGGAAAACTTACAATGTGCCTCCAGGAGGACAAGAGAGACCTCTCAAAGGGTGGAGTGTATATTTTGCACTCAGGAACCTCATGTTCAGTCCCTGACACTGCATGGTCCACTGATCACAAATTTGGGAGTACCTTTCAACATTTCCAGGTCTGGCCACAGCAAGACTCTCCTTGCCCCCACCCCCAAATAAAAGTGCTTTAGGAACAAAAAAGCATTCCAGTACTGAACATTTTTGACATTTACATGTAAACATATGTTATCACACCACCCATCAGTGCTGTCTGATAATGGATCAGAACTGTGAGTGATAAGAGGTGGTTGAAATATGACCTTCCCAATAAATTCATTAGTTTAAGAAATAGATACTTCTGTTTTTGAGTCAATCACTAACTCCAGACATTGTTAATGATGGGAGGTGAAGCCTCTCCAGAGTTAGCAAAGTCTCGCAAAAGTTAAAACATCATGGATGCAGAAAATAAATATGTAAGCTATGGTAGCACACATTGCTAAATATTGGTGAATTCATTTCCCATTATATTTGATTACTTGTGTGATATTTAATTTACTTGTCACCAGAAATATGATAAATATAAATGTTTACCACATACTTGGTCAAAATTATATTCTTTTTAATATATCAATGATTTCCTATGTACTTCAATACTTTTCCACTTTTGAGCTGAAATATAAAGTAATTTTGGTTTTCAATTCACTTAGGTTTAATAAACACGCTTGTCATTTCATTCTCTCTCACTGATGGAATGTTTATTTTAGAATCCAATTATATTTTGACACAATATCCCTTTAAGTGACCCGTATTTGAGAATTTGTGTCAATATCTAGTCCAATTTTCTGACTGTATCTTGTAGGTACTCTAATAAATCCCGCTGAAAGGTATAGCCTTGTTAGCCTTCAAATTCCCAAAGCACTTTCTTCATTGCGCCACAGATCGGCCATGTATTTCAACAGGGATGAAGGTCTGTTGTTAGAAGAGATATTTAATAACAGAGGCAGAAAAAAATCAGCTATTGTCTCTTCAGTGAAGTCTGCTATGTGAGGGTAGTGTTGGATTGCTAGAGAGGTAACTGTTTTTTGACACTTAAAATATTTGTAAGGAACTATTTGCAAAATAGATATTGCAAATCTTTGTGTCAGACATCTGTTGTCCTAAAATGCTCTGAAACAGAAGCAAATGAAGTAAAAGTTATAGGAAGGATGAAGAAAACAGAATGTTATCAGGATGGCACCATTTGTAGTTTTTTTCTTTATTTTTTTGCTCATGAGACAATGTGCACATGTACATTGATCTATGCACACATAGCTCATAAATTTTGACTATTAAATACTATACATGGAAAATTAATTTATTGTGATTACCTATATATAAAGCAAATATGCTAATGTTTTGAACGAATGCACATTTAACTTGTTATTTTTATTTAGCACATTATTGCTTTTCTTTTTCTTATCTTTCTTCTCTTACCTGCCTTCCCACTGGCTTGGAATTAGCAGACACATCCTTACTTTCTACATATCATATTCCACAAAGCTATCTAAAACAATTGTACACTATAACTAAACGTTTACAAAGTATACACTGTAGTATTTTATTTAGTTCAGGAAACTTCAAACTTTAAAAACTTTTTATCTCAACAACTTTAATCTTCAAACTTCAAAATTTTTTTCATATCAACAATGTATCATTTTAAAGCGTGAATAGGCAATACAAGTACTTTATTTTTATTAGTTATATTTATTACACCATAATTATATAAACTATAAACTCTATAATCTTAATGAGATAAAATAACAAGTGATTATTGTTTTCACATCAATTAGATATTGTGAACATTTGGTAGTATATTTACCATTGAATTGTTATACATTTAATATGGACATGTGAGTCGAATACAAATCTCATATATTTATATTAATGATTAATATCTATTTTGTTTAAATTTGTTGATGAATATTTAATAGAGGAACATAATATATCAAGTAAATGAAGTTTGTAAAACTGGTCAATTGCATAAGCATAGTTAATATATATATATATTAATCATACAACTTTTTCTATAGCTTAATAAGATTTTTTAAGTTGAAATAAAAATTTAATAAGACACTCTAAATGTTTCAGATCAAAACTCAACATTTCTGTCATCTTATAAAAGTTCTGTCATTTTTCTTGTCTGTCAACCCTTACCTTATTACTACTTCAAATAAAAACTTATTTAGAAATTCATAACCACTTAATTTATTTCTCAACTGGGAAACTATTGAAACGGTCTGCTGCAAGTTAAAGAAATGTAGGACAGGGCATTCCACAGTTCATGTGATAGATCAGTTAATTTAAATTTAACAGAACAGAAATGGCAGATGAGCAACTTTAAAAGCAAGGTGTAGGCAATTGGAAAGGGTGGATGAAGGGTGCTATGTGTCAGTGGTTTAGCCAAATATCTAAAACCCATTGAACAACACTGACAGCATGAGATCTAAGTTGCAACAACTGAAAGTGTAATATGCTTGTCAAATTGACAGGCAGGGAAAGGTAGGGGACTGGGATGGGGAGGTAATATGGGAACATTGGTAGAGGGAAGTTGATATTGGTGCTGGGATTGGTGTTGAAAAAAACATACCTAAAGCAACTATCAAGAACTTTGTAAATCACAGTTCTTTAATTACAAAAGAAAAAAATGTGAATGATTAAGGGCTAGAAAATATAACTTTGATGGTAAGAAAGTGACTATCTACATAGATGTGGCATGTTTGTAGTTAATGCTTTCAGTTTGAGAAAAAACAAACTAATGTAGATGAAGAAGGAAATGAAATTCTTCCTTTTGGTGTACAGCAGGCAGAGGACATGGAGAGAGAGAACAGCACAGTTGTAACAGAATTCATTCTCCTTGGTCTGACTCAGTCTCGAAATGTCCAGCTACTCATCTTTGTGCTGATTTTAATTTTCTACTCCATTATCCTCCCTGGAAATTTGCTCATCATCTTCACCATAAGGTCAGACCCTGGCCTCTCGGCACCCCTCTACTTCTTTCTGGGAAACTTGGCCTTCCTGGATGCATCCTACTCCTTCATTGTGGCCCCCAGGATGCTGATGGACTTCCTGTCTGAGAAGAAGGTAATCTCCTACAGAAGCTGCATTGCTCAGCTCTTCTTCTTGCACTTCCTTGGGGGGGGGAGGAACTTCTCCTTGTGGTGATGGCCTTTGACCGCTACATTGCCATTTGCCGACCTTTGTACTATTCAACTGTCATGAACCCTAGAGTCTGCTATGCCTTAGTGTTTGGCCAGTGGCTTGGAGGCTTTATCCATTCCATTATCCAGGTAGCAATTATTCTCCGTTTACCCTTCTGTGGCCCAAATGAACTAGATAACTTCTTCTGTGATGTGCCACAGGTTATCAAGTTGGCCTGCACAGATACTTTTGCAGTGGAACTCTTGATGGTTTTCAACAGTGGCCTCCTCACTCTTCTTTGCTTCCTGGGACTTCTTGCCTCCTATGCCGTCATTCTCTGCCATGTACATGGGTCTGCTGCTGAAGGGAAGAGCAAAGCCATGTCCACATGCACCACTCATATCATTGTTATATTACTTATGTTCGGACCTGCCATCTTCATTTACACTCGTCCATTCCGTGCCTTGCCTGCTGACAAAGTAGTTTCTTTTTTCCACACAGTGATCTTTCCACTGATGAATCCTGTGATTTATACTCTTCGTAACCAGGAAGTGAAAGCTTCTATGAAGAAATTGTTAATTCGGCATGTGGTCTGCTGAATAGATTTTACAATAAATCGAGAAAGGAAATTTCTGGTTACAAGTCAGAATTGAATAAATTTTGTTTAATATTTAGGAAATATTGCTTTTCATTGAGTGTCACCTGTTTCATGTACTATTGTGAAGAATGGGGAAATCACATGGATGCAGAGAATTAACTTGATTTATTTAAATAATATGAAAGGAAAACGAGAGTGATAGCATTATAATAAGTAAGTATCTGAGATTTAGGAGTTCCTTCACTTGTCCCTTGGGAAGGTCTGAGACTAGGGCCATTAGCGGCCCTAACAGGGCCCCTTCCTGAGTGCGGGGAGGTGAGTTCCCAGAGAGCGGGTCTCTGGCGAGGGCAGACTGGGCAGGAGATGCTGAGGAGTTCATTATTTTTTGAAAGTCTTTCACTATTTTCTCTACAAAAGTTTAAAGTGGAGTGGAGTGAATTACCTCCCTTCCTTCTCCCCTCTGCTACCACTACCCCCACCCTCCACTGTGGCAAAATTCCTACAAAGAACCAGTTCATTGTTTCCTGCTCTTTGTTTCTATGGTCTTTGGGTATTAGTTATTCCTGTACTGTGTTTCTGTATATCCTGCATACAAATGAGATGATTCTGTGTCTTTCCCTGTCTCTGTGACTCATTTTGCTCAGCATGATACTCTGAAGATCCATGTATCAGCAAATTGCATGACTCTATCTTTTCTTATGACTGAGTACTATTCCAGTGTGTATAAGTACCAAAACTTCTTCATTCAGTCATCTGTTCCTACCCATTTGGGTTGTTTCGACAGTTTGTCTGTGCTGCAACCAATGTAGACATGTGGATGTCTTTCTGCATTGTGTTTTTGGGCCCTTGGGGTAAATTCTCAGGAGGAGTATTACTGGGTAGTATGGTAGCTCGTTTACTGATTTTCGAGAAATATCCATATGGTCTTCCAAAAGCCTGAACCAGTTTACATTCTCACCAGCAGTGAATGAGGGTCCCTGTTTCTCTGCATCCACACCAGCACTGGTGGTGGTCGTTCTTTTGATAAGTGCTAGTTTCTCTGATATCTCTGCACAGAGGTGTGTCTGTGGTGTGAGGTGATAGCTCATTGTTGTTTTGACTTGTATCTCCCTAATGATTAGCAATGTAGAGTATTTTTTTTATGTCTTTTGATCAGTTGTATTTCTTCTTTGAGGAAGTGTCTGTTTTCCCCATTTTTGATGAGGTTGGATGTTTTTTCTTGTAGAGTTATACCAGATACACACACACACACACACACACACACTATCAACCCTTTATTGGATTTTGTTATATATTCTTTATTAGATATACAAAAGATTAACCATTTATTAGATTATGTATTTTGGTCATCATTCCCTTCAAGGTGCAGAAGCTTTTTAATGTCATTCAATTTTGCTTATCTTTGCTTCTACTTGTTGGGTCAGTAGCATTTTTCTTTAAAGAATTTTTCTTTAAAGCTTTTTAATGTCATTCAATTTTGCTTATCTTTGCTTCTACTTGTTGGGTCAGTAGCATTTTTCTTTAAAAATGCCTCTAACTTCAATGTTATGGAGAATTCTGCCTATATTTTCCTCTATATACTTCATAGATTCAGTTCTGATATTGAGATTTAATCCACATTCACTTGACTTTTGTTCATTGTATTAGAAAGAGGGCTGAGTGTGCTTTTTTTTTTTTTGCATGTGGCGGACCAGTTATTGAAGTTATTGACCGTTAGTTATTCACCACCTACTGAAGTGGCTTTCCTCGCTTCACTCCATATTTTTGTTCTTATATCAGTGCTGATTTATGGGTCAAATCACTCTATTAAAGATGATATATAGGTCAAATCACTAATGTTTTATATTGAGAATATGGAGTTTTTTCCTAATTATACATATTGATCTTCAAGTTATGACTCATCCAGAATTATTTTTTTCTATGAGTTAGAGAAACCTCAATGGTTAGTGTATGAAATTTGCTACTTATATTAAGTGGTAGAAGACTATTCCTTATATGTTGGATATTAGGAGAGGATTACCAGAAAAACACTATAAAGCTAACATGTCTATTTCTTTAACCTTCAGATCACTGGGAAAACAGGAAACCAGTTAGCTCCCAATTGTATGAAGGTAAAAGGGAGTGTCCAGGCATAAAAGTGAAAATAAAGTTACTAAAGAAGTTGATATACAAAGTGAAAATTAATGACCTATTACACAAATAGTTCTAGTAGATCATTAAAATCACAAAGGTAAAAATTATTAAAATAAATAATCTTAAGAAGAAAAAATGGAAAGGAAAATTAAATTAGTTTTGATTTCAAATATTAGTTGTGAAAATAAAGACAGAGCCAGGATTAAGCCCTGAGCACTTGGTGTTGCCCTACACCAAAACTAAAGACAAAAAGAATAAAATGAAAAGATAGAAAGTTAAATTTCTTTAATAAATAGGCAGCCTTCTAGGGTATGGTTTTCTTTTTGAATTAACTTTGGTGATCAATGTCTTTACAATTTTATAGATTCGATCTTTTATCAAGTTTATTGGCATGAAATTCATTATTCATAATGCTTCCTTAATAAATTTTTAGTTTCTGTATTTTCTACAATGATCACCACTCTTTAATTCCTGATACTGATTATTTAATCTTACATTTTGTTCATGATCAGTTTGACTATTATTTAATCTTATGTTTTCTTCATAAATGCTTTATTTGGAGGTGTTTAAAAGAATATGCCTCTCGCACGGCAAGCCTGGCAAGCTGCTCGTGTTGTATTTGATATGCCAAATTCCAGTAACAATTATATTAGGTCATTCCCATTACCTAATATAATGGTTTGAGGCTCTTTATGTTCCTGTAGCAAGCTGATGCCCTTGGCTCTACTGGCATGAGACAGGACATATGGAGATATTACTGGTGCCCGCTCTAGCAAATAGATGATGAATGGGAAGATCGTGATCGTGATGTTTTCTTCATTATCTGTTTGATATTTAATATTATGTTTTCTTCATGATCTCTTTGGTTAAAGTTGGTTTCTGTTTTTGGGGGTGTTGGTGGTGACATACCCAGCTGTGGCCAGGGATTGATTTGTGTTTAGGGGGTCACTGCTGGCTGCATTTAGGAGACCTTATAGATGCTGGGGATCAAATCCTGATCCCCAGGATTCATTTGGCCACTGCCTTATAAATTTTGTTGAACTTTACAAGAACTTTGGTGTTGGAATAATTTTTTCTTTTATTTAATTTTGTATTTTTGCTTTATATTTATTACTGCAATAATTTAGCAGAAGAGCCTATCACAGCCTGGCTCACGTGGCTGCTTGTGGCTGCGCAGTTCACCAATAAATGCTGGATTAAGAGGTGACTACAAGAGTATGCCACCCGCACGGCAGAGCCCGGCAAGCTACCCGTGTCGTATTTGATATGCCAAATACCAGTAACAATTATAGACCTCATTCTCATACAGTGATACTATAATCATTTTATAATTTGGTTTCCATTGAATTTAATGATAAAATTTGAAATTTAAATGGAAAAGCAGACTTTTCAAAATAGTGAATTAAATTTGATATGTAGGGAAAAATTATTAACAATTTGCTAAGAATTTGTAAATTTTACCATTAGGTATACACATTTTTTTACATGTAATGTAAAATAGCCATTTCACAGTTATTGCTTTTCTCTTTTTCTGAATAATAAATTTAATCAATTAAATGTTGTAGATATTGTAATTAACCTGTGTTCTTTTTTTCTATCTTATGTCTATTTCTGTATGTGTATGAATTTTGTAATTTATATGATTGTATATGTTGCTTTTTAATTTTCTCAAGAACATTTCTTTTAGTACTCATTTATATATGATTCTTTCCTCTGGAATATTTTCAATAGCCTTATAATTTTCATTTGTCTTTACTCATGATATTTTCTTTTGGAGAATCACCACTATCACCATTGAGCTGGTTGGGTAGGCACCTACATGTTATAATGCTTACAAATTTTATATATAATATTTTAAGTATTGTAAAATACTGAGCTATATCACTGTCTTCCCTTCATCACCGATTTGCACTGAGCTATATACTACTACTTTAAAATTTATTAAAATATTTCCTATTTTGGATGTTTGTCTTATTTATTTATTAATATGAAGAACATAATAATTATTATTGCTGGTTTATCCATAATGCTTTTGAGGAGATACACAAAAAGTTTATTAGCTGTCTTGCTGTTGTGAAGTGATCATGTGGAGAAATAGAGATGGGGAACAGAGAAAGCAGGGGATTTTTATTTCTACATAATTTATTTTTCACTCTCTGGGCATCTAAACTTCTTTTCTCTCCTTTGAAATGCCAGATTTTTCATTTTTGAATGACTCTTTTAAATGTCTTATTTTAGATATAAATATTTCACTTTCTGAAACCTCCTCTGAAAAACCCTTCCTGTCAACCAGCTCTAAGTCAGTAGTCTCTTTCTCAAACTTTCTCCAACTCATACTCTGTTGCATTTCTATAGTATCCATTATTCTGTGATGCTTCTCTTTTCTTTGTTGTTCATTCCTTTCTGCATTACCATATAAAATTCCAAACTCCAGGAACATGTTTTTTTCCACTCTCCTGCTGTGAGCATTTTCATGCACGATGTTTGTGATAGATGCTCAATTAGTGAATGTTAAATTGAGTCCCAAATCAAAGAAGTGTAAAAAAGAAAAATAAACCACATCTAAAACAAAAATATAATACTTATGTATTAGAGATAAATAGTGTTTTATCAATACTTGAAGAAATAAAAAGATACCATTTCACAGGTAAAAAGTATAAGAAACTACTCAGGTAAACTAATAAAACAATACAAAATAACATTCTGGTAATATGTTTATTGAAACCTCATTCACCACCTAAAACAAAAGAAGTCCATAAAATTATAACATTTACATTATGCACATATAATGGAACATTATTTGATATTAAAAAGAATTTATATAAGGGAAAAGCATCTGAAATTCTTAATGCTGAGTTAGTTAAAAAAAAGCTGCTAAGAGAGATGCAGACACACAGGCAGAGCTCTACTGTCTCTCCCTGTGCTAGGATGATTATGAGGCATCCAGGAGGGGGAGCAGGGTTGGTTCTTGTCCCCTCCTCACCCGAATAGAACCTTAGAAGAGACCAGAGGAAACTCATGCACCACAATTGCTGCCATTTTCAAGATCTGAACCCCCCAAAACTTGTGAGAGACCCACCCAAGAGAGAAGCTGATTTCAAGCCCAGGTATGAGGGTCTCATCAGCTTTTGGGGAGATGGAGCTGGGGTCCCATTGCCCACCTCTTTCCCCTCTGGAAGGTCCAGGGGGCCTGCCCTCAAACTGCTTCCAGAAAAAAAAAATCTGGTAAAATTGAGAACATTCCCTTAGACTGCTTATAAAATGCAAGTAAAATCAAAGCTAATAAGTGACACTAATTATTCAAGAATGGCTACTCACTTTGGAGGTTGTTGTAGGGAGGATGAGTGGGGTGATGGAAATACTCTATGATATGTTTTGAAAGTGATTCCTTTGATGCATACATGACATACATTAATTCTAATACTAACCATTTATTTTATTTATTTATTTATTTGTGTGTGTTTTAAGTATATTATACCACCATAAGATATAGAATTACAAAGATGTTCATATTTGGGTTTTGGTCATACAGTGTTCCAGCACCCATCCCTCCACCAGTGCCACCTAGAGATTCTCAGGGGACTGTATGGGATGCCAAGGATTGAACTGGGTTGGCCATGTCAAAGCAAGTCTCTTATCTGTTGTGCTGTCTCTCCAGCCTCTATTTCTATTTTCTCAATTTTACTTCCCTCTTTTTTACATCTTTATCTTTATAGCTTTGTGTTCCTCTTTCTTTCTCTCTATTTCTCCCATTCCCCACTTCTCCTATTTTTTTTCTCTAGACTAGATGCAAATTAGGTTGATGTGCTTATTATGTTCCTTTTTAAAAAATTAAGCATAGTAGTTCTCCCCCTCCCCCATGACTTTATTTAAGCACTGTGGTTTTCAAAGTTATTTATAATGCTGTTGTTTTGGACATTCAATGTTCCAGCACCAATCCCACCACCAGTATCACCTTCCCTCCAACATTGTACCCAGTATCACACCCCCCAAGTCTGCCCCCTTAGCAGGGACAAAATAATTTTATTTTACATTGCTTGTTACAACAAATTGTAAGTGAAATTATCAAAAGATACTCGATTAAAATTTGTAAAAATTTGTTAATCTCAATGTTATTGTGAGATTGAAGTGTTATTGAGTATGGTGTTATTGAAATGTTATTGAGTATAGTGTTATTAAAGTCATTGTCTGAGGACATACTGAACTGTTGATAGTTGAGCCTTCTGAATAATTGTTTCCCCTTACTGAACTCAGCAGGCTTCTATGCTACTGATCCACCTAATTTGTCACTTTTCACTTGTCACTTGCCTTCCCGTTGTTCAGCAATTTGATCAAGAGGGCACCAGTAATGTCTCCATTCATTGAGAAGGAGGTCCATTATTGTTACTGTTTTTGGTATATTGAATACCCACAGGGAGCTTTCCAGGCTTTGTCGTGGCTCTGGGTTTATCCCACGGGCCCAGTCTTTTTTCTATGTCAGGCCATCAACCATCCAGAGCCCACAGGGCAGAGCCCTGGGTGTAGAGAAATCTGTCTCCTGTCTGCCACCTGCCCACTCAGTCAGGCACTGCAGTTATAGTCAGATTTACAGAATTCAAAGCAAGCTTGTGTTGATTCCCAACACAATTACTTTGCTCTTACTATGTTGTCAGTGTTGTGGAATTTGTATGTGTTGCATATTCCAGGATATGTAGAAGGATGATTCTTGGCCCACTTCACCCCCTGAGCAGGCTGCAGAGATTTTAGCCTCAAGATTGGAGCACACATGAGTTTCATGGCTTGGCATCTCTTTCCAGATGAGTTGTGAAGCTTGGCGATTATATGGTGGAGGCTGTGGGATGTGGGCGTGGCTGCTCAGGCTTCAGACAATGGGGTGGGGGATCTGGGGGGTTAGGGGCAGGCTGCGTGCTCCCATTCTGAGAAAATTCTGGGCTTCCCAGAGTTCTCAACCTGAAGACCTCAAGTTTAGTACTTTCAATTTTCAAACAAAAAAATCTTTAAAGTGAAATAAAATCTATTAGAATTTAATTTTGTTACTTTCTACTAAAGCTATTCTTAATTCTTTTTTTCATAACATTAAACACAAAATATTCTTTACCATTGATTTAGCAGAGCACTGAGAAAAAAATGTCTAAAGTTAAAAGCCTCAAATACCCAAATCATTAAAGGGTCTACTTAGAAGGATGTGTCCTCTAGAGAAGTTGTTTAGAAAGAATGTTCTTCATTTTTAATGTAAAATACAGTTTTTTAAATTTTTTAATTGAATTACCATGAGATACACCGTTACAGAACTATTCATGGTTGGGTTTCAGTCATACAGTGTTCCAACTACATCCCTCCACCAATGTACATTTCCCATCACCAATGTCCCCAGTTTCCCCTCCCACCACTTTCCCCCACCAGCATGCAAAGAAAAAATGTTCTTTGACATTGTTTATTTTCTGGTATTGTGAAAGGAAATTTTAGGAGCATTTTGTTTTTCTTTACTTAGTTGATACCAGAAACATGCTAGATATAAATATTTACCACCTACTTGGCCACATTAATTTTTTTCTTGAATTATCAATGATCTTTTATAGATTTAACTACATTTCTGCTTTTGGATTGAAAATAAAGTAACTTATTTTGGTTTTTCAGCTCACTCATGTTTAATAAGTATTCTTGCCAACTTTCATTTCTATCACTGCTAGAATGTTGATTTTAGAATCCAGAAGTGACACAATATCTCTTTAACTGACCTGTATTTGAGAATTTATTCCCAATCTCTAGTCCAATTCTCTGATTATATCCTGTTGGAAATCTAATAATTCCCACTGAAAGGTATAGCTTTGTTAGCCTTTAAATTCCCAAAGTACTTTCTTCATTGCATCACAAATTGGTCATGTGTCTCAATATAGATGAGGCCCTGTGTGAGAAGGAATATTTAATAACAGAGGCAGAAAAAAAAATCAGCTATTGTCTTTTCAGTGAAGTCTGTGAGGGTAGTGGTGGATTGCTTGAGAGGTAACTGTTCTTTGACACTTAAAAATATTTGTAAGGAAAGGAAAGAAACATTGAAATAGATACTGCAAATCATTGTGTGAGACATCTGGTGTCTTAGAATCTAATAGTAAGATTTGTAGTAGAAATGGACTAATATGCGAGCTTGGAATTCAGTCAAAAATGCCTTTAATCTGTTCTCAATAAAATAGCTCCAAGTCTTCATATTACTTTTGCTAGGGGTATATAAAATCTTTATTAAATACTTATTATTTATCTTGGAGATATTAATACTTCATCTTAAACTTACACATATCTGGAGGATGTTCATAATGAGTCCCATCTGTTAAATAGTCTATGAAAGAATAGAAACACATGATAAGAAATTATAAAGAACAATGAAAAAAAAGGCACAGATAAAGACTCTGTCTTCTTTAACCTTAGAGATTCTTGAAGGTTTCTTCTAAAGATACACTCATTTGAAAAAAAATGCAAAAAAGTGTTTTATAGTGTGCAAGATGCATATCCCATTGAGTGAGTATATGGAATTCTTGACAGTTAAAACAGATTTCATATGAAATAAAAATGATAAAATTAGATCCATTAAATTTTAATAGAAGAAAGAAAAGCAAAAATACACAGTAGCAGGTATGGAAGATACAGGAGGCAAAAGTGAATGGAATGTTGCCATTTGTAAAATTTTTGCTTAATTTTTGCTCCTTTGACAATAAGTGAATATATACATTTATACACATATATTCTTTTTATTGAAAGTTGTGACTATGCATGAATATTTGATGGTCTATTTGGATTCATGCATACAATAATATATTCTGATATTTTAAGCAAATATACAATTGTTCGGATTTCCATTGGTATTTTGATTTTGTATTGTGTTGCTTTTCTTTTTCTAACCTATGCTCTTTTTTGATTTTTGCCTTTTCTCTGAACTAGAATTGGAAGACACTTTCTTTCTTCATCTTTACACTGTATATTCCACGGTGCTTTTTTAAAAACAAGTGTACTGTGTAACTGAAAGCTTGCACTATTTTTATAATATGCATGCTAGTAGTTTGTTGTAGTACAAGAATCTTCAAACTTTAATTTTTTTTCAATTTCAATTACAGACCATTTTTGAGAATGAATATGCAATATAAATATTTTATTAGCATTATTTAATAGAAATTTTATCATGATCCTACATAATTTTCAATTCCAAAATATAACTTCAATGAAATTACATTAGTTATTGTTTTTACACCAATATGTTATAAACTATATTAGATATCACATTTCTAATTGTACAGATAAGAATATTGTACAAGTAAGAATATTGTACAAATAAGCCTCTTAATATTAAAGTAAGAATGAAATGAAGTTTTAAAATGTAATTAACGTTGACGTGTAGACATTCAGTGGATAAAAAGGCCTATTTCAAGTAAATAAAGTTAAAATTTTAAATCAATGTTTTTTGGGGCAGATGTTGGCCACACTCTGATCTTCAGGGCTTAGTCCTCCTCAGTCTGGTCTTTGGGTCAGTCTTGGCCATATCCAGTGTTTGGTATAGGAATGAGGTTGGCCCTGTGCCGTGCAAGTAAATGTGTTAACTTCATAGCTCTCAGACCCATGTCAACATTCCTAAGACATGGACTGAGTATACAAATTCCTTAGAAATTTAATAGTTCAACAAGACATTTCAATACAGTTTGACTCATAGGTACTTTTGAGTTAATAATTTAAACACAGGACACTTTTGTCCTCTTAAAAGCTCTCTAATGACTCCTGGTTGTAAATCCTCACCTTGTCATTTATTCAATAAAACCCTGAATAACTCTATAACTGGTTAATTTCTTCCTCAGTTGTAAACTGTTTCAAATTTCTGATGCAAGTTATAAAGCAATGCAGGACCGTCATTCCACAGTCCCACACGGTAGAACAGGAACAGATGAGTGACTTTTGGACCAAGGCGTTGGCAATTAGAAAATGTAGCCAAATAAAAATAGAAAATATTTCTTTGTGAGAAAGCAATGATTTAGATAGATGTGGCATATTTCACTGTTTCTAATTTGAATAAAACTATAATGTATATGGAAGAGATGGAAATAAATGCTATATTCCCTGACATACAGCAGGCAGAGGGAGATGGAGAGGAAGAACAGCACAGTTGTAACAGAATTTATTCTCCTTGGTTTGACCCAGTCTCAAAATGTCCAGCTCTTAGTCTTTATATTGATTTTAATTTTCTACTCCATTATCCTCCCTGGAAATTTGCTCATCATCTTCACCATAAGGTCAGACCCTGGCCTCTCGGCACCCCTCTACTTCTTTCTGGGGAACTTGGCCTTCCTGGATGCATCCTACTCCTTCATTGTGGCCCCCCAGGATGCTGATGGACTTCCTGTCTGAGAAGAAGGTAATCTCCTACAGAAGCTGCATTGCTCAGCTCTTCTTCTTGCACTTTCTTGGGGGAGGGGAAGGGTTGCTCCCTTGTGGTGATGGCCTTTGACCGCTACATTGCCATTTGCCGACCTTTGTACTATTCAACTGTCATGAACCCTAGAGCCTGCTATGTCATGCTGTTTGGTCTGTGGCTTGGAGGCTTTATCCATTCCATTATCCAGGTAGCAATTATTCTCCGTTTACCCTTCTGTGGCCCAAATGAACTAGATAACTTCTTCTGTGATGTGCCACAGGTTATCAAGTTGGCCTGCACAGATACTTTTGCAGTGGAACTCTTGATGGTTTTCAACAGTGGCCTCCTCACTCTTCTTTGCTTCCTGGGACTTCTTGCCTCCTATGCCATCATTCTCTGCCATGTACATGGGTCTGCTGCTGAAGGGAAGAGCAAAGCCATGTCCACATGCACCACTCATATCATTGTTATACTACTTATGTTCGGACCTGCCATCTTCATTTACACTCGTCCATTCCGTGCCTTGCCTGCTGACAAAGTAGTTTCTTTTTTTCCACACAGTGATCTTTCCACTGATGAATCCTGTGATTTATACTCTTCGTAACCAGGAAGTGAAAGCTTCTATGAAGAAATTGTTAATTCGGCATGTGGTCTGCTGAATAGATTTTTTACAATAAATCAAAGGGAAATTCTCACTACAAGTCATTTATTCTTTTAACATATATTGTTTTTCACTGAGTACTTCCTCTGTAAGGCAATATTATAAATTGGGAAGTTGAACCTTGGTAAAGAATTAGCTTTGTACATGTAATGGATATGAAAAGAACATGAGCGGTTGGAATATAATGAGTATTTGAGATTTAGAATTTAAATTTCATGACTTATGGATCAGATAATAGAAAAGTGTTGTAATCCTAATTAGAATAAGTATTGATCTTCATGTTGTCATTCACCCACGACTATTCTATAGTTCAGAAAACCTCAAGATCCAGGGCAGGAGTCATGTGTTAGGAAAGAAGTGAAAAGGAGCTGATGTTTTTCTAACAGAGGATGCAGAAAATTTCAAATACCAAACTAAATGTCTGACTAAAAATTTCTTTCTTTCATTCCTCCCTGTTTCTATTATCCTTGCAATTTTCTAAGAAAAGGGAAGTGGTGTGGCATGGGTGAGAAATAAAAATAAAAATTTTCACATTCTTGACCACACAGTAATAATATTGCCTTAATATTGATATGTACAGAATGAAATTTTAAGAAAATCAAAATTATATGAATTATGGCTAAAGACTGTCTCAGCTTCAAATGTTGATATTAAAGGTTTTCCTTGATGGCAGCTTGCAAATATTAAAGGCAAAGTAAACTAAGCTTGGGGCCGGAGCAATAGTCTAGCGGGTAGGGTGTTCGCCTCGCATGTGGTCAACCCTGGTTCTATCCCTGGCATCCCATATGGTTCCCTCTCCCTCGAGCCCTGCCAGGAGTAATTCCTGAGTGAAGAGCCAGGATTAACCCCTGTGCATTGCTGGGTGTGGTCCAAAAACTCAAAAAAAAAGTAAACCAAGCTAAATTCAAATTAATTAAAGATGCTTCTCATCTCACTCAGCTAAATTTCTGAAGTATGAATATTTGATTTTTGTTCTAACTTCTGGACAGATGAAACAGATTTAGATCTAAAATACCAAGAAAAATAAATTGAAGTATTATTATTTCTCCTATGTGGAATTTTCAGTAGAAACTGTTAGGAATTTAAAACTTGGACACTGTACCAAGAGAATAAAGTTGGAAGACTATCAGTTGAAATATATGATGGAATTATTAGACAAGAAGCAATAGAACTTTATTAATATTTGAAATCTGAAGAAATTTCTAGATGAACCAAACAGCAGTTTGGCTACTGCCATAAAATTACTAAGGACTGTAAAGATAGGTTAGTTGACATATAATAAAGAATAGAGAAAAAGATTGAAACTATAAACAGTGTAATGTCAATTATTTTGAAACAATAGTAGATATTTAGATGTATTTGTCATTGGAATTAGTAAAGAAGAGACCTGGGTAAAGAAAATGGCTGTTAAGGAACTTCCATATTTCATAGAAACATCAACCCAGATAGTGAAAAAAATTAAGAAAAATTCAAGCTATTTATATACGCATAAGACCATCATGTATTGGTGTTAATCAAATATGAAAAGAAATATTAAAAGCATCCAGAGGAAAAAAAAGACTGTTTAGAGCAATGACAATAAAAATGTTGTTTAATGTTTTATCTGAAACAGCAGAAGCATTGTCAGTGAAATTACATAAAGTTTTCAAAGGACTAAATTGTCACATTTGAATTTTATATCCTGTTAAAATTTTTTCACAAAATGTCTGTATTTATTAACCTTAAATATAAATATAAGAATACACTCTATATAATCTATTTTTATTTTGATATTTAAGAATATTTTAGATAATGTCAAACAATATATACATCTTCATTTTTGTACATACTTAAATATATATTTTAAGTATCCTTGAAATAGAGCTATATATTGTTATTAAAATTTATTTGAATATCTCCTATATTCTATGTTTATCACATTTGTTTACTAATAGGTAGAATATAATCCATAATAATAAATGATGATATATTTATAATCCTTTTAAAGGAGATACACAGAGAAAATAGTTCACTGCATCACTGTATCACTGTATTCCTGTTCATCATCTATTGGCTTGAGTGGGCACCAGTAACATCTCCATATGTCCTGTCTCATGCTAGTAGAGCCCAAGGGCACCTGTTTGCTCCAGGAACATAAAGAGCCTGAAACCGTTCCATCAGGTCATGGGAATGAGGTCAAAAATTGTTACTGGTATTTGGCATATCAAATACAACACGGGCAGCTTTCCAGGCTCTGCTGTGCGGGTAGCATACTCTTGCAGTCATCTCTAAATCCAGCATTTATTGATGAACCGCGTGGTCACAATGGACAGCGCAAGCTGGGCTGTGATAGGCTGGTCTGCAGGGTGGAGTTCTGACGAGGGGGAAGTCCGGATATGGAAAATGGAGGCCCTCATGGAGTCGGGGTTCGCCTGGCTTGTTGCGAAGCTCTGCTGGGGTGGTGGGCCAGGGCTAGAACCCACCATCCCTCCTGGGTGCCTCGTGAGCAGCTGGGCACAGGGAGAGCCAGTAGTACTCTGCCCATGTCTGTGAGTCTCTGGATCAGCATACCTGAGCAGGATTTAAAAAAAGACTGCAGCAGGGTGGATCTCGATGAGCGGGGCTGTGATAGGCTGGTCTGCAGGGTGGAGTTCTGATGAGAGGGAAGTCCGGATGTGGAAAATGGAGGCCCTCATGGAGTCGGGGGTCGCTCTGGCTTGTTGTGAGGCTCTGCTGGGCTGGCGGTCCAGGGCTAGAACCCGCCATCCCTCCTGGGTGCCTCATGAGCGGCTGGGCACAGGGAGAGCCAGTAGCAGCTCTGCCCCATGTCTGTGAGTCTCTGAGAAAATAGTTAACAAAGAATAATAGCTGTTTTCGCTAATTGATTTTCATATGAGGCGAGGAACACAGACAGTAATGCATTTTTGCCTCTGTATAAATTTTTTCACTCTTTTTGCATGGCTTCTTTTTTTCTGGTTTCTTTTCTGTTCCTTACAGTAGCAGATTTTTAATTTTTTAATTAACTCTAAAATGTTTTATTTTGTTTATTTTTTAATTTTATTTTCCCATTACATCTTACATAAACGCTGTGGTTTACAAAGTTATTTGTGATGATTTGTTACAGATATTCAATATACCAACATGACCCCACCACCATTTTTGTCTTCCCATCTCCATTATCTCCATGTTTCCAAACACCCCTTAACCCTACCCCTAGAGTAGGCCCTTAATAATTTGCATTGTTTGTTATAACTTGCTAAAAGAATGATAAAAAGTTTCCTCAGAAGAAAGTTAGTGAAGATTGCATATATCACCATGGAGTTAAAAGGCCTCTATAATATATTATCAACATTTTGTTACTGGTTAAGCCTTCTGTGTTGATATTTTGTCAATCATGATTGGATGCCTTTTACACCAAATCCCATTCAATCTGGTGTGCTATTTCTAGTTTATCAGTGTTGTTGATTTTGAGGTGTCTAGGAAGTTCAAAGTTTTTATTAAGGTGTAACAGCTGGAGCTGAAGTTTTAACTGGGTGGTGTTTTGTGCCATGTGTTCAGTCCAGCGTCTGGAAGTACAGGGAGATGGGGGAGATAGCCCAATCCTGATCCCATGAAGGCCTGAAGGTTTCAGTCACAAAACCCACATACCTGAGTTTTTCAACGGATTTAATTTCTGAATTACCCTTGACTGGAAACATTTATGTATCGACAGCTGCACAGCTTGGCCTCATGTGGAGTGGCCCATGGAGTTCGGGGAGAACAGTAAAAGGCTCAGCCAGTCCCTGGCTGCATCCTACATAGCTCCTAGGGCTTGCTCAGCATGCAGGCTGCCACGCTGATGGGACTTGGAGTGGGGATTTGGGCCCTCCACTCATTCCTCAGACTCCATGTCAGTGGGCGTGGCCCTGAGCTCCCAGCCACCACAGTCAACTGCTGGAAGACAGACACTCCAGATCCACAGCTGCGCTGGTGCAAGGCCGCCTTTGCGGCTGCCTGGCAATCTTAGACTATAACAGATTTTAGCACCAGGTCCTTCCCAGGCTCTTTCTCATTTATACACTGTAATGATCATTCTAGTTGCAACAAACTGGAGAGGTTATGGGGAATGAGGAATTATGATGTCACACTAGAACTCACTATTGAATATGCACATAGAGACATCATACATCGTTAATATCTGTAGGGCAAACCACAAAGTGTAACTGAAGAGACAGAGAGAAATACAAGGACAGAGATAAAGAGATAGACAGAAAAATAAAATGTGCCTGCAATAGGGGCAGGCAGGGTTTGGGTGGGGGGCATGTTTGGGATATGGGTGGTGGGAATTTGGCACTGGTGGATAGATGGATGCTGGAACACTATGGCAGAAATCCAATTATGAACACCCCTGTGATTGTATATTTCACATGGTATAATAAAAATTTTAAAAAAATAAACATTTATGTATCACTTTTATGAATCCCCCAACCCCCTCAAAAAGACCTCAGTAACCATGGCTTCTAAATCAGTAGTCTTTCCAATTCATGTTTTGGTTTATTTTTTACAAAATTCATTACTTTGTGATTTTTGTTTGTATCTCTTTCATCTCTGTATTGGACTGTAAAATTCTAAAGATCAGGGACACCATTTGTGTCCTCTATATGGTTTTGACCTTTGATGTCTCATGAACATTGTTCTTGGTCTATTCTAGCCTTCATTGGCTCCATCCTTTGAATCCCATGATTATACACTGGAATTTCCTTGTCCATGCCCCTGGTGACTGATACTTTCAATGGTCTGCTGTTTTGTTTTGTTTTTCCTAATGTTCTGCTGTTTGCCTCTCCTTGCTTGTGTTTGCCTCTTTAGTTCCCCTTGTATTTCCTGAATTCTCTAGTCACATGTATATGAGGAAACCTGCTGCTTTTCCTGTCACATGAATGGGCACAAGGGAGAGGCCAAAGAGAGGCTGTGATCCATGAGAGCACCAGCATAAATAAAAAAGATTGCCTGATCTGTGTAATCCTTTCAACTGTTACTATACCTACCCATAGCCATTTCCATGACCCATCTTAATGGTACCCTCATGTGCAGAGATGACCAGTTGTAGTAATTAAATTACCCAGCATATTCCTCTCTCCCTTCACAACCTCCATAATAGAATCTCACATAGTCATTAAGTACTTGGTCCCATTACTTGCTTTCTGGGAATGTATAATGGTCTAGCTAGAGAATTGAATATAGCACTTTGTCTTGAGAGCAAACGTTGAGTGACAATAAAATTTAGCAATACAAACCAGATAATTTAATAAAATTGAAAAATTGAATGTATTTAAAAATTATGATGAAACAAATAAATGCCAAATTCTGCATTTGGCAAGATAAATAATAGCAAGTATTGAGAAATATTAACATCTTCAGCAAAAGGAAAATCTGTATTTTGGTATCTTTTTAAAACAAATTTTATATTGTGCTTACTATTTTTATATTTACTTTTAGCTTTAAAAATGTTGCATTTAAATTGGTTAAATTTAATTTATCTCATTTAGGAATATTTTTAATATCTTGTTTTTATGCTTGAGATAAGTACTTCACTTACCTCACTTTTATTCTGGCTTACCCTGCCTGCTTTCTTGTCTATATCAGTAATTCTAGTTATTCTTTCCATTTTATTCTATCTTTGAATTTTAATGACTATAAATCTAGTTATCTTAATCATCTACTTAATTATGAGCTAATAAATGTGCTTCTATATAGGATTCTTTTATCTCACTCACTGATAGTATTTTAGATTAGATTAGATTTCAGAAGTAATGCATTCTGGCATTATGTGATACATTTAAAAAATAGTTTTCCTTCACTATACTCTGGCATTTTCCCTCTCCTAATTTTGTTGCCATTCTAATAATTCCCTTTGGAAATACTCAGTAGGACTGTGATAGTCTCAAATCTCTAAAGAACTTTCTCCGTTCTGTCATGAGTAGTTGAAGATCTTGAAATCTAAAGTTTCTTATATAAGAACAATAGTTATTTATGAGCAGTATTAAGAATAGTCAGTTAATATTTCATCAACAATTGCGGAATGGCTTCTTTGTGAGACTCACATAGAATCCCTTGAGAATCAAATTTCTGGGGAGGACAGTTTATATTTGTAAGAAACCATAAGGAGATGACAATAGAAAAGACTTGGCATCATTCTACTGGTTCATCTACTGCTTTGAAATGCAATGGAGCAGAGGTCAGAATTTACCTTGGATTGACCAGAGGCTAAGGTCTATCAGCAGTGTGTGGCATTTTCTATCCTCTTCCTTAATACATTTTCTTGTACTTTAGATACTTAGAGTTACTTTAATGTGAGCCAAAAATCTTTCATTTTATTATCATAATTTAGTGAAATTATCAGTAACCATTGGAGAATTGACATCTGTTGCTAAAACCAAAGATCATAGAAATGACTGATGTTTTATTTTTCTTATAAAGGGATAAATGGAAGAGAGAAAGATTATAAAGGGTAATGAAAGAGAGAAAGATATAAGAAGTTGTCTAGGGCAACATACTATTTTTCTCATTGCAAAGGCAGTTCCCTTGTTGCACACTTACTTCAGTTACAATAAGAGCTCTAAAGAAAAACAATGAAAGTTCTACTTTGCAAAAATATCAATCTTTTAAATTCCGAATTCAATATTTGAGATTTTCTTTGATGGTCTATGGTTCTAATATTTATACAATGTGGGAACGTAGTGCTTTGACAGACAGGACTTGTGAAACTGAAAAAAGCTTGATAAAAACTTTATGTGGCCATCATCATCTAGGGTTTACCCTAAAGAAACTGACAGAAGGTTGAGTAATAATGTATCCATTCAGCACAGCTACTTAAAATTTTGTAGGTTAATTTTAACATACTTTATGAGTTACTTACTTATCACTATCTTTCATTTGAAACTCATATAATTTATGGCAGTCAACCCATTATTCTAACTGATGAAAATGCAGTTTTTTGAAAGTTCATTTTTCTAGTCACATAGTTGCTCTATGTTGAGCCAGTACATTAGCATAAAATAAAATTTTTGCAAATCAAGGGTATTTATGCAACATTGTATTGCTAACTGCTAAAAAGTTAAAATTTGTAAGGAATTTATGGGTAATTTAATTATCCTCTTGATGAGAATATCCTGCATAAAGAATTTTGCATTTGGTTAGTTTTTTTATGTAGCAATTATCAGATTAGTACTGATTAAATAATGGTCATGTTCTTCAGCTTGATGCACATATTTTAGAATTTGTAAAACTTGTGAATTTACACTTAAGCAATCTTCAATGTTCTTTAAGTTTTTGTTTTTAAGTAATGGGTAAATTAGCATGAAATATAAGAGCATATAGTGAACATGAAATATAATAAAATAGTATAAAATCACAGTAAGTAAAATGAATAAATGAAAGTACAAATTATAAAGAAAAAACTAATAGCAAAAGTAAATTAGGAGAAAATGTGATGATAAATTGATCCCTGAATGTATATCTTAAATGTGATGATAAATGAAGTGGGGAAAGAACTATATATAGAAAACTTTGAAAATAAACTCTATGAGTGAAAATGGAAAGAATGAGAAAATAGGTAAAAAGAAAAAAAAGCACAAGGAAACATTTGAAAGAGAAAGGAAGTAGTCCCTTAGATCTCTAAACATTTGGCTCCACATCTGACCACAATTCTTACCCCTGTCATGTCCTGTGTTACCTACATATGTGTGTCTCCTACCTAAGAATGAGAGTAAGTTATGTTCCTCCATTTCTCATTCCTCAAGATGGGGCCATATGACTCTGGGTCGTTCCTCAGAATATTCCATGGGGACCACAGTTTAAAATCATGCAAACTGGTACCCACTGCATGAGAATAGGGGTCACTGGTAGGACAGGGACCACAGAAAGGAAACAATGTTGCAAGGGACCCACTGATATAACTATAGAGTATCTTCATCGCTCCAGTTAGAGAAATCTATGAATTAGCTGAAATAGTATGGAGGATTAGAAATACAGCCAGGAAGATTTGTTTTCTATTTCAGCCTGTTTCAGATGTCTTCTCACAAGTGTGGCTAAAATAGAGATAAAGCAGAATATTCTAAATTGAATAGTTGTAATTTATAGCTTCTCTTCCAAAACAACCTCGATTTTACTACAGAAATATTAATCTTATGTATCATATATATAGTCTCTTATTCTATGTCAACCACCATTTCATTATGAACTACCAGTTCAGAATCATAGCTGCAGAAGAGAAAGAAAATCAAATCTGCCAAGTAGTATCTGTTAGGTAACTGGGAAGAAAAGATCACTGTATCACTGTCTTCCCGTTCATCATCGATTTGCCTCGAGTGGGCACCAGTAACATCTCCATATGTCCTGTCTCATGCTAATAGAGCCCAAGGGTACGTGCTTGCTATAGGAACATAAAGAGCCTCAAAGCATTCCATCAGGTCTTGAGAATGAGGACTATAATTGTTACTTCTATTTGGCAAATCAAATATGATAAGGATAGCTTTCCAGGCTCTGCCGACAGGTGGCATACTCTTATAGTCACCTCTGATCTCCAGCATTTATTGACGAATTGGGCTTGTGATCAGCTCTTCTGTTGGGTGGAGCTCTGAGGAGAGGGGAATCCGGATGTGGAAAATGGCGGCCCTCATGGACTGGGAGATCATATAGCATCTTGCAAGGCTCTGCTGGGGTGATGGGCTAGGGCTAGAACCCACCAACCTTCCCAGGTGCCTCGTGATTGGCTGGGCACAGGGAGGCCGGTAACAGCTAGCTCTGCCCCATGTCTGTGAGTCTCTGGATCAGCATACCTGGGCTGGACTTGAAAAAGACTGCTGCAGGGTGGGTCAGTGATGAGCCGGGCTGTGATCAGCTCTTCTGCTGGGTAGAGTTCTGACAAGAGGGAGTCTGGATATGGAAAATGGCGGCCCTCATGGAGTAGGAGGTCATCTGGCTTTGTGAGGCTCTGCTGGGGTGGCAGGCCAGGGCTAGAACCTGCCATCCCTCCTGGGCACCTCATGAGCGGCTGGCCACAGGGAGAGCCGGTAGCAGCTCTGCCCCATGTCTGTGAAGAAAAAGATAGATTAAAGTATTAGTTCAGTGGGTTGGAGTATATGCTTTGTATATAGGAGAAAGTGTGATATATTGACACTTGTATATTAAGCAGCTCTCTTCTTTATTTTTCATATTACTTTGTAAATCAGTGCTTTAACTTTAAAAAGCAACATATACACACTTTTATATTAACTACTCTCTTCATCTATCTTTTTTTTTTTGCTTTTTTGGTCACACCCGGCAATGCTCAGGGGTTTCTCCTGGCTCTGCACTCAGAAATTACTCCTGGTGGTGCTCGGGGGACCATATGGGATGCCGGGATTGAACCCGGCCTGCATGGGCCGGCCACATGCAAGGCAAATGCCCTACCCGCTGGGCTATTGCTCTGGCCTATCTATCTTTTGTATTTTTTGTTGATTATCTGTATTTTAACTTAAAAAGTTTTATGCCCATTACATTATTAACATGTTTCTTATATATGCATTTATTTAATCGTTGTATATATTATTATACTAATGTGCATTTATACATATTAAAATGTATTCTGAAAAGAATATTAAAATTCAGAGATAATACACTTTCACAATTATGCAGAAGTAATAAAATAATGGAGAGATATTCTCACTATCAATTTTATTTTTAGTACTCAAGTACACAAAGAAGCATCCACTGATAACAGTTGTGCTAATAGTCTTATATTTAGATTAATGAAATCATGTTATGGTCTGTCAATCAGAATAAAATAAACAGTAAGGAGTCATGTTTTATTGTCTTTGAAAAATGGATTTAATTATAGATTCTTTACTGTTATTTCCACTTGTCCTAATTTATGATTTTATGAATTAGCACAGCTAATGTTTAAAGACTTTGAAAATTTTATAAAATCTCCCTGCATATAACATTGTGATCAGAGAAAGGAGATTATAGGCATATAGTTCAAATTGAACAGCATGATTGGCCGGAGTGACCATCAGATGGATTGGCTATTTCTTTCACTAAGCGTTGGTGCTTAATGAAAGATACAGCTAGAATATCTCTAAATTATGCAAAAAGTAGAGTTAGTTTTGAGATTATGGTGACTCATCTACATTCAGGGAAATGCAAAGATATAAGACTAGAGGAGAGTTATATAAAAATCAACAGTAAAGATTACAGAACTCAAGACAGGATTAACAGTAAAGCGTTAGGGATTCTACAATATCTGGGAAAAGGACATATTTAAATTTTTGAGTAGGTCAATGGGGGAAAACGGGTATGAAAATAGCCAGTGTTTAAGCATAATACAAGCTGAAAATGTAAAGATATTGACTAATGGCATTATATGGGATCTCAGTAAGGGATTTTTTTATTGCCCCAGAAGGTAGGAATCCTAGGTTGTAGGGTGCCAAATTCTCAGAGTGTAGAATAGTTCTATAGGTACACATGGTTGAGTAGAAATAGGATTGTGGTTTGTGAGCTGTGTTTTTGTTTGCATTAAATCTGGCAAAAGAAAGGTTTAGTATTCACCAAAAATATACTTGGAGATATTGGAGATATACTTATAACATGTTATTTTCATTGTACAGTTGGCAATATGTATTTTAACTCTTAGACTAGGGTTAGATGGAAGAAACAGTAATGATAATCAACTCCACTTCTTGATGTATTGCAGGCAGAGGTGATGGAGAGAGATAATGGCACGGTGGTGACCGAATTCATCCTTCTTGGTCTGACACAATCTCAACATATTCAGCTGCTGGTCTTTGTACTAGTTTTAACTTTCTACCTCATCATCCTTCCAGGAAATTTCCTCATCATCCTCACTATCAAGTTAGACCCTGGCCTCTCGGCACCCCTCTACTTCTTTCTGGGGAACTTGGCCTTCCTGGATGCATCCTACTCCTTCATTGTGGCTCCCAGGATGCTGATGGACTTCCTGTTTGAGAAGAAGGTAATCTCCTACAGAAGCTGCATTGCTCAGCTCTTCTTCTTGCACTTCCTTGGAGGAGGGAGGCTCTGCTCCTTGTGGTGATGGCCTTTGACCGCTACATTGCCATTTGCCGACCTTTACACTATTCTACGGTCATGACTCCTAGAGCCTGTTATGCGTTAGTGTTTGGTCTGTGGCTTGGTGGCTTTATCCACTCCATCATCCAGGTGGCACTCATCCTCCGCTTGCCCTTCTGTGGCCCAAATGAACTGGATAACTTCTTCTGTGATGTGCCGCAGGTTATCAAGTTGGCTTGCACTGACACCTTTGTAGTGGAGCTCCTCATGGTTTTCAACAGTGGACTGATGATCCTTCTTTGCTTCCTGGGACTTCTGCCTCCTATGCAGTGATTTTATGCCGTGTACGTGGTTCTTCCTCTGAAGGGAAGAGCAAAGCTGTGTCCACATGCACTACCCATATCATTGTGATATTCCTCATGTTTGGTCCTGGCATCTTTATCTACACTCGCCCTTTTAGAGCTCTCCCAGCTGACAAGGTGGTTTCTTTTTTTCATACAGTCATCTTTCCTTTACTGAATCCTGTGATTTATACTCTTCGCAATCAGGAAGTGAAAGCTTCCATGAGAAAGCTGTTTATCCAGCACATAGCCTGATCCAGAGGAATAAAATGACAAAAAATCAAGGCTGTGAAATTTTATCTATAACTTATTCATTCATGCAGTATTTGTCCATACTGCATTTAATGAACACCTTACATTTTTGTTGAGACTATTCTAGGCACCAGGAGGAATTTTTTAGTGAGACAAGTACGGTGACTTCTCTTTTAACAAAAACAAAAAGTAGAATTTTAGGAAGAGACAATCTCCTGAAAGAATAAATATTTTTTGCCTTTAAAATATTCATTTTTATCCATTTAATTTACAGTATCTATTGAAGTACTTAATTATATCATTAAAATGTTTAGCCAATTGCTAACATAACATCAGGATTTCTATTTCTGATCAAGATTAAGTAGCAGAAACTGAATTTACCTTTCTGCCTGAAATAACAAAAAAATGGACACAACTGCAAAACAACTTGTCTCAATATACAGAACATCAGGCAACATGTGGCAAAAGGAAAATAGAAAAACCTTAAACCATTCAGGTCATTTCTATGGTCGCCCAATTTGCTTACTTTAAAATAAGAATAATGGGTACAATGATGAAAGAGTAATTTGGATAAAAAACACACCAGATTCTATTAAGGAGAAGGACTTGAATTTCTGGAAAGTTCGGGACAACTATACTTTGCACGCCAGGATGCTAGAGATGACTATTTTTCTCTAATATGAAAATGTAATGTTCTATCCTTGCCTTTAAGCACTATTTAGGTGCATCCCATAAATTTTGATAGTCTTGTTTCCAGGTTCATTCTAGTATTTTCTAATTTCCTTTGTAATCTTTTCTTTTTAAAATATTTTCTTAGTTATTATTTTATGGCCATCTTATTTATTCTAGCTTATTTAATGACCTTATTTTCCTAGTATTTCTTCTTTTTTTAAAAGTATGATCCTTTTTATTTTATGATGTCTAGGAGTTTGGGGATCTTTTTTTTCTGCAATACTAAAAAAATCAACTCCTAAGTTTCATGCCTACAAGACAAGTTCTTTACCACTGAGTCACATCTTCAGTCTATTCTTTTTTACTATAAAATATATCGGTTAGTTTCCAAAATTTTACAATTCATTAGAATACTTCCATTGATTTCTAAATCACTTCCATTGTGATAAAAATGTGTATTTTATATCAATTTAACAATTTTATCTATTAAAGCCCTAAATGTGCTGCATCTTTGTAAATATTGCATAAGCACTTTAAAAATAACCTTTCCTGAAGTTGATAGTTACTTCAGTGCAAATACTCTGATTGACACTATTGTCCAAATATATCAGGGCTTACACCTGGCTGTGTGCTTAGGGATCACTCCTGGCAGTGTTCACAGTCACCGTGCATCATGCTAGAGATAGATTCCAGATTGACTATGTGCAAGGCAAATGCCTTACCCATTGCACTATCTCTTTCACCGAATATTAATGGTTTATCTTGTCATTCAGCTATTTATTGAGATAAAAGCACTGAAATTCAAATAATAGTTATAGCATGATTGTTCCTCTTTGTAATTCTTCTAGTTTTTGCTTTTTTTTATTTTAAAGATGTCTTACAAGGTACATACATATTTATAATTATTTTGTTCTGACTCCTTGTCAATTGTCTGTTTTCTATTTATCCTTCATAATGCTACTTTACTGAAAAGGCACTTTTTTGTCACACCCGGTAACACTCAGGGCTTACTTTTGGCTCTTTGCTCAGGGATTACTCCTGGCTGTTCTTGGGGGACTATATGGGATTACAGGTATTGAACCTGGGTCAGCAGCGTGCAAGGCAAATGCCCTACTCGCTGTGCTATGGCTCTGGCCCCTGAAAAAGGCATTTCTGACTTTAATGACTGCATATCCTTTTTTATCCTTTAGTATTTAAACCATCTTATCTTTACAACAAATTTGTTTCTTGCAGCCAGGATCTAGGGATATCTGCTACCTAATCTGAAAAATCTAATTGGAGTATAGAGACCTACATTGGCTTATAATGTAGTTATTGATATGGCTTATTAAATACTGAAAATCTGTCTAGTCTAAACTGAGTTGACTATATAATACAAGATGTCAAAAACATAGCCTTGCTTTGCCATAAAACATATAAAAATTTCTTATAGACTTCATAAAGGAACACTAATGTTCTAGACATATTTAAGTGAATAAAGTTTATACATACATACATGCATACATACATGCATACATGCATACATACATACTAACATACACACATACATACATACTTGTTGGATGACAGATTTAGCTAGTCTGGGAGCTTTGCTATTTTACCCACTCACAGCTTAATCTACTTAAACCAAGTTTCATTCTATGAGATCTCTTCTATGTAAACACTGCTAGAGGGTGTGGCAGTTACAGAAGTCACCTTGACTCTGTATAACTTCTGACTTATACATCTACTAAGACTTCTATGTTATCTAGACTGGACACAACTCCTCTTTATGCCCACTACACCCAGCGTGGGACAGTTAGAATTTACCAGAAGATTACCACCCTGGCTACTGTTGAGACTATAGGAAGATTATAGGAAGGTTGATGCTAGTTTGTTCTCAAGCAGGCTGTGGGACCCTTTCAGTATACAGTAAATAAGATACTCAGAATCACCCTAATGCAGATAATAAATAGGAAGGACCTTGTGGGTACCATCTAGATTACATGAAGCTCATGAAATTAAGATGTATTATTTTACATCAGCTCTCTCTCCACCCCCCCACCCCCCCCCAGTGTTTTACAAAAGAGATAATCTCAGTAGAAGGGATTGGTGTAACCTTTGTTTATGCCTGTAATAGGGTGTGGCACTGCCCTTCTACAATCTGTTTAGGGTTCTTTGTTGACAGACCCCCCCCTGTCACAGATCAGATTACTTTGGTGTACATAAGGGAACTGACTTGAGGCCCCTTCACCATCTTTTGGGTAGGACTCCTCTCTGGTGAGATCCTCTCTCTTTGGTGGGAGACTTAGGCTCTTTTGTATGGTCTAAGTTCTGATCAGAGCTAGAGTTCTTTCATTATATTCGATTGCTGTGGAAGAGCTTTTGTACTATTAAAAGCCTTTTTGGAACTGTGCCAGACTCATGAGTTTTCATCCGTTTCCCAGCGTCCTCGGAGGTAGAAGAGAACTTCTATCCTTTATTTTTTTTTAATTTTTTTAATTTTAATTTTTTAAAAAAATTTTTATTTTTAAAATTACAAAGATATACAATTAAAGAGTTCATATTTGGGTTTTGGTCATACAGTGTTCCAGCACCCATCCCGCCACCGGTGCCCATCTCCCACCACCAAGGTCCCCAGTCCCTCCCCTCCCTCCCCTTCCCCAGCCCTGCTCCATGGCAGGTTCTTTATTTCTTTCCGTTTCTCTCTCTTTCTCTTTTCCTTCCCCTCCAGACTATGGATTACAGATAATACATTAAAGGGTTGTCATGTGCATCTTTTTGCCTCTATTTAATGCTCAGTTCTATGTTGGCATTAGTACCCTCGACAATTGTTAGCACACTATTCCATTTTCTGTCTTACCTAGCCTCTGACTCCCACACGTTTGTGATAATTTCCACCTTTGACAAGACCTCCTGATATATGTTTCACTTGACCTTGGATATTGGTATCTTAATATGTACATATATATTTATTTATGTTATGCAGATAAATGCAGTCATTCTGTGTCTGTCTCTCTCCTTCTGGCTAATTTCGCCTCAACATAATCTTCTCCATGTCCATCCATTTATAGGCAAATTTTATAACTTCATTTTTCCTAATAGCTGCATAGTATTCCATTGTGTAGATGTACCAAAGCTTCTTTATCCAGTCATCGATTTTCGGGCACTCTGGTTGCTTCCAGGTTCTGGCTATTGTGAATAATGCTGCTATGAACATAAAAAGTAGGGATGGTGTTTCCGCTGCGCATTTTTTGATTTCCCAGAGTAGATTCCCAGGAGTGGTATGGATGGGTCAAATGGGAGTTCAATTTCTAGTCTTTGGAGGAATGTCCATATTGTTTTCCAGAAAGGCTGTACCAGCCGGCATTCCCACCAACAATGGATGAGTGTCCCCTTTTCCCCACATCCACGCCAGCACTTGTTGTTCTTGCTCTTTTGAATAAGTGCCAGTCTCTGTGGTGTAAAGTGGTATCTCATTGTTGTTTTGATTTGCATCTCTCTGATGATTAGTGATGGTGAGCATTTTTTTCATATGTTTTTTGGCCATTCGAATTTCTTCCTTGCTGAAGTTTCTGTTCATTTCTTCTCCCCATTTTTTGATGCTCTTTTCTGGTAGGATCCTCCTTGTTGGGAGACCTCAGAGGTAGAAGAGAACTTTTGTCCTGATACTTCTGGGGACCCCAGCGGCTCCCCGACAAGTTCCAAGGCAGGTATTCTTTTATTTTAAAAAATACACTTTTGTTGTAAATAATATTACTCCCAGTATGTTGGTCTATTTCATACTTATTCAATTTTATTTTGTATTATTTCACAAAATTTTGCAAAATTGTAGTTAACTTTGTATTTTATAAATTGTGGTTACGGCAGAGCCTGGCAAGCTACCTGTGTTGTATTTGATATGCCAAATACCAGTATTTTAGACCTCACTCCCATGACCTGATGGAATAGTTTGAGGCTCTTTATGTTCCTGGAGCAAGCAGATGCCCTTGGGCTTTACTAGCATGAGTCAGGACATATGGAGATGTTACTGGGGCCCGCTCGAGCAAATCGATGATGAACGGGAAGATAGTGATACAGACAGTGATTTTTTGATGGGGTTGTTTGTTTTCTTCTTGTAAAGTTCTACCAGTGCCTGATATATCCTGGATATTAACCCCTTATCAAATGGGTATTGGGTGAATATTCTTTCCCATTCTGTGCACTGCTTTTGTATCTTAGTCACTGTTTCTTTTGAGGTGCAGAAGCTTTTTAGTCTCAGGTAGTCCCATATGTTTATCTTTTCTTCTAGTTGCTTTGTTAGTGATGTTTCACCTTTGAAGATGCCTTTATCTTCAATGTCGTGGAGGGTTTTTCCTATATTTTCTTCAATGTACTTTATGGATTCAAGTCTGATATTCATATCTCTAATCCATTTTGATCTGATTTTTGTGCATGGCGTTAGACACAGGTCCAAATTCATTTTTTTACATGTCGCTGCCCAGTTTTCCCAACACCACTTGTTGAAGAGGCTTTCCTTACTCCATTTTGGACTCGTTGCACCTTTATCAAAGATTAAATGATCATATGTTTGAGGTTGGGTGTCAGGATACTCAATTCTATTCCATAGGTCCACAGGTCTGTTTTTATTCCAATACCATGCTGTTTTAATTACTACTGCCTTGTAGTACAGTTTGAAGTTGGGAAAGGTGATGCCTCCCATCTTCTTTTTCCCGAGGATTGCTTTAGCTATCCTTGGGGGTTTATTGTTCCATACAAATTTCAGGAGTATTTGGTCAATTTCTTTGAAGAATGTCATGGGTATCTTTATAGGGACTGCATTGAATCTGTACAGAGCTCTAGGGAGTATTACCATTTTGACAATGTTGATTCTCCCCATCCATGAGCACGGAATATGTTTCCATTTCCTTGTGTCCTCTTTTATCTCTTGGAGCAGTGTCTTGTAGTTTTCTTTGTACAGGTCCTTTACATACTTGGCTAGGTTGATTCCTAGGTATTTGATTTTCTGTGGCACAATTGTGAATGGAATAGTTTCCTTAATATCCCTTTCTTCTGTTTCGTTATTTGTATATAGGAAAGCCACTGACTTTTTGGGTGTTGATTTTGTACCCTGCCACTCTACTATATGCGTCTATTGTTTCTAAGAGTCTTTTGGAAGAGAGTTTAGGGTTCTCTAGGTATAATATCATGTCATCTGAAAATAATGATAGCTTGACTTCTTCCCTTGCCTATCTGGATACCCTTGATGTCCATTTTCTTCTCTGATTGCTATGGCAAGTACTTTTAGTACTATATTGAATAAAAGAGGTGAGAGTGGGCAACCTTGTCTTGTCCCTGATCGCAGGGGAAGGCTTTCAACTTTTCCCCATTTAGAATGATGCTTCGCTGTGGGCTTTTGGTAGATGGCTGTAACTATCTTGAGGAAAGTCCCTTCAATTCCCATATTCTGGAGGGTTTTAATCATGAACGGGTTCTGGATCTTATCAAATGCCTTTTCTGGGCGTCTATTGATAGAATCATATGGTTTTTATTTTTTCTTTTATTGATATGATGTATTATGTTGATTGACTTGCGAATGTTGAACCATCCTTGCATTCCCGGGATGAATCCTACTTGGTCATGATGTATAATCTTCTTGATGAGTCTTTGGATTCTGTTTGCTAGTATTTTGTTGAAGATCTTAGCATCCGTGTTCATCAGGGATATTGGTCTTTAGTTTTTCTTTCTTTGTGTTGTCTCTCCCTGCTTTGGGTATCAGGGTGATATGTGCCTCATAGAAGCTGTTTGGGAGTGTTTCTGTTTCTTCTATTTCCTGGAAGAGCTTGAACAGGACTGGCAGTAGGTCCTCCTTAAGGGTTTGGTAGAGTTCACTAGTGAATCTGTCTGGATCTGGGCTTTTGTGTTTGGGCAGACTTTTTAATTACTGTTTCTATTTCCTCAATGGTGATAGGCTTATTCAGGTATTGGAGGTCTTCTTGTTTCAGCCGTGGGAGTTTATAGGACTTCAGGAATTGATCCATTTCTTCTAGATTCTCATGTTTCCACGGCATACAGGCTCTCAAAGTAATCTCTGATAATCTTTTGGATTTCTGTGGTTTCTGTTGTGATGTCACCCTTTTTATTTCTGATTCTGTTTATTTGGGTTCTCTCTTTCCCTGTCCTTACAAGTCTTGCCAATGGTCTGTCAATCTTGTTTAACTTTTCATAAAACCAGCTCTTGGTTTCATTAATCTTTTGGATTGTTTTTTTTGGTTTCCAACTCATTGATTACCTCTCTAAGTTTTATTATTTCCTTTTTTCTGCCTGGGTTGGGCTCCTTTTGTTGGTCTTTTTTCTAATGTCTTCAGCTGTGTAGCCAGGTTATTTATGTGGGCCCTTTCTTGTTTCCTAATGTATGCTTGCAGAGCTATAAACTTCCCTCTTAACACGGCTTTTGCCGTGTCCCACAAGTTCTTATAGTTGGTATCTTCATTTTCATTTGTTTCCAGAAATCTTTGGATTTCCTGTTTGATTTCTTCTATGACCCATTTGTTGTTCAGGAGTGAGCTATTCAGTTTCCAGGTGTTTGGTTTGACTCCCTGTTTCTGTGTACTGTTAACTTCCATTTTCAGTGCATCATGGTCTGAAAAGATAGCTGACACAATTTCTATCTTTTTAATTTTATTGAGGTATGCTTTGTGGCTGAGCATGTGGTCTATCTTGGAGAATGTTCCATGTGCACTAGAGAAAAATGTGTATTCAGCTTTTTTGGCATGAAAAGCCCTGTATATATCCACTAGCTCTCTTTCTTCCATTTCTTCCTTCAGGGCCAATATTTCCTTGGTGAGTTTCAGTCTTGTTGATCTATCCATCGTTGATAGAGCAGTGTTGAAGTCTCCAACTATTATTGTGCTACTATTAATGTCTTCTTTGAGGTCTCTTAGCAGTTGTTTTATATATTTTGCTGGCCCCTCGTTGGGTGCATATATGTTTAGTAGCGTAATTTCTTCCTGGTGTACATACCCCTTAAGTAATAAGAATGGCCTTCATTGTCCCTTCTAACCTTTTTTCAGCCTGAAGTCTATATTATCTGATACTAATATGGCCACACCAGCCTTTTTGGAGGAGTTGTTGCATGGAGAATGGTCTTCTACCCTTTGATTTTGAGTCTGTGTTTGTTCTGATTATTCAGATGCGTTTCTTGTAGACAGCAGAATGTTGGGGTCAATTTTTTAATCCATTTTGTTACTCTGTGTCTCTTAATTGGTGCATTTAGACCATTGACATTGAGAGAGATTATTGTCATGGGATTTTGTGTCATCTTTCTTTTTTGTGCTTGTTGTGCTTATGGGTTTGATTGTATTACAGTAGACCCTTCAGACCTTCTTTTTAAGGTTGGTTTTGAGTCCATGAAGTTCCTGAGTTGTTGCTTATCCATGAAGTTGCGTATCTTTCCTTCATATCTGAATGTGAGTCTGGCCAGGTAAAGAATTCTTGGTGAGGCCTGCAGTTCATTGAGTCTTTTCACAATATCCCACCATTGTTTTCGGGCTCGGAGTATTTCATCGGAGAAGTCTGCTGTAAATCTTAGAGATGTTCCTTTGTATGTGATTTCCTTCTTTGATCTTGCTGCTTTCAGTATTTTATCTCTATCTATAGCTTTTGTCATTTTTATTAAGATGTGTCATGGAGTATTCTTGTTGGGATTTCTTTTAGCAGGTATCCTACGGGCCTCCTGGATCTTGAGGCAAGCGTTCTTTAGATCTGGGAACTTCTCAGCAATTATGGCTTTGACAGTTTCTTCTTCATCAGGGTTTTCTTCTTGGCCTTCTGGGACCCCAATGATTCGTATGTTGTTTCTTCTGGCTTCATCCCTATTATCTCTTGTTGTCTGTTCGGTAATTGTGAGTCTTTTTTCTATCTTCTGGTGTTGTGTAGCGAATCTTTGGAACTCGTCCCCGAGATCACTAATTCTTTCTTCAGTAGTTATTATTCTGCTATGCTGGCTTTCCATTGTCTTTTTCATTTCATTTACCTCATTTTTAATAACTGTCATTTCCATTTGCATTTTCCTCACTTCTTCTATCATGTCCTCTTGTATTTTATTGAGTTTGCTTTCCATTGCTTCTTTGAATTCCTTATGAATTCTTAACATTTCTTTCCGAAATTCTTTATCAGAGTGGTTATACAACTCATTGGTATTGCTTGACTCATCTGGACTAGTGATTTCACTCCAGAGAGCTTGAAGGAATTTTGCGTTGCTTTACCATTATGACTATTGTAGTTTGCAAATATGGGATCTTGGGGACTAGATAGTGCAGTTAGTAGGTGTCTGGTCTGTTTGAAGAGTTTAGGTGGGTAGCAAGGAGGTAGGAACCAAGGTTCACCGGTACCTCATGCAAGATAGGTAG
>JAJIBD010000393.1:0-222575 GCA_021461705.1 Cryptotis parvus
TGAGATATACAAATAAAAAGATATACAATTAAAAAGTTCATGTTTGGGTTTTGGTCATACAGTGTTTCAGCACCCGTCCCTCCACCAGTGCCCATCTCCCACCACCAACATCCCGGTTCCCTCCCCCTTCCCCAGCCCTGCTCCATGGCAGGTTCTTTATTTCTTTCCCTTTCTCTCTCTTTCTCTTTTCCTTCCCTTCCAGACTATGGATTACAGAACATACATTAAAAGGTTGTCATGTGTATCCTTTTGCCTCTATTTAATGCTCAGTTCTAGGTTGGCATTAGTACCCTCGACTATTATTAGCACCCTGTTCCATTTTCTGTCTTACCTAAACTCTGACTCCCACACGTTTGTGATAATTTCCACCTTTGACAAGACCTCCTGATATATGTTTCACTTGACCTTGGATATTGGTATCATAATATGTACATATATATTTATGCCATGCAAATAAATGCAGTCATTCTGTATCTGTCTCTCTCCTTCTGGCTAATTTCGCTCAACATAATCTTCTCCATGTCCATCCATTTATAGGCAAATTTTATAACTTCATTTTTCCTAACAGCTGCATAGTATTCCATTGTGTAGATGTACCAAAGCTTCTTTATCCAGTCATCGATTTTCGGGCACTCTGGTTGCTTCCAGATTCTGGCTATTGTGAATAATGCTGCTATGAACATAAAAGTAGGGATGGTGTTTCCGCTGCGTATTTTTGGTTTCCCAGAGTAGATTCCCAGGAGTGGTATGGCTGGGTCAAATGGGAGTTCAATTTCTAGTCTTTGGAGGAAAGTCCATATTGTTTTCCAGAAAGGCTGTACCAGCCGGCATTCCCACCAACAATGGATGAGTGTCCCCTTTTCCCCACATCCACGCCAGCACTTGTTGTTCTTGCTCTTTTGAATATGTGCCAGTCTCTGTGGTGTAAAGTGGTATCTCATTGTTGTTTTGATTTGCATCTCTCTGATGATTAGTGATGATGAGCATTTTTTCATATGTTTTTTGGCCATTCGAATTTCTTCCTTGCTGAAGTTTCTGTTCATTTCTTCTCCCCATTTTTTGATGGGGTTGTTTGTTTTCTTCTTGTAAAGTTCTACCAGTGCCTGATATATCCTGGATATTAACCCCTTATCAGATGGGTATTGGGTGAATATTCTTTCCCATTCTGTGGACTGCTTTTGTATCTTAGTCACTGTTTCTTTTGAGGTGCAGAAGCTTTTCAGTTTCATGTAGTCCCATATGTTTATCTTTTCTTCTAGTTTGCTTTGTTAGTGATGTTTCACCTTTGAAGATGCCTTTAGCTTCAATGTCGTGGAGGGTTTTTCCTATATTTTCTTCAATGTACTTTATGGATTCAAGTCTGATATTGAGATCTTTAGTCCATTTTGATCTGATTTTTGTGCATGGTGTTAGACACAGGTCCAAATTCATTTTTTACATGTTGCTGCCCAGTTTTCCCAACACCACTTGTTGAAGAGGCTTTCCTTACTCCATTTTAGACTCATTGCACCTTTATCAAAGATTAAATGATCATGTGTTTGAGGTTGGGTGTCAGGATACTCAATTCTATTCCATAGGTCCACAGGTCTGTTTTTATTCCAATACCATGCTGTTTTAATTACTACTGCCTTGTAGTACAGTTTGAAGTTGGGAAAGGTGATGCCTCCCATCTTCTTTTTTCCCGAGGATTGCTTTAGCTATCCTTGGGGGTTTATTGTTTCCATACAAATTTCAGGAGCGTTTGGTCAATTTCTTTGAAGAATGTCATCGGTATCCTCATAGGGACTGCATTGAATCTGTACAGAGCTCTAGGGAGTATTACCATTTTGACAATGTTGATTCTCCCCCATCCATGAACAGGGAATGTGTTTCCATTTCCTTGTGTCCTCTTTTATCTCTTGGAGCAGTGTCTTGTAGTTTTCTTTGTACAGGTCCTTTACATACTTGGGTAAGTTGATTCCTAGGTATTTGATTTTCTGTGGCACAATTGTGAATGGAATAGTTTCCTTAATATCCCTTTCTTCTCTTTCGTTATTTGTATATAGGAAAGCCACTGACTTTTTGGGTGTTGATTTTGTATCCTGCCACTCTACTATATGCGTCTATTGTTTCTAGGAGTTTTTTGGTAGAGAGTTTAGGGTTCTCTAGGTATAATATCATGTCATCTGCAAATAATGATAGCTTGACTTCTTCCTTGCCTATCTGGATGCCCTTGATGTCCTTTTCTTCTCTGATTGCTATGGCAAGTACTTCCAGTACTATATTGAATAAAAAGAGGTGAGAGGGGGCAACCTTGTCTTGTCCCTGATCTCAGGGGGAAGGCTTTCAACTTTTCCCCATTTAGAATGATGCTTGCTGTGGGCTTTTGGTAGATGGCTGTAACTATCTTGAGGAAAGTCCCTTCAATTCCCATTTTCTGGAGGCGTTTTAATCATGAGCGGGTGCTGGATCTTGTCAAATGCTTTTTTCTGCGTCTATTGAAAGGATCATATGGTTTTTATTTTTTCTTTTATTGATATGATGTATTATGTTGATTGACTTGCGAATGTTGAACCATCCTTGCATTCCCGGGATGAATCCAACTTGGTCATGATGTATAATCTTCTTGATGAGTCTTTGGATTCTGTTTGCTAGTATTTTGTTGAAGATCTTAGCATCCGTGTTCATCAGGGATATTGGTCTGTAGTTTTCTTTCTTTGTGTTGTCTCTCCCTGCTTTGGGTATCAGGGTGATATGTGCCTCGTAGAAGCTGTTTGGGAGTGTTTCTGTTTCTTCTATTTCCTGGAAGAGCTTGAAAAGGACTGGCAGTAGGTCCTCCTTAAAGGTTTGGTAGAGTTCACTAGGGAATCCGTCTGGACCTGGGCTTTTGTGTTTGGGCAGACTTTTTAATTACTGTTTCTATTTCCTCGATGGTGATGGGTTTATTCAGGTATTGGAGGTCTTCTTGTTTCAGCCGTGGGAGGTTATAGGACTTCAGGAATTGATCCATTTCTTCTAGATTCTCATGTTTCCACGGCATACAGGCTCTCAAAGTAATCTCTGATGATCTTTTGGATTTCTGTGGTTTCTGTTGTGATGTCACCCTTTTTATTTCTGATTCTGTTTATTTGGGTTTTCTCTTTCCCTGTCCTTACAAGTCTTGCCAATGGTTTGTCAATCTTGTTTATTTTTTCAAAAAACCAGCTCTTGGTTTCATTAATCTTTTGGATTGTTTTTTTTGGTTTCCAACTCATTGATTTCCTCTCTAAGTTTTATTATTTCCTTTTTTTCTGCCTGGGTTGGGCTCCTTTTGTTGGTCTTTTTCTAATGTCTTCAGCTGTGTAGTCAGGTTATTTATGTGGGCCCTTTCTTGTTTCCTGATGAATGCTTGCAGGGCTATAAACTTCCCTCTTAACACGGCTTTTGCCGTGTCCCCCAAGTTCTTATAATTGGTATCTTCATTTTCATTTGTTTCCAGAAATCTTTGGATTTCCTGTTTGATTTCTTCTATGACCCATTTGTTGTTCAGCAGTGAGCTGTTCAGTTTCCAGGTGTTTGGTTTGACTCCCTGTTTCTGTGTACGGTTAACTTCCATTTTCAGTGCATCATGGTCTGAAAAGATAGCTGACACAATTTCTATCTTTTTAATTTTATTGAGGTATGCTTTGTGGCTCAGCATGTGGTCTATCTTGGAGAATGTTCCATGTGCACTAGAGAAAAATGTGTATTCAGCTTTTTTTGGCATGAAAAGCCCTGTATATATCCACTAGCTCTCTTTCTTCCATTTCTTCCTTCAGGTCCAATATTTCCTTGGTGAGTTTCAGTCTTGTTGATCTATCCATCGTTGATAGAGCAGTGTTGAAGTCTCCAACTATTATTGTGCTACTGTTAATGTCTTCTTTGAGGTCTCTTAGCAGTTGTTTTATGTATTTTGCTGACCCCTCATTGGGTGCATATATGTTTAGTAGTGTAATTTCTTCCTGGTGTACATACCCCTTAATTAATAAGAAGTGGCCTTCGTTGTCCCTTCTAACCTTTTTTAAGCCTGAAGTCTATATTATCTGATACTAATATGGCCACACCAGCCTTTTTGGAGGAGTTGTTTGCATGGAGAATGGTCTTCCAACCTTTGACTCTGAGTCTGTGTTTGTTCTGCTTATTCAGATGCGTTTCTTGTAGACAGCAGAATGTTGGGTTCAATTTTTTTAATCCATTTTGTCACTCTGTGTCTCTTAATTGGTGCATTTAGACCATTGACATTGAGAGAGATTATTGTCATTGGATTTTTGTGCCATCTTTCTTTTTGTGTTTGTTGTGCTTATGGGTTTGGTCGCATTAGAGTAGACCCTTCAGTCCTTCTTTTAAAGTTGGTTTTGAGTCCATGAAGTTCCTGAGTTGTTGCTTATCCATGAAGTTGTGTATCTTTCCTTCATATCTGAATGTGAGCCTGGCCGGATAAAGAATTCTCGGTGAAGCCTGCAGTTCATTGAGCCTTTTCGCAATATCCCACCATTGTTTTCGGGCTCGGAGTGTTTCATCAGAGAAGTCTGCTGTAAATCTTAGAGATGTTCCTTTGTATGTGATTTCCTTCTTTGATCTTGCTGCTTTCAGTATTCTATCCCTATCTATAGTTTTTTGTCATTTTTATTAAGATGTGTCTTGGAGTATTCTTGTTGGGGTTTCTTTTTAGCTGGTATTCTACGGGCCTCTTGGATCTTGAGGCAAGCATTCTTTAGTTCGGGAACTTTTCAGCAATTATGGCTTTGACAGTTTCTTCTTCATCAGGGTTTTCTTCTTGCCCTTCTGGGACCCCAATGATCCGTATGTTGTTTCTTCTGGCTTCATCCCGATTATCTCTTGTTGTCTGTTCGGTAATTGTGAGCCTTTTTTTCTATCTTCTGGTGTTGTGTACAGAATCTTTGGAACTTGTCTTCGAGATCACTAATTCTTTCTTCAGTAGCTATTATTCTGCTATGATGGCCTTCCACTGTGTTTTTTTATTTCATTTACCTCATTTTTAATACCTGTCATTTCCCTTTGCATTTTCCTCACTTCTGCTATCATGTCCTCTTGTATTTTATTGATTTTGCATTCCATTGCTTCTTTGAATTCCTTTTGAATCCTTAACAGTTCTTTTCCGAAATTCTTTTTCAGATAGGTTATGCAACTCATTGGTATTGCTTGACTCATCTGGACCAGTGACTTCACTCACAGAGCTTGATGGAATTTTGCGTTGCTTTACCATTATGACTATTGTAGGTTGCAACTGTGAGTTCTTGGGTGACTAGATAGTACAGTTAGTAGGTGTCTGGTCTGTTTGCAGAGTTTGGGTGGGTAGCAAGGATGTAGGAACCAAGGTTCACTGGTACCTCATGCAAGGTAGGTAGTGAGAGGGTCCGCTAGCGTCCAGCGGTTTTGAGTTTTGGGATGTTCCCAGAAGCTCAGGGCGCAAGGGTCGGTCGGGCTGGAACCAAGGCACTTTGCCTTGGTTCCCGTTGATGGAGTTTCCGCTCTTCCCTGGGGCAGCTTGGGGTCCGCGGAGGCGCAAGAATTACACACACACCTGTGGGGGAGTGGAGGCGTTTCCCGGAACTCAGGGCGCCGGGTCGGGGTCGGTCGGGCTGGAACCAAGGCACTTTGCCTTGGTTCCCGTTGATGGAGTTTCCGCTCTTCCCTGGGGCAGCTTGGGGTCAGCGGAGACGCAAGAATTACACACACACTTGGAAGAGTCGCCGCCGCCGCCCGGAATTCCGTTCCCCGAGCCCCCCAGCGGAATGAAATCCGGGCCAGGGCAGCGTCGGGGCTCTACACCCGACCGAGCTCTGGGGCGGATCTCACGCGCCAAGGGAGGCGCAGCCTTCTCTGGCCGAACGTGAAGAGACCCAAACTTTAACAACCAAACAGAAAGGTTCTGTTTGTATGAAAGAGGTCAGGCTCGAGATGGGAGGGAGCACTGGTGTAGGAGAGTTGACTGTGCGGATGGGCTAAGTGCTGCAATATTGCATATCTAAAACTCAATAATGAATAACTTTGTAAAATCTGGTGCTTTAAATCACTGTCACTGTCTTCCTGTTCATCGTTGATTTGCTTGAGCAGGCACCAGTAACATCTCCATATGACCTGTCTCATGCAAGTAGACCCCCAAGGGCACCTGCTAGCTCCAGGAACATAAAGAGCCGCAAAACCATTCCATCAGGTCATGGGAATGTGATCTATAATTGTTACTGGTATCTGGCATATCAAATACGACACCGGGTAGCTTGCCAGGCTCTGTCGTGCGGGTAGCATACTCTTGTAGTCATCTAAAAATTCAGCATTTATTGATGAACTGCATGGCCGCTTGTGCTTGGGGTCCTCTGACTTGTTGTGAGGCTCTACTGGGGTGGCAGGCCAGGGGCTAGAACCTGCCATCCCTCCTGGGTGCCTCATGAGCGACTGGGCACAGGGAGAGCCAGTAGCAGCTCTGCCCCATGTCTGTCTCTGGATCAGCATACCTGGGCCGGATTAAAAAACACTGCAGCAGGGGTGGATCTTGATGAGCCAGGCTGTGATAGGCTGGTCTGCTGCGTGGAGTTCTGACGAGGGAGAAGTCCGGGTGTGGAAAATGGAGGCCCTCATGGAGTGGGGGGTCCTCTGGCTTGTTGTGAGGCTCTGCTGGGGTGGCAGGCCAGGGCTAGAACCTGCCATCCTTCCTGGGTGTCTCATGAGCAGCTGGGCACAGTGAGAGCCAGTAGGAGCTCTTTTAAATAAAAACTTAAATAAGTTTTTTTTAAAAATAGTTTTTTAATAAAAGCTTTAAATAAAAAACTTAAACTTTTCAAAAAGTATAGGGGAAAATAACACATAACCACTAAGACAACAAGAGGGGAGAAGGCAAGGAAGCAAAAAGTACAGTAATGCAGAGCAAATGTCTCGTAGGAAAGGAAAGCCCTTTCCTCCTTTTTGAGGAAAGGAAACTCAAAAAGGAAAGGTTTGAGTCCTATAATCTCAAGCCAGATAATAGAAGCCAATGAATGACCCTGGAGTTCCGTGAAGGTTTTTTTTTTTTTAACCTCAATTTGCTCATTTGGAAACTGTGCAATTATCATAAACACTTCAAAGTTTGTTAAGATAAATTCAGATAACATAAAACAGCTCCAAAATGGTTAATGCTAGAACTGTGCTAAAGAAAAATAATTAAATCCTGGCTATTTTTAGAGGACAAAATAAGGCAGGCATTGTGGATGCAATGAGATTTGGGTAGCTCAGAAAATGATGGTGATTAAGAATGAATTACATAGGCTTTCTATTCTGGGTAAAGGCAGTAGTAGTTACATTTCAGGCCAGAAGAGCCAGGATTGTGGGAAAGAAATGCAGCTGCTTCACTTTGCATGTATGAAGATGGTGATATGATAACACAGTCAAGTGTAAGCACTCTGTTAACCACTAGAAATATATGTGGTAGACTGGGGTAACCTCTCCTTTATCCAATAAATGAAAGATTAGACTTTTAAACTCAAAGTATATACAATAAAAAGACACTGATCACTGCCAAGCTTAAATAACTCTAAAACTATTATAACACAGAATTAATTAAAATAGTGAATCATTTTTAAACACGTTCTCTATCAGGAGCTATGCTAGGAAGTTCTACATTGCAATGCCAATAACTATAAATTATTTCATCATTTAAAAGTGTTCCCATGTTAAATAAGGGGAGTTTTATTTATATTTTGCTGGATAGTCACATAGGATTTATTTATATCTTATCAGTAAAAATTATACTCATGTTTAGGAGAAATATTCTGCAAAAATGATTTTGTAACACATCCCCTTATATTGCTTTAAAATGGTTATCGCAGGCATTGTGATCGACAAAACTGTTTTGGTCAGGGTTTCATATGTAAAACATCCCAGCGCCACACCCACCACAGGAGAGCTGGCTTCCCTTCATTGTCCCACTGTTCCCTTCATTCCCTCCTGTGGTAAACTGGTAAAGTCAGATTCTGAGAGAGTAGAGTACCACAAAGGAGCTTCTACAAACCACTCTGAGTGAGTAGAGTGACTACAAAAAAGCCTCCATGAGCCACTTCTGGGGAATAGCTCTGCTTTATTAGGTGGAATAGGGATATTTAAACTGGGGGAAAGTATGTCAACCTATCAGGTAGAGAGATCAATCTTTATCAGGTAGGATGGGAAAAGGAATTAAAGCAAAGTGTGTTTTTCTGTACAGGGTCTTTGCTGAATGTGTTTAGCTACAGTAAGCTTCTTGCTGAACACAAGTTCTAAGTTTCTGCTGCCTTTGGGCAAAGTTATTATTTCCCTATTATGTTCCTTAGCATGTCATTTATTCGAGAGGTCATTCTGTGTCTAAGCCTCTCCTTCTGACCAAATTTACTCATAATGATGCTCTCCAGATCCATCTACATAGCAGCAAATTGCATAATTTCTTAAAGCTGAGTAGCATTTCATTTAATATATGAAATATTAACAATACTCAATAAATCATCTATTGTTGGTAGATCTATACTTGGGTTATTTTCGGGAATCGACTGTTATGACTAGTGTTGTATAGGAGTGCAAATATCTTATCTAAAGAGTTTTTTGGGCCCTTGGTGTAGATGCTCAGAAATGGAACTTATAGAAACTCATTCCATGACTTTTTAAAAAAAGTTTTTTCGGTCAGCATAATGCTTTTCAAAAGGTTCAGACAGTGTACATTTACACCAGCTTTATGGTATTGAAGCTAGAGGTAACCAATGATTTAATACCATTGGTCAAGTGGGGGTCACTTTATCCCCACATCCATAACAATACAGGCTGCGTTTATTCTTTGTGAATTATGCCAGTCTCGCTGGTGTGAGCTGCTAGGTCCTGTTTTGATTTGTGTTTTTTTGATGATGTGATGCACATAATTTTTTTTTCATATACATTTTGGCCAAATTCATGTCTTCTTAAGAGATGATGTATGTTTATCTCTCCCTTGCATTTCTTGATGGGGTTGATTTTTCTTAATTTCTTGTAGGGTTTTATTAATGTTTTGTGTATCTTGGATATCAACATATTATCCAGTAACTGGTGGACACATATTCTCTCCAAGTTTTTCAAGTGTCTTTTTATTCTTTCATCTCTTCTTTTGTGGTGCTGATGCTTCTTAAATTGTAGTCCACTTCTTTATATTTGTTTTCATTTACTTGACAAATGTTATTCAATCATTGAATACCTCTAGGTTCAATGTCATAAAGTAGTCTACCAATGTTTTCCTTAATGTAATTTAAGGACTCTGGGTTGATATTGAGGCCTTTAATGCATTTTTATTTAATTTCCATGCATAATGAACATATTATTTTTCTTTCTTAGCATGTGATGGACCAGTTTTTCCCCCATGGCTCTTTTGCTCCTTTTATTGAAGACCTAGAGCCATTTGGTCGTGGAGTGTCTTCGAGACACTTCCTGTCCGATATATAGGGTAGAGCTGCTACCGGCTCTCCCTGTGCTCATCTCATCATGAGGCACTGTGGGAGGGAAGGCGAGTTCTAGTCCTGGCCCGCCATCCCAATAGAGCCTCGCAAGAAGCCAGTGGAACCCCTACACCATGAGGGCCGCCATTTTCAACATCCGAACTCCACAGCTCATCAGAGCTCCACCCAACAGATAAGCTGATATCCCTGTTGCACTATGTGGCTGCACAGTTCATCAGTAAATGCAAGACCTGTGAACCTACTACTGAGAGTATACCACCCACACAACAGATCCTGAAAGCTACCCGTGTCATATTTGATATGCCAAAACCCAGTAACAATTATAACCTCATTCCCATGACCTGAATGAATGCTTTGAAGCTCTTTGTTTTCCTGGTGCGAGCAGATGCCCTTGGGCTACACTAGCATGTGACAGGAAGTATGGCAATGTTACTGGTGCTCACTCAAAGTGATACAAGTGATTAAAGGTTAGCTACCCATATATCTGAAGATCTTTGTCTAGACTCTAAATTCTATTACATTAACATGAAAATTTATCCAGCAACACAGTGTTTTTTTTTCTAGTATTACAGCTTTATAATATAGTTCGCCATTCTGGCGAGAGAAGCCTCCCTATCTTCTTTTTCCTTATGACCACTTTGACAGTTTGGGGATCTTTATTACTCCATATAAACTTTAAGGCATTTTGTCTGTACCTTTTGAAAATGGCATGGGCATATTTTTGTCATTTTTTAAATTTTCTGCTGGGGTGGCAGGCCAGGGCTAGAACCACAATGCCTCCCAGGAGCCTCACGAGCATCTGGACACAGGGAGGCAAGTAGCAGCTCTTCCCCCATGTCTGAGAGTCTCTGGTTCAGCATACCTGGGCCGGATTGAAAAAAAAACTGCTGCAAGGTGGCTGTGGATGATCCGGGCTGTGGATGATCTGGGCTGTGATAGCCCTGGCCTGCCACCCCAGCAGAACCTCACAACAAGCCAGACCACACTCCCCTACTCCATGGGGCCCGCCATTTTCCACATCCGGACTTCCATCTTGTCACAACTTCACCCAGCAGACCAGACTATCACAGTCCGGATCATACACAGCCACTCTGCAGCAGATTTTTTTTTCAATCTGGCCCAGGTATGCTGAACCAGAGACTCTCAGACACGGGGCAGAGCTGCTACTTGCTCTCCCTGTGCCCAGATGCTCGTGAGGTGCCTGGGAGGCATTGCAGGTTCTAGTCCTGGCCTTCCACCCCAGCAGAACCTCACAACAAGCCAGACCACACTCCCCTACTCCTTGGGACCCGCCATTTTCCACATCCAGACTTCCCTCTTGTCACAACTCCACCCAGCAGACCAGACTATCACAGCCCGGTTCATCAATAAATGTTTTTATTTAGAGGTGACTAAAACAGTATGCCACCCGTACGGCAAGCCTGGCAAGCTGCTCATGTAGTAATGATATGCCAATTACCAGTAACATTTATATTTGGTCATTCCCATGACCTAATATAATTGTTTGAGGCTCTTTATGTTCCTGGAGCAAGCGGATGCCTTGGGGTTCTACTAGCATGAGACAGGGCATATGGAGATATTACTGGTGCCCAGTCTAGCAAGTAGATGATTAACGGGAAGATAGTGATAGATAGTGATTTAAATTTTATCAATTTAATTATTTTTATTAAAGAATTGTTATTTACAAAGTTATCAATAGTTGAATTTTAGACATATAATATGTCTACTCCAATCCCACCAATAGTATCAACTTCTCTCCACCAGTGTTTCCGTATTCAGCTTACACCCCAACCCAATTTCGTCCAAACCTATAAACTTGACAGGCACATTATAAACTACCCCTTTGCCTCAGAATTTCTTAACAGAGATTTCTCAGCACATTCTAAGCCTAAGGGGTGGGGCTGTCATAGATGACAATAAATAAGTGAAGGTGACTCAGTGAGAAGTCCTAGTCAAACCAACTGCACTAGCCAGGTGAATTTTATGGAAACTATGAAAAAGAATTGTTCAACAAAAGCAGTATTAGGCTAAGCAACTGTTGACATAAGTTGGTTATAATGGAATGTTAGTTGCAGCTAGTTACTATTCCTAAACACAGTATCTCTTAGGAATTCTTGCTCTCCAACACATTATTTTGTACCCATAAAACAGATACTGCCTGCTCACTACCTAGTCTGCTGAGCAGATTGATGACATGGAACAAAACATGCCTTTTAGAGAACTCAATAGTCCCTAGAGAAAACGCATACACTCCTGAATTTCACTATTCAGGGATTTGTGAATTTTTGTACCCTCCCATTTCCCACTGAATTAATCAAAAGGGAATATAAAGCCAAAACTAAGAATAAATCAGCCATTTTTTAATTTTATTACAGCTGTGACAACCACTAAAATGCAAGAGTCTATGGGAAGTAACCTTGATTCATAATACTATGCATACTGGGTGAATGGCTCAATAAAAGGCAATATTTTAAATGTATTGCAAGACTGCAGTGACATCACAGGCAGCGAAACCAGAGGACTCAAAACAGAGCAACTAAAAGCACACTTGGGGATAAGATGACTGTTCACAACCCACTATCTTTATATTCAATGTGTCTTAATTGATGTAAATGGTCTTTGAGAGGTGTGTGATAGAAGCATATTTGTCATGAAACAAATAAAAAAAGATTTGCTTCATCCAACCAGCAATGCTTTTATCGAGCAAGTAGAAATTGTAAGTCAACAACAGTTGAGAGGAAACACTTCTTTTAGAGGCAAATAGTACAACAATCTCAAAAAATGGAAGAGGAAAAGAATCAACACTTCAAGTGTTACTTTTGATAGTGAAGAGGATGCACCTAAATGGAAACTGCCTTACTGTCTCCCCAGGTCTTTATAAATTAAAAATGTAAAATAGCTGTGAAATATAAGTAAATCTTTAAGGGAGTCCTAACCTTTTTAATTGAGAGCCACTTTTCCCAATAAATGCTAAATTGATCTTGTTCATTTATAGCTCATACATTGAAACCATTTCTTTTTTTCTTTTTGGGTCACACCTGGCAATGCTCAGGGGTTACTCCTGGCTCTGCACTCAGGAATTGTTCCTGGCGGTGCTCAGGGGACCATATGGGATGCCGGGGATCGAACCCGGGCCGGCATAGGCGGGCCGGTGCAAGGCAAATGCCCTACCCACTGGGCTATCGCTCCGGCCCCGAAACCATTTCCTAAAGAGCTACTCTGAGCCAGAAACTGTGCTAAGGAAAAATATATTTTGAGCCAGCTGACATATATTATTTTATTACTGATTCTCACAATAACCTCAAATGCATGTATTATCCCTCTTCTATAAGTATTCCTACAACATAATAAAAGGAAACAGCTATGAGTTGTATACAGAGAAAAAAAAAGAGTGAGAACATAACACACCACCATTTGAATCTTTGAAAATAGCAATGTCTAAATATAGTCAATTTTGGACCTTTATCTATGGACCATATAGCAAAATTATCCACTTAAAATATTATCTACATTCTTATTTATTGTACTGTGTCTTAAGTGAGTTAATTTATGGTTCCATGAGTAGCTGGGCATTGTTGTGGGAAGGAGGTCATACAGTAAGGCCTTCCAAGTACAAAAACAAATGACCACTGATTTTCCATTGTTTTTTTGTTTCCTCTCTTTAATGTTATTTCTTACATGGTGAGGTTGGTGTCCCAAGATCGAAAGAGAGAGAAAGAGAGAGAGAGAGAGAGAGAGAGAGAGAGAGAGAGAGAGAGAGAGAGATTGTTTCACACTGTAAGTGCTGAGATTGATCTAGGGAAAAAGGAAGCAGGAATATTGTATTTTCTATGTGAGTTGCCTTCACTGTGGTCACGTACTGTGTTTAGAACAGTCGTGATCATTCTGCTTTTGAACCCTGCTGGACTGTGAACCAAGGGAAACCACCCTTTCCTTTCCACCTGTTAGCAGACAATTCTGAAAAGACCGAGTCCATTAACAATGAAGGGATTGAGACCATTTGAGCAAACTCCATAGACAGGGAGGTGGGTGTGAATGTTTTTATTGGGTGGAAATTTTTTTCAAATGAAGCAAGGTAGTCTTTATTGAACAAAACTTGCTTGCAAAGATGTTAAAGGGCAGAAAGATGGAAAATAAGTGTTCAAGAGAAAACACGGGCTTCTCCAGAGTGAAATGAGCCAAAAAAAAAAAAAAATAGGCACCAACCAGAGGATACAAGCCCAGCAAGAACCTGAGTTTGGAGAGCAGCCATGACATGACTAGGCAGTATCGTATGATATTTTTTAATTTAATTTTTTGTATTGAATTAAAAATTCAATACATTTAAAATTTTAATTCAACACATTTGTTCTGAATTAAAAAATTCAATATTGAATTAAAAAATTGTATTGTATTAAAAAGAGGGGTTCAGCAGGGTGAGACCATTTCACCAAAACTCTTCTGCGCCACACTGAGAACGTCATGCACCAATTAGAATGGGAAGGAATGGGAGTGAAGATAGATGTCCAGCAACTACACCACCTCTACTTAGCTGATGACATCGTTCTAATAACACCAAACATTAGCCAAGCAATACAAATGCTGGCTGACTTCGACCGGGAATGTGGAAGGATAGGTCTACAGCTGAATATCAACAAAACGATGCTCATGAAAAAACGCACTAGTTCCAGATGCTCCATTCACTCTCAATGGAACGAGCATCTCTGAATGCAGCAATTATGTGTACCTAGGTCGAGAACTCAACATGATGAATGTCCTGAAACCTGAGCTGTGCAGGAGGAAGAGAACGTCATAGAACGTCTAAAAATGCATCGAAGAAATAACTATAAAGACAAAGAACCTCCGGCTCCAGGCACTTCTCTTCAACTCCACCGTTCTCCCTGCATTAACATAAGCCTCAGAGACCTGGGCCCTATGAAAGCAGGATGAGAATGCTATTCAGGTCTTCCAAAGAGGAACTGAAAAGAGCTGTGCTTGGAATATCACACCTCACTCAAGTGAGAGAAGGAATCTGGAGTTCCGACCTCTGTCAACGATCGAGAATCAGAGACACTGTCTCATTTGCCAAGGCATTGAAAATCAGATGGGCTGGACATGTAATGCGACTTGCAGACAACTGCTGGACTAGAGCCATTACCGACTAGATGCTATGGGAAGACAAAAGATCATGTGGCTGCCCACCTACAAGATGGTCAGACTTCTTTGTCAAGATGTATGTTTCACTGTGGTATAATAAAAAATTTTAAAAAAAAAACCTTCACTTTTCACAAAAAAAAAAAAGATCCTGAATGAATGGTTGAGGCTCTTTGTACTCCTGGAGCAAGTAGATTCCATTGGGCTACACTGGCACAGTGATAGGGTCAAATGGAAACATTACTGGCACTCACTCGAGCAAATCAATGAATAATGGGATGACAAGTTATCAATTGATCAAGTGACCAAGTGAATTGAATTACCATGAGATACACCATTACAAAGTTGTTCATTTCCCTACTTTCCTCTTGCCACCCTCCCTGCCCCCCACATCTATTGGAGGCTCTCTCTCTCTCTCTCTCTCTCTCTCTCTCTCTCTCTTTCCTCTTTTGGGCGTTATGGCTCGCAGTACAGATACTGAAAAGTTATCGTGTATATCCTTTACCCTCTTTCAACACTCAGTTCTTGTGCAGAGTGATCATTTCTTCTTTGGGTCATACCAGACAACTTCAGGTTCTGAAGAGAGACTGGGGAAAGAAATAAAATTCCATTTCAAACAATGTCTGAAACAAAACTTAATAATCAGTGTATCTGGCCAGACTCCTTAGGCTCAGGATAAATTGGACTAAAGAAAATTTATGTGCAAAATCAAATAAAGTATACACTACAGGGCTGGAGAGACAGCACAGTGTGTAGGGAGCTTGCCGTGAGTGCGGCTAACCCAGGTTCAGTCCCTGGCACCTCATCTGAACCCCTGAATCTCTGAGCAAAAACAAATATCTGCCTTACTCACCAAAAATATACAATAATGTTGATTTCTTAATACTTTAGATGCATAACCTGCCCTTCGAGGTGTTGCAGATGTGGCTGCGGTGCCTGCTGCATTGGCAGATGGTAGTCAGGATATAGGCTTGTCCACACCCAGGGCAGTGCCCCATGGACCCTGGATGGCTGATGGTCTGACATAGAAAAAGAATGGAACCCCTGGGATTAACCCAGAGCCACAGCAGAGCCTGGCAAGCTACCCGTGGTGTATTCAATATGCCAAAAACAGTAATAATAATGGACTTCATTCCCAACTAATGGAGACATTATTGGAGTCCGCTTCGAGTAAATCGATGAACTATGGGAAGACAAGTGATATAAGTGATCTTAAGTGAGTTTGATTTGGGTTTCTATTACTTATAAAAGCCACAACCCTAGTGTAAATAAAACATAATAATTTGCATTTCTAAAAGTCTTCAGTTAATAAGATCTACTTTAGAAAGATCCCATATTATGGAAAATACTGTGCCTTTTTTCCTTAATTCATACCTTGCAGCTTATATGTCTCTGACTGGGCCTGTACCCTGAAAAATATTCTGTCCATAAAACATTCTCAACATTTTCTTTGTTGAAAGGTTATTACAGATAATTACAGATGGAAATTACAGATGTGTGAAATAGAAGTATGTCTTCTTAGATGGGAACATAATGGCTTATATTGATAAGAAACAGACTAATCTGTGTGCATTAGAGACCTGATATTAAGGAAGAGTAGAAAAATAAATGTGAAGATGAAGCTTTATCTTTCTCAATCCATCTCAGCTAGAGCCATTGATTCCTGTCATTTGCAAATGCTGCAACTGATTCAACTGAGGATAAGTGGGAAGCCTCAGCTCAACCAGTTGTAAGAACTGGGATTAGTCTTGTTTCTTTCTAACCTGGCATCCAGAATACTAGAGAAATTGTTGGGCATAGGCTTGCCTGCAAACTCTCTGTAGAAAGAAAGAAAGAAAGAAAGAAAGAAAGAAAGAAAGAAAGAAAGAAAGAAAGAAAGAAAGAAAGAAAGAAAGAAAGAAAGAAAGAAAGAAAGAAAGAAAGGAAGGAAGGAAGGAAGGAAGGAAGGAAGGAAGGAAGGAAGGAAGGAAGGAAGGAAGGAAGGAAGGAAGGAAGGAAGGAAGGAAGGAAGGAAGGAAGGAAGGAAGGAAGGAAGAAAGGAAGAAAGAAAGAAAGAAAGAAAGAAAGAAAAGAAAGAAAGAAAGAAAAGAAAGAAAGAAAAGAAAGAAAGAAAGAAGAAAGAAGCCTTTCATTTCCTGTTCCCAAATTCACCCAGTTTTCACCTTACTTTATCTTCAACACTAGTTTATCTTTGAAAAATTCCTGAAACTTAGGGTCTCTGGCTGCTTAGCTATTACAGATTCTGGGTTGGGAGGGATTGGGTCCTATCCTATACATATATTATTTATATCACATCAGGAAAGAGGGGGGTGGGCTGGGGATAACAATCAGATTTGGTATTCAAGATAAAAATCCTGAATAGATATTTACAGATCTGCAAAACCAAAACAAAACAAAACAAAAAAAAACAGCAACCAAACATCTCTGAATTGTGTTAGCTGAAGGGATGTGATTGCTCAGTCTGCAACCTGACCATCCAACCTGACAACTCTCATGTTATTATGGTTGTTGAATTAAAAAAATCTATTATCTGCTATTGGTTTATGTTGATCAGGCAAAGGAACTTGCATTTCCACATAGTCATATAAAGATGTAGGGATCTATCTCATCAAAAGTCATGCACCAGTATTAATTTTTGTCATATTGAGGAATGGGAATCTCTCATATGTTCTTAAGCTGGAGTTGAAGCAGAAGTTCAGTGGGGAAATTGGGGAACTTGAAGTTCACAATATTCTACAGAATTGATTCATTGGCTCTCCTGTTCTTATCTTTGGTAGTGAGACTTAGTCAAGTCAAGGTAGAGAGAAAAACATTGTGTTTTAGCTGTAAATTTAGAGCCAGGTGAATCTTCCATCTCAGTATAGCCATAATAGAGAAGCCAGGCTAAGGGGACATAGATGCCATATTTACTAATTTATTTTATTATATATTATTTATTAATGTATTAGTGAATGTTTTGAATAAGGTAGATTTCCAAATATTCTAATGTCTAGTACTGACTTTTACTTGTGATTTAAAATGGTAAAGTTGATAGAGGAGGAATAAGCATTAGCTATCTCGGTCTCCCTCCTCTCTGATTAAAAAAAACCGTTAAGACTCTGATTTATTGCAAACATCAAAGCATGCCCAGGGCTTAGAGTTATTTTCTCCCTCCTTCCCCCGTTCTAGTTCTAATCAAACATGGAGGAAAATCAATAATGAACAAGTTCTTATCCTTTGAGCTGCTGGAACTTGCTGAGGTCTGTGCATCCATCAGCACAAAGTATGCACACTTTCTCTCTCTCTTTCTCTCTCTCTCCCTTTCTCTCTCTCAGATATCCCTGCCATCATTTCTAGCCAATTCTAGGTTTTGAAATATTTAGTTCCTCTGAGACTGCACTACTGCTGACCCATTTCTTCTTCTTCTTTCTCCTCCCTTAACCCTAGTGTCAATCCCATTCATCTTCATAGTCCCCACTGGGTCTGATTAAACTAGCTGCAGTTCCACTTCCATTTTGGCTAAGTTTTTGAGAGTCACAAGAGGTGGAGAAAAAAATGCAAAAGGCAGGTAGTATGGAAAAGAAGTCAAGCACCCAGTGCAGTGAGATGGTCTGAGAAGACGGACTGACTCTACACCACAGCTGAAAGGTGGTGATGAGAGAGTGCTGGTAGTAATTTATAGGCATCTGTTAGACTTCTTGATTGAAGATGGGAAAGAAGCCATTCAAACCAAATCCAGATATCTCAGATATTGTTGTAAACAACAGGCCTCTCGATTCATCCTTCACACCAAGAAAATTCATAATTTGTGAAAATTTAAGGGGATATAAGCTCAACAGGAAAACATCTGCCTTATGACCTTCATAGAACACTGGAAGCAGACGGGGGAATGACTGGGAAATGAGGAACAGCCAGATTTCCCTCACTTTCTTCTTCCTCCCATAACTGACATCTGGACCTTCAATCAAACATGGTGTCCAGACTGAAAATGACTATTGGTCTGATACATGCCCATAGGAGACTAAATCTGCTTCTGACTGATACATAGATAAGAGTCCACAGTGTGTGTACAAATATAGGTTTTAGTTTAAACTAATTTTGCAGCTCTCTTTCTCTCAATTGAAACTTGCAAAAATTGGGTTACCTCCTTCTTGCTTTGAACATTTTCTGTACAGAACTAGATACAGATAGTGTGAAGTAACAAAAAATATTATAAGGCATATTAAATCTATAATGACTTCTTCCTGAAGGTTCTAAAGGAGAGCCTCATTTATAAGCCGCTTAAAATATTCTTTCCCTACTGGGCAGCTAAGGTTAAGAGTTGGCAGAAACTGCAGGCCACACCCTATTTATACACTACCAAAATTTATCCCTTTTTCCAGGATCATACAATTGTTAGCAGTATTCTTCTTTCCTTTGCTTCACACTTTCCTTTATTTTACTTCTTAGAAGGTATTTTTACTTCTTAACTAGATTTTGCTCATCTCACAATAAGTCCAACTAGTCACTCCATGTTTCTGCCACTGCTCTGGCTCCCAATGGTTTACTATACATTTATTTAGAAACAAATACACAATCAATGAATGGCACTGAAGGTAATCTGGAGCCCACAAGGAGACCAATTCATCACTAACAGTCCTCCCTTAGATTGGAACCGGCTCCAGTCTACAGAGAGAATTCAGGTATGGAGCGACAGGCACTAAATGTGTATAAATTAATATTTTAAATCTCTATTGTAGAACATAAGGCAGTGAGGGCTAATGAGGCACGGATGTCATGATGGGATCACATTGACTAGATTCCAGTTCATGTACATGTTTAAGGTAAATCGTTTGTGACATGCACACTTCACTCACAGAGGTAAATCATTTGGGACATGCACACTTCACAGGAAGCCAGAAATTGCTTTTCCTTACTCTAATTCAGGCATGGACCCCTGGTGAGGGAAGGCCTGCCAGCAGGTCTGGGCCTGCAGAGCTCACCCCAGTCTTGATTTCTCTAGCCCCTGCCTGCTTCCCTGCAGCAGGGCTTCATTTCCTTTCCTCTTACGTGCCAGCTTTGATCTCTGCTTTCCTGTCAGATCGCTCAGGGCTTTGGTGAGAACAGATGAAGGAAAAAACCCTTGCTGTGATGCAAAGGTAAGAAGAATGTTCCTTAATAAGCAACACCTGAGATTAAAGAGTTGCATTCAACTTCATTTGGCTTAAAAACTGTTTGGCTGCAAAGTATTTGATGGTATTAGTGCCTCCTGTCCCTTCACACAGAATCTCTCTTTTCAATTCTGGAACAGAAACATATTCTTTTCTTCTCCCCTCTCACCTTCGTTGCATCTCTTTATTCCCAAAACCAGTTCCGCCCTTCAAATTCTTAACTGATCCAAGAAGCATGTATGTAATCAGTTCACCATCGTCTGTGTGACCCAGTGATGATTGAATTAGAATGGCAGCTGATGGAACACAATCTAGAACCAAAATTTCATATAAGGAAATTCCCTGCATTGATTGTTCCTTGACAGGTAGCCAACCTTGGATCACTCAATTTGTACATGGTGCATGGGTGGTATCATCTCTATAACCTATGTTATATACTCATCCTTCCAGCAGCAAAACCTCCGTCTCAGTTCACAAACTTATGCATCCCAGATTCGAGGAGATTTGTGCTTTATTTATTTTATTCCCTTTATTAGGGGAAGAGTTGGTTATTAAGAGCAGGGGAATCATTACAGTTGGGACAGGGGTAGCATCTTGGTATACCTAAGCTTTTTTTAAAGTTCAATTAACTCTGTAGGACATGGTAGTTATGCTCTCTGTAATAAAATATTTAAAATTCAACCAATTAAAGGACACTTAAAGACAAAATCTTTTCAGAGAAATGATACTTCTCTGACTCTGATCCAACGTTCTCACATTTTTCAGCACTGCCCTCAATAAAAATAAAACTCTCAGCCTTTAAAAAAATTAGCCCTCAAATAATGCAATCATTCTATATCTGTGCTTTTACCTCTGGCTAATTTCACTCAACATGATATCCCGGAGCAGGCAAAACATGGATCAGGAGGTCTTGTCAGTGGGTAGAATCTACCACAAGTGTGTGGGAGTCAGAGGTTAGGTAAGACAGAGAAGGGAACAGTGTGCTAATAATCTTTGGGAATGGTAACACCGACTAGAACTGAACATTGAATGTAGGCATAGGGCTATACATTATAAGCCCTAAATGTATGTATTGCAAGCCACAATGCGCAAAGAAGGAGAGAGAGAGAGAGAGGAGAGAGAGAGGAAAGAGAGAGAGGAGAGAGATGATCAAAGTGCTTGCCATAGAGGCAGGCTCGAGGGGGAAGGAGTCAGGGGACACTGGTGATGGGAAATGGGCACTGATGGAGGGATGGGTGCTGAAACACTCTATGACTGAAACCTAATCATGAATGGCTTTATAATTGTTTACTCATGTGGTATAATAAAATTAAAAAGAAAATTAGTCTCTTGAACAGCACATCAATTTAAATGAAATAAATCAAAATGGTAAAATAACCTTGGCTTGAGTCCAACACCATGCTGAGTTGTCCAGTCATACTGCTTCAGGAAATTCTCTTAAGTCAACAGTATGACAATGACAGCAACAGAATTGAACCAAAAGAGTTGAAACTGTGATATTCAAAAGTAGGCCTTAGTGGTAATTATACAGTATTATAAGTAATCTCTGCTTTCCATATTTTCTGAAGACTCCTTCTGGTTTTCCATGTATCCTACAATTGACATATACTTTAAGAAAAGACTCTGCTGTGTCATTTGCATCGTAATGTGGATTTAAACTATTGTGGCATCTTTCTCAAAAAATTTTCTGTCTGCTTCTTAAATGAAAGAATGACTAAGACTCCAGTTATGAAAATTTCAGGCATTAGTAAGCAGAGTTGAGACATGCAATAAAAAGGCTTAAATAAGCCTATTTATTTACTCAGTCATCAGAAATTTAAACCTTGATTCTCACATTATACTATAAAACGAATCACATCATGACAAGACTGGTTCTGGGGAAAGAGCTAAGATGAATGCTTTAAACTTGTTTTTAAAGTGTGTGATTTGCATCTCAAGAACTATTCTGTTTTGTTTATGAATTTCTGTAAAGCTCTTTAATGATTATTATTAGTATAGAATTTTTATGTGTTCATATTTGATACATATAATAAATGTAATTTTGATGTTGGCTTTGTTGGCCTTTTTTGGTAAATTTGTGGTAAATGTTTTAGTAAAAAGTGGTATAGTACATTGTGGTAAGTTCAGTTCCTTAATCTTGTGGATAACAAGTTTGCTGATTTCAACTGGGAATTTTAAATTGCATAGGACATTGGCTCACACTTTCTAACTGACCACAGAACAAGGTAATTCCCAAAGAAATAACATTACTGATTATAAGGCACATTCAAATATATCTATATTCTATACTAATTCCCTGTTTTTTACTCTGAGACAAGGGTTGCTCTCTTAAAATCAATCAATGAGCTTAGAAGGTATTAACATAACACTGAAATGTATAAAGAGCTGCATACAAAAACATATACTTGTGAGTTAAATCACATGGTGCAATCTCACTCTTGCATGAACTATGAGGTCAATGAGATCATGTGTAACTTTTTAGTCAAATTGCTTTCTGTCCTCAAAATATTACCTTAGGGTAGTCAGTTCAATGGTCCCTTTGAAACTCATGTTCAAACCTTCAGACAGGTGAAAACTAATACACATACTTTTAGAAGCCATTGGTCTAATAAGAAAATTGAAGCAGAGATTTAAGAAAAATATACCAGATGAATGAAAATTAAAACACTTGTCATAATTCAAGGGATGCAGCAAAAATAGAACTTACAGTGCAGCTACTGGCAGCCCCTTCATTAGAAAAATTGAAATTGTGGGGCTGAAGAGAGATAATGCATGGTTAAAAGTGTAAAACTAGTATGTGCCCAACTATGATTAGATCACTGCACTGTATGACTTCACAGCACTTCTGGGTGTGAATTCAAAGACCCCTTCAAACCGTGGGGTGCCCCAAGTAATCTCTGGCACAACAATCCCCAAGCAAGCAGCACCACATCCTTTATCACATGCATTGAATTGCCAGCCCAGTTGGCAGAGATTCTATAATTCTTCAGTCCACTTAATTGGGTGAAGTTTAGAGCAGCCCTATCACTCTAATATAGGCTATTACTATAGAACTGTCTTCCATAGGCAGAATAGCTTCTGTCTTTCTCAAAGATATTGTTGGGACATGTAGAGACTTTCAGTGCTTAGGATACAGCATGGAGCAGGTTGATTTAGAGTGAACCCACTTGACCACTCTTGGCCCACTCTTCAGAAATTTTGGTTGACACTTGTTCTATAACAGACACCAAAACAGTGACTCTATAGAGTTTGTAAAGAAACAGTCAAAAAGGCATTCTGTCGTAATAGAACCACCTTATCTCACCGTCTTTGAGACACTGCTATCAGCCTTGAAATAGTGACGAATAAGTTTCCATTGACATCACTTTGGAAGTACAGGAAATTCAAATACAATACAGAAAAAATTTTGCCTAAAGTAAGAAAGATTAGAAGAAAAAATTATGCTTCCTTTCCCACCAAATATAATTTCCTGAGGTACAGAATTCATACAGTCTTTCCCTAAAGGATCCTAAAAAATACAGAGATCAGATTAGCTTAATAGCAAATAGTGCTCTAGCTCAATGACATATTTATTGATTCGCTCTCCCACCATAGCTTTCCCTTTCCCCCACCCATCCTTCCTGGATTGATATTTCTGTTAAAATGTTACACAAAAGTCTTCGCCTTAGGCCTTGCTTTTAGGAATCCCGGTTTACTGAAATATATGTGAATATATTAATTAAAATGTTTTCTGTTGCATGTGAGAAGCATACCTGAAACTATCTTAGAAAGTGTAAAATATTGAATTCTTTCTGCAATAGGAATTAAGAAACTGAAGCTACTTTTAGTCATGGCTGAGCCACATATAAATATGTTATTGGTTCTGCTTACTTCTATCTGTTAATGGCATCTTACTTTAAATAAGTCCAGAATCACGTTATTTAAGATTAATATTCTCATCAGAAAAATATATTTCCCTCTTGCAAAGTCCACATATTTATCAGGGAAGATCTATATTCATGCCAAAAGTACCACCCCTTTGATGGGGAAAAAGTGTTTGGATCGAGGTGTGAGGTGGTGGTCAACGCCATAATGATTATTTTCTCTAGCAATGCAGAAAGCCAAAAAGCAAGAAATTGCATAGCAAATGTAATCAACATAATTACAGGATTCAGGTTGCACAAGCTATACACTAATTTTTCCATGATTCTAGAGTTGTAGTTAATCAATTATTTCCCAAAGCAGGTATTTCTTTTTTATAAAAATCATCTTATCTTACTTTATTTTCAATAAGGTGCTTCTAAACTTTTGCTAGTGAAAGTGTGGTTCAAGGACCAGCAGCATGTACATCAGATGGGAACTTGTTAGAAATGCAAAACCCCAAACCTGTGCCAGACTCACTTAATCAAAATCTGCATTTTAATAAGATCCCAGATGATTTGATTGTGCAGTGAAATTTGAAAAACATTGTCCAAATGTCCTGTGTGAAGACCAACTGAACTCCAGAAATATAATGGCAAAGGTACCATTGGGTCTGACAAGGTTTAAGAGGGGAACACTAATTTTGTCCTTGGAATGAGATACTGCCAATTTTTTTAATTAATCCCAGAGATGATCGTCAAATAAAGTTATTCAGTTCAAAGAAGAGCAGCTGGCATTTTTCAAAAGAGATTTTGTTTACCAACTAAGAAGATTATAGATCCAACAACTTCACTATTTCATAGAGATTATATTAAAATGTTTTTTCTTTTTAAGGAACACAACACAAAAATCAAATCATTCAAGTAGAACTATGGTCATTGATTGGATTGACTGGTAGATGATGATGGGAAATAAAGTGAAAAATATCTAAAAGATGTCTTTATAGTGTAGGAAGCAATATGAGGGTTTCCAGAAGATGTGTGACAAAGCACCACCTATTTTCATAATGCATTACTAGTGATAACATTAATTTCATCAAACTATATTTATACCAGCTAATTCAAGTCTACAGGAGAATGCTGCTACCTCTAAAAAAAGAAAGTATTATCCCTCTCTTTGACATCACAGGAAACAACAGCTGGGCAAGACTGAGCTACAGGACTAGAGAAAACACAAAATTCTAAAAAGTGTCACTGTTAACATCCAAAGGGAATAATATGATATCCAGCTTCCATATTATCATTTGTTCTTAGCTTGTCTTTTAGAGATATCTGTCATACCTGATCTTCTCTATAACACACTAAGGAAAAGATGCACTTTCTTGTTAGAGGAAAGGCTTTTCAATTATTTGAAATAGTCTATTGTCTGGAGCTTAAAAACACAAGGTCAAAATGTAAAGGCTGTTGTGGTTCCTGAGAAATCATATACTCATTTGTGAAGAGATGACAGGTGATCTCTGTCCCAAAGTCATTCTATCTAGAACCTATGAATAAGCTCTTATCCAAGAAAAAGATATCTGAGGGTCTTTAAGAATATGGAAGCTGGATCACCTTGTATTGGAGTTGGTTCAAACTCCAGTGCTGCTCCAAAAACAAGGAAAGAGATGTAAACAGAATGGAAAGTCGTACAGAGATGGAAACAGATTGGACTTTTTGTGACCACAGCCAAGGAGCACCAGTAACCTCTAGGATCTGGAAGATGAAAAGACTGACTCTCTCCAGAGGGAGCGACAGTCCCGCAAACATCTTGATTTCACTTGTATCACTTGTATCCCTTATCTTCCCGTTGTTCATCAATTTGTTCCTTCAGAAATGCAAGGTCATAAATATTTGTTAACTTAAGTAGCCAAGTTTGTATTAGTTTATTTTGACTATTCTAAGAAATGAATATAGTCATTTGAGAAACATTTTCTTTCTTCTTATTTTGGTTGATTTTTCTGACAAGCAGACTTTGAATATATCAGCAGTCCAGTATTGTTTTGCTTTTCTTTTTTTGTTTTCTGTTTTGCCTAGCAATATAGACTGTGAGGTTTGCTGCTGGTAACGATGCAAATGACAGGCTATATAGAATTTCAATCTTCTTTCAAGTCTTTATGGTAATCCATCCACATAAATACTAGAAATCTCTTTGGAATCTAAACATGAACATTAGAGGACACAGAAAATGCACACACTTGTTTATACGTACAGCTTTCCACCTGGGCATTAAACTATGATCCATGTTTTATTTCCACCCTGCTCCATTTCAAAGTAAATCAACCAGGGATCATAACTTTGCTCCCATCATTTCATTTTAAATCCCTGTCAGACATGTTCCTAGAAACGGGTCATGAGTGAAATAAGTCACTCTGTGGTTTACAGTAAAGAGTTCCTGTCAAGGAAGGGCAGAGGGAAAATAGGAAGAAACTATTATGGATGACGGAGTAAACTTACAAAAAGTATGTGTCGCCAGTAAAATAACTGGCAACGTTAACTATGTTCAGTTAAGTGAATGATTCAGCAAACTCAGTCTAGTTCTGGACTTCATGTTGGACAATTACCATAGGAAAGCAAATAACTGGCGTGTGAATGAATTTGAAATTGTGCAAAATTTTCCACAGGTTATGATGGAAATAGGAGTAATTACTACTTTTTTTCCTTGATTTCCTCTTTTACCTACTAAGACGCACATTTTTTGTTCATCCCTGAAAACTGGAAATCAGAAACAAAACTAAAACATCAAATTTCAGTGAAGTCTTGAGTACCCAGAAAATTTGTTACGTCCTCAAATAGCAAAATTTGGGGGGTTTATGTGGATGCAGGGAAGTTAATAGATTCACAGCCAGTTGCACTGTCTATATGGAGCATGCACATCCTCCCTTCCATGCAACAGTTCCCTCTGGAAACTCCTGGTTTCTTCCATATTCTAAAGGTGAGTACAGGCAGTTAAACTGGTTGATGATTCTCTTTGTCCTCTGGATGAGTGACTGTGCAGTTGTAACTACACTCTGACAGTTAACAGTTTACTGTCCAAAATGATGCCCATTCTAAATCTTATGCTGGACCAGATTTTGCCAGTTCTTTGTTTAAATTTCAAGAAGTTATTAAAAATGTATAAATGCATGTGTGAATATTAAGTGTTTTTTTTACCTTTGAAAGTATTTTGTATATTTATTTGGAAGGTTAGTAATCCCTATGTAATCAGAGGTACATATAAGAATTTAACAATTGTTTATTTTTAACTTTTTAAACTGGTTTTCTCTCTACTTCATTTTACTTCAAACTTATTTCCAAGAATCTATCAATGGCATTAAGTGAGGATTTATTAGATCCTCACTTAATTATATTAATTGCCAATATGTCCAATAAATTGAGAAGCATTAAACAATTAGATAGAGACAGGAATCACTTCTAGGAGATGCTAGGATGAAATGTCAGCCACTGTCACACACGTTATTATCGAATTCTATAATATAGAATTCCATACTACTTATAGGCTTAAATATCAACTATTTTTGTCTGTTTAAAATAATGTTAAACTGAACTTACCATTGATTTGGAAACAGACTACCCGAAGAAAATACCTGTGAAGTCACATTGGAAAGCATGTGAGCAGGAGCCATATGGAGAAGAGAGAAGTGGCAAAAATTTGAATTTGATCATCTCTTAACAGATGATACTGTTACACTTTGGGTATGGGGAAATCTTCAGAAACTTCAGAAAGTCTCCAAATCCCCCAAAAGAAAAAAAATCTCAATTTATTTTAAAGCCTTGAGCACTTTGAAGTTATTTACTGTATAAAATACTCTATAAAATAAAAGCATTATTTACTTACTCTATAAAATAAGTAAGAATATTCTACAAATGTTAGAAACCCAATGTTAAATTTCTGAAACCAGTACTAATGTCTTCTTTGGAACAGATATGATTAAGCTCTGGATTCTTCATGTGAACACTACTAGATAATATGTATGGGCACTAAATTAAATTACATGAATCCTTACCTGAGGGAGGCAGAAGAAACTCAGAGGGACAGAAAAAATTGACATGAAAATAAAGCTAAGGAATATCAGTAGCTACCAGGAGCTAAAAAAGGCAAGAAAGAATTCTCTCAGAGCCTGAGGAAGGAGCTCTGTTCGGTTGACACTGTGATTTTAGACTTTTGGCTATCTGAGCAATGTGAGAACAAATTTCTGTTGTTCTAAGTTCTCAGTTTGTAGTCATTTGTTATAACAGTCTTAGAAAACAAAAATGAAAACCTAGTCTTATAGGGCCATTTTAAGGCCCTTCTGTTCAGTCCCCAGAGAGCAAATATCCATCTCAGCATTTATAATAGGTAATAATAAATATCCTAGGCTTTGGGATTCATTTATCAAAAGCAAATATGTTTTTTTTAGGTTTTGCCAATGTAATTCCCTCCCCCAAGAACTGTAAGTCTAGGTTTCTATTAAAAAGAAAGATGTTAAGAGATTGCTGATCCTGACTTATATATGGTGTTTAGACAGCTGTTAAGTTCTATAATATTGACCATCGATTCAAACATAAAGACTAATGTCAGAAGAAAATACAGAAAACAATATGAGTTCCTTAAAGGGAAAAATGACAGAAAGAGAGGTTAAAAAAAGGTGACTTTGTCTCTAAGAATAGAGATTAGATCTATTGGAGGTGCCTTATGGAGATTGTGAACTGTAAATAACAGTTTCATCATTCCAACCCAGGAAATAGAGTTCTCTTGGGGAAAGCATGGAGGGTCAGCCACAGCATCAGTGTACTATCAACCATGATTTATCTCAGTATTATGAAGATAGTAAGATGCACTAAGAAGTGACTTCCTTGCCAATAAGTCTAAAAGTATGCTCAGAGGTCAAAACTTGAGTTTTCTAAAATCAAATTTGCTGGAGGGAAATTTTCTACAAAAATGAAGATACTCTGACTTCTATAAATTACAGGAATAAAATCTAACTTTATATTTCATGATGGAACCAGCTTGAAAACTATCATCATGCACCTCAGATTGATTTAAGTAAACTTTCCCTCCACAGTTCCTAAATCTTCTCAAGTTGTCCACTAGGACCTAAATATAATACACATAATAGACTGGGATTCAGAATGAGGTAACAATAATTTTTACAATAGTGAAATAATAGCAATATATGCACAGGTTCACCTACCAAATGCTTATAATAATTGATTACTCAAAAGAAGATTGAGAAGAAGGTATCATTTCTTTTTTTAATTAATATTTATTATACCACTGTGAGATATACAATTACAAAGACGTACATGTCCAGGTTTCAGTCATACAGTGTTTCAGCACCAATCCCTCCACCAGTGCCCACTTACCACCGCCAATGTCCCCACTTCCTTCCCACTTCCCCTAGCCTGCCTCTAGGAGTCTCTTTATCTCTTCTCTCTCTCTCTCTCTCTCTCTCTCTCTCTCTCTCTCTCTCCCTTTTTACACATTGTGGATTGCAATACATACATTTAGAGGTTATCATGTGTAACTTTTTTGCCTATATTCAATGCTCAGTTCTCAGCTGGTATCATTTTCAACGATTATTAGCACACTGCTTCCTTCTCTGTCTTACCTAACCTCTGACTCCCACATGTTTGTGGTATACCAGGTTTTGAGTTATTGTGTGGGAACTTTGTGCCCATGTGCCATGGAGATCGGGCTGTGTCCATCTGTGGAGTACAGACATTGAGGATGACGGTGGTTGTGTTGTGGGAGGTTTTCTGGCCTCTGAGAGTCTGTGGGGGTGCAGACAAGGACCAAAACCTGCCTCCCTTCTAGGACGCCCCATCAGCCTAGCAAGGGGGCATGGGGGAGGCAGAAACTCCACCCTGTGCCTGAGTACCTGGTGTCTGACCAAGAGCCTTAGCAACAGTTCTGGGCAAGGCCGCCAGGCCTTTGTGGAGAGGGTTGAAGTGATGGAGGCAGCCCCAGCTTCAGCTTCCTGAAAAGCATGGTTGGCGTGGTCACCAAGTCCTACAGACCTGGGCTTGAATTCGGCCTTTCTCTTGGGTTAGGCTGTGTCGAACTGTGCAGTCGAAACCTTGAGGATGACTGTGATTGTGTTGCATGAAATTTTCTGGCCTCTGAGAGTCTGTACGGGAGGCAGGCGAGAACCAAAACCTATACCCTTCCAGGACACACCATCAGCCGAGTACAGATCAGGCAGAAATTCAGCCCTTGAATGTATCATTTTTTATTTACTTTTTTCTATCACTATCACTATCACTATCCTCCTGTTGATCATCTATTTGCTAGAGCGGGCACCAGTAACATCTCCATATGTCCTGTCTCATGCTAGTAGAGCCCAAGGGCATCTTCTCACTCCAGGAACATAAAGAGACTCAAACCATTATATTAGGTCATGGGAATGAACTAATATAATTGTTACTGGTATTTGGCATATCAAATAAAACAGGGCAGCTTGCCAGGCAAATTTCACTTGCAAAGGGAAACTCCACGTCGCGGTTAGAAGGGTATACTGATGTGCTTATGCGTCTCACTAAGGCAGCTGGACTGCCGCTGAAAGAGAGTGTTTTAAAAAAGTCTCCTTAAGAGAATACAGAATCTTGCACTAATGTATACCAATATATTACATGTGGTATACAGAAAATAGAAGCATTTAAAAGGATGAAAGAAATTATTTTACTGTTAAATCTTAACTTTTTTAGTATTTTAGGCTGGAGAGATAGTACAGGGGTTACGATGCATGCCTTGTACCCAGCAACCCAGAATCGATCCCTGGCACTGCATATGGTCACACACACACCACCAGGAGTGAGCTCAGAGCAGGAGTAAATGCTGAGCTCCACCAGGTGTGGCCCCCCAAAACAAAATAATGAAAATATTTACTGATTATGTATTCACAGGATTGTTTGTAATACTTCTCAGCGTGAAATGTTTGAATTCACATAAAAGTGAGAATTATTAAGGATAGTGAATTAAAATCTGTATTTTAAGCAATTTTTATAACAGAATGATTTGGGTGAGCTTAGAATTTTTAATTAATTAATTTTTATGTTTTGGGTTACACTTGGCTTAGAGATCATTCGAATGGTGCTGGGGGGTTGAATCTGGGCCTCCCAATTGCAAATTTAAAAAAAAATTTTTTTTTTACTCTGGCTTAGTGCAGGCTGTGCAAACCCTGTGCAACTTACCTCCTATTTTTCCTGCCCGTAACCTGTGTCTCACCTTCAGGCTTGCCCTGCGATTGGGCGCCAGATGAAGCAGGAATGTCCTGTCGGGTCAGAGGCGCAGAGATGAGACACCAGGAACACGACGTATATCCATTAATATGTTTAATGATCACCAGCCGGAGGGGCAGCAGTTCTCATCTTGGTGGCTAACTGGCCAAAGCTGATTGACTGCAGCTAACTGACCAGAGCTCACTGACCTAAGCTCACTGACTGAGCTCACTCACTTGAACTAACTCATTTGACTGAAGTTAACTTTTTTTTCTGGCAATATGATCTTCTCTGAGTTAAAATGCATTATCTTGGAATAAGAAAGGACAAGGGGATAGCTCTCAAGTGGCAAAAGTGAGTAATTCCTTAATAGTAAACTTTCCACTTGGGAGGGTTAGAGAGGGGATAGATCAGGGAAGGGACCACTATGACACTGAGAGGGAAGTGGTCAACTGGACAATGACTGGATGCTGAAAGGATGTAAAGTGATATGCACCATAGCTAATCAGTAACATTATTGCAAACTGTAGTGGCTAAAATGGAAAAAAAGGAGAAAATGAAAGAAGTGCCTGTTATAGAGGCAGGTTTGGAGACCAGGAGGAAAACTGGGGACACTGGTGGAAAGAAGGGGACGCTGGTGAAAATATTGCTGTGGTAACATTGCACACCTAAAACTCAATCCTTAATAACTTTCCAAGTTTGTAATTCATGTATTCAATTAACAAAACTAAATTAAATAATGAAATAAAGTAAAACTCAAGCATGAGATCACAAGTTTTATCCCGGAGACACCTGTATGCAAAAGCATTGTGATAGCTCTGTTGTTTGTGGCACGCAGCTCTGCTCTCTGCAATTCCCACAGCCAACTGTGTGATGGCACCGCAACTAAAGTGGGGCCCCTAATGAGCTCTGCTGCTCTAAAAAAAGGTGTATGGGCATGCTAGCCAAGAATCTGACTGCCTGTCAAGCACATATATAAGCATCACACTAATCCCTAGCACACGGCAACCAGAATGCGCATAAGCTCTGCAGATAGAGTGTGACTATACACACACTTGTGCAAGCACCCAGCTAATGAAAGATAGCACCCAAGGTGCATCACAACTGTGTGTGTATTCTTGTGTGTGTATGTGTGTGTGTGCATGTGTGTGTGTGAGAACATTGGTCACTGCATCAACAATATCAACAGAGAAAAGGGAGAAAAATGAACACATTTTTTAAAAAAAATTAACAGCATTATCTTCAAGGCTACAGAGATTAATATTATAAACTATTTCTAACAGGTAAGATTTGTGACTATGTCTCACTTTGTTTACAATATTGAATACTAGTTAATTTATCATCCAGAGAATTAAGATTTAATGTAAAAAGAGTACCTAATATAAGTTTATAAGGTATACGTTGGACACTTTGATATATTTCTTGAAATATATTATCTTTAATTTAGTTCTTCAGACAGTCTGGTAACTCAACTACTAGTCTATAATTGCTTGTTTTTCCTTATTGTTTTACTAATGAGTCATCTGAATCCAACAATCAATTCTGAGGTGGTAGAGCCAAGGGTTTCAACATATTAATTCATGCCTAATTAAAGACTTTCACAAAATGGCCTGTGCAGTCCATTCTAACTATGATGACACATTTCTATGACCAAATGATAGCAAATGTTATCACCTCTCATAGTTCCTCAAAAATGAACACCTCCAGGATTGATTCCTGAGTAGGCAGAAACAGGAGTAAGCGCTGAACACTGTTGGATGTGGCCTTAAAAACAAAGGCAAAAGAGCTTTTAAAAAGACTTCATATGTCATAACTGAAGATATATACTAATATACTAACCTTATTTATTAATTTATTCATTCTCATACCTGTAAGGGAATAATAAAGTCCCTCCTATTGTTATATAATCTATAATATCTTCCTGCATTAGAAATAGAATTTCTTACCACACTACCAGAGACTTGGACATTCTTTACCTACTAACATTGAGGTAAAGGTTTAAGTTATATGATGTTTCCCACCCTTCTATTCTTAACATAAGTATGCCATGGCTCACAGGAGAACTGCTTCTTTTTAGCAGTTCTTAAAACGACAAGCCTCACAGAGACTAATTATAAATGATTCAGATCCAACAGCATTAAAAGTCAATAAAAAATAAGCTATCATTGTTATAAATGAATGAGATCTGGGGGGTTATTTGTTATGATGGCATAACAGTAAAACCTATTACATTAGGGCATTGTTCTACTTAACAAATATTAATTTCCACATTATCAAATGATTATTAATCTAAAATTCTATATTCAACCAAGTCAGAAACGAAATGTGAAGGTGGAATAAAGTCATTTTAAACAAGTACAGAATTTGTCTCAAAAAATATTCCTCCAGGGGAGAGAGAGAGAGGGAGAGGAGAGGAGATAAAGAACCTGCCATTTAGGCGGGATGTGGGAGGGGGAGGGAATTGGGGACATGGGTGGTGGCTGAGGGGCACTGGTGGAGGGCGGGGTGCTGGAACACTATGTGACCGAAACCCCCAAGCGTGAACAACGTTGTAATTGTATATCTCACGGTGGTATAATAAAATGTTAAATACAAAAAAAAATATTCCTCCAGGGGCCGGAGCCATAGCCCAGCGGGTAGGGCGTTTGCCTTGCACGCAGCCTGCCCATGCCGGCCCGGGTTCAATCCCGGCACCCCATGTGGTCCCCCGAGCACCACCAGGAGTGGTTCCTGAGTGCAAAGCCAGGAGTAACCCTGAGCATTGCTGGGTGTGACCCAAAAAGCAAAAAAAAAAAAATTCCTCCATAGGGTTGAGGAATATTGGGGGGCACTGTATTGCAGGTGGGGCATTGCCTTGCATCCATCCAATCTACATTTAATCTGAGCATCCCTCTTGGTCCCGGGAAACTGCCAGGAGTGAATCCTGAGTGCAGAGACAGATGTAAGTTTTGAGCCGCATCAGGCATGCCCTTCTCCCCAACAAACAAGCAAAATTGGCCTACAGTGCATTCTTTCCCAAGAAGCTACTGGAAAATATATTTCATTGGGCAAATTAAGAAAAATTTAAACAAACAAACCAAAAAAACTGAACACATAAGATTCAGGAAAATGGAAACTTGGTACAGAGAAGTCAAGGAAAAGAATAATGAAGGGGAATATCAAGACAACAGTACCAAATATATGAGCAAAGATAACTTCAGGAGAGAGATCTTCAAATATCTGAAATTGATAGATCACCTAGAGTGCTACATGCTGTTTAGCAATCCCTGCCACTGAATGAGTCTATAATTTAATTACTAATTAAAAATAGCAAAGTAAGCAAAAGATAAAAACAACAAAATAAGTGTTATTTTCACACAGAGGAGAAAAATAAAGGTTCACCTCTAAAGAGTGCTTACTTATCATAATATAAACACTGAATATTGATCTAACATAAATTATATTACCAGTATGTTGGAAGAAACTGTGAATAAGAAGGTTATAATATATGAATATTGCTTACTAAAGAAGTAGTTGAGAGCCTCTCAGACATGGGGCAGAGCTGTTCCTTGCTCTCCCTGTGCACAGCCATTCATGAGGCAGTCGGGAGGCAGGGCAGGTTCTAGCCCTGGCCCACCACCTTGGCAGAGCCTCACAACAAGCCAGACCACCAGCCTCACTTCACGGGCGCCGCCATTTTCCACATTTGGACTTCCCTCTCGTCAGAACTCCACCCAGCAGACCAGCCCATCACAGCCCGGCTCTTCGCCACGCGGTTCATCAATAAATGCTTTATTTGCAGGTGTTTAAAAGAGTTTGCCTCCCACTCGGCAAGCCTGACAAGCTTCTCGTGTTGTATTTGATATGCCAAATTCCAGTAACAATTATATTAGGTCATTCCCATGACCTAATATAATGGTTTGAGGCTCTTTATGTTCCTGTAGCAAGCTGATGCCCCTGGCTCTACTGGCATGAGACAGGACATATGGAGATATTACTGGTGCCCGCTCTAGCCAGTAGATGATCAACGGGAAGATAGTGATCGTGATCGTGATCGAAAGAAGTAGTTATAAAAAAGCTGATATTGGTAGTAGGAAAAACCATGAAAAATCATGAAAAAACTATGAAGCAGAAATATAAACATATTCTTTTAAAAAAAAAGTATATAACCACCATGCAATAAATAATTACAAAAATGTTCACAATGGGTTTCAGTCACACATTGTTCTAGCATTAGCTCCTCCACTAGTGCCCTATTCACACCACCAATGGCCCCAAATTCCCTACCACCTCCCCAGCCTGCCTATATAGCATTTTCTTCTCTCTATCACTCTCCCTCCCCCCCCCAACAGACTTGTAGGAAAACTGAAAGCACATTAGTGAGAAAGATGAAAACTGTTGCTTTAACTTTCAACAAAAATAAACAGTAAGCAACTTTAATATAAACTACAACTTTAATTGCCGATTCCAAAGAGGGGTGAGTGGTAGGATGATCATTTTGTTCCTGAGATCAGAGGAGTTCATACACCTTCTGGCAGCTTTCCACTGGAGAGGAGATGGTTGATCATTTTTCTAACACACCTTGAAGAAGGAAATAATTCAAATCTTTGAACTCTATGCACATATCATTTTTATATAAAAGAACCAATTTAAACAAACATTCACTTTTAAATGAAATGATAATATATCAAGTAGTTTCAGAAAAAAAGGGGGCCACACTTTTTCTCTTTCAAAATGTTTCCTATCTTATATTTTTCTAAGTCAATATTCTCATACTTTCTCATGCCGTTGAATTAAATTTTGGCAGTTTTCTTTGATCTCACTGTTAAATTCCTAAAGGTTTTACACCTTCGTTTTCTCAGACAAGAGCAAAAATGTCTCCCATGAAAAACCAACACACAATATAAAAAGCCAAGTAAACATGCAGGGAAAATATCACAAATATAGCATCTATTAGTCTCCTGAGGCTATTTATTAAAACATGCAATCTTGAAACTTGAGCGGAGTTAGCAATCTAGCCCCCACTGTCCCTTCTCTTTCTTTCTGATACATTTTTCTCCTTGCTCCTAGAGTGCTGTCAAGCAGCAGGGTGGGAGAAGGTGGTATACACACCCCACCATCCCTGCAACATGCCCACCAGGCTTTCTCTCCATAGCTGAGCTACACACTGAATGACAAATTAAAACTCAGCATCCCTCAGATTAATTCTGAACTCTGGAAGCAGCTTGCCTCTGGAGTTTGCATGTGTGTAAAGGGCGCTAAAGTTCTCTGGACGTAACCAAGAGGGTTTGTTTCAAGCCTTTGTGTGTTTATCCCTGCATCAACCTTCTTATAAAACAACTATTTGTAAAGTTCTCAATTTCATTATATGAAAGTCCCACAAAGAACGATTATCAGTTAGATAAGCAGCATCTTAAATAACTCCCTCTGCAAATGAATTATTATACACTGGCATTCATACACAGGAAATTTATATAGGATTTAAAAATATGTCTTTCAGTAATTTGTGTCTCCATTTTGGCACAAATTCAGTACCAATTGAATTTCAATGTAACTTCAGTGTAAAAATGAAGTTCTATGAACATGCATTGTGATTTTGTTTGTAAGTTTTTGTTGCTGTTTGGGGGCTTTGAGAGGAGTAGGGTGGGTGGTGATTTGGGAACACTTGGCTGTGCTTAGGAACTTGCTCCTAACTCTGCTCAGAGATTTCTCCTGTACGTGCTCAGATGACTATATGCAGTACCCAGGAACTGAACCAGGGACAGCTTTGTGAAAGGTGATTACCAAGGAACTTAATCCCTGAACTGTCTCCAGCCCTATTTTTTATTCCTTTGTTTGTTTTGATTTTTGAAAAGATCCTACCTTCCCTCCAAGCTGACACAGATGAAAAGATATTCAACAATCTGCTCTTTTTGCACTTGCCTTTCTGAAAGTCCTCATACTGAATTGTAAATATCTATTATGATTCTTAGCATGAAAGTGACTTGACTGCAAACTGTAGTTTTTTATTTTAATTTGACGTTTCTCTGAGAAAATATTCTAAATTAATTTTAAAAAAAGAAAGAAACATAAATAAAACTACTCCACAATTAAATTTCATAGAAACATGGGATTTTAAATTCAGAGCTAGCGAGAAGTTCTGAGATAATTGAAAACCTAGGGGCTCAAACTCCTAGAAAAACTAAGACAGGAAGCTTTGAGAAAGCAGATTCCATTAGCAGGTGTGGCATTTTTTCATAGAATACTGTGGGTTTTGTCACAGTGTAAGACTAACTAAACCCACCTCCTGGCGTTCAGTCTATTCACTCATGGCTGAAATGGGGCAGAGTTCAGAATCTGAGGGCATTTGGTGAGAGCAGGAAAGTGACAGAAAACAAAAGGCAGAGTGGTCTCTAGTTCTTCGACAGGAAGCTTCTTTTCACCCAAAGTTGGTGGGAAATGAGCACGAGCGGTTGGGGGTGGGGTGCTGGAACACTGCATGATTGAAACCCAATCATGAGCAGTTTTGTAATTGTATATCTCATGGTGATATAACAAAAATAATAATAAATTTTAGAAGAGCACTACATTTTTTTATGAGAGAATTTTTTTTTAATTTTATTGCACCACTTTTAGACATACAATTTCAATATGCTCATGCTCGAGTTTTGGTTCTACAGTGTTCCAACACCCATCCCTCCACCCGAACCCATCTCCCATCACCAATGTCCCCACCTCCCTCTCTCCTCCCGCACCCCCAACTACTTGGCGGGTTCTGTATGTCTTTTCTCTCCTCTCTATCTCTCCCTCCCGCCTACCTTTCCTACACATCGTAGAATGCAGTACATTAAAGGACATAACTGTTTCCACTAGTTTGTTGGACCACGGGGCCTCATGGTTAGCGCCCAGACAGTGAAAATGGAGGCTAATGTGGTGGGCGAGTCTCATCCTGCTGCTTCCGGAACCCCCAGAGGTAATGGGCCAACACCCAAAACCCATCTGTCCTCCTGGGGGCCTCATGGTCAGCTGAGCTAGGGGAGAGCCGAGTTCCAATTACCCCAGCTGCATCTGAGGCTCTGCATGCTATGGCTAGTCACCCCAGGGCACCTCCTGGGTAAGATACCGGGCTCAGACAAAATGGAGAGGGGAAGGGGTGACCCCAGCTCCATCTGATGAATTCCCGGTGTTTCCCGCTTCTGGGAGCTGCCTTTTTTTAATCAAGGCAAGTTTCTATTAACAAAGTTAGATTTTGAAAGAAATCTGCAAGTTTTCCCAAAGGGAAAGCCAAACATATGCCTTTATTTGTACTATTCCGAAAAGCACAGTGACAAGATGTTGAGCCATTCATTTTGTTAGTGAGGAAGGGCTAGAGGGGACATTTGGGTAGAGGCCAGAGTAAAATCAGAATTCCTTTAACATCTCTCAGATCTGGGGAGAAGATAAATCTTCCTATGGCATTCAGCTTGACCTTTCACACTGTTCACAATAGGCCTCTTTATGTCATAATATTCTAGTATGTAGATTAATTCCCAGTCAAACTCAATAGTAACCCTGTTTGCTCAGGAGAAAATTCGTCATACATCACTTCCTAGAAAAATAAAACTTGAGGAGGTAAAAAGATAAAGTACATCCAGTAGAGCGTTTTGCCTTGCATGTGGCCAAACCAGCTCCAATTCCTAACACCTCATATGGTCCTTCAAGTCATACCAGGAGTGACTTATAACTGAGTGCAGAGCCCAGAGTTAGCTCTGAGCACAGCTGAGTGTGCCCTGAAAACTGAAAAAAAGGAAAAACTCAGTATAATTACGCACAATTAAGATTTTTAAGTGAACTCTATATTACAGAAATCTTTCTTCAAGTCAAGACAAGCACTGAACTACAGAGCATCATATTTTACCAAATGAGTCATACTCCCATCATGTTTGTCTTTCTCACCTCTCCTTGAAGACTCAGAGCCCAACATCATTTTAAAATGTCTTTCAGAATTATACAACCTTATTTTGCCCCATTGGTTTTAGAATCCACACTGTGTAGGAATGTAATTAAACTTAGTTTTTCCTCTTACTAATATATCTGATGTTAATTTTATTGCTGGACCAGTCTAAGAAGAGCCCAGAGGGACCGAGGGAAATTTCCTCTCCTCTTTTACACACTCAAGCTCCGCAGGAACCACTCATCCATTAGCATAAATTGAAGGAAATAAAAAGAAGTTTATTCCCAGAGACTATTTCCCTTGTTTTCAAAGCTTTTCTGTCAATGTTTTTCTTTTTTTTTTTTTTTTTTTTTTTTTTGGTTATTCACTTATCTGTTACAGTAGGATGTGTGTTTAGGAAATGTAAATACACAAATATCTTTACAACTGAGCAAAATATTCTTGGAGTACAGACACGTTCTGGGCAGACAAGATACAGGCATACATTCAAACATTAATCCTTTAAACCTATGTGAATATAATCAACCAAGCAATCTCTTTCAATCCTTTCCTGTTTGACCCATTTTAGAACCTCAAATTTCATCTCACAGCTTTTTTATTTGCAAATACCAGGTTTGCTTCTGAATAAACAAAACTACTGCACAATTTATATTTCCAGAAAATATAGCCCCTGGCTGACCTGAGGAAAATCAGATAGACACAGGCAGAAAACACCTCCAACGATTCTCTTGAGGCTGGAATTACTTTCATGCGCTGCCAATTTTCAGTGCTATTTATAAGGACATAATGGTGGGAGTATCATCTCAGAATTACACAGGCAAAGTAAATTCTGGAAAAATCAAGATGGAAAAGACTTATAAATATATTTGTCTCCCTTTATGTCAAGACATGCCCCTGGAGACTTAGTGACCAGCAAGAGGAGCATGCAGAGCATCGAGGGCTGTTCTCTATGCGTTTTACTTGGTTCTTCCCTAGAAATCTGATGCCAGATTAGTTTCCCCAGAGTCAACCAACATGGCATACATTTTTTTTTGGAGGGAGAGGGAGGAATGACTTCTCTTGAACCCTTTTTCCTACTTCCATTTCCTTGTTCCCTAAAGAGCCACATCCCTGTGCTTATCATCTGATTTATTTGACAGAAACCGTTTTTTTGGTGCCAACCACTAAGCTCAGTGTTTCTTGAGCCTTGTGCATGTTGGCCATCTGGGTCAGACTTGTCCTGACATACAGGGTTCAGCTGGTGTTGATTGGAAGTTCTTGGTTGAACCAAGAACTTGTTGATTGAAGTTCTTGGTTGATTGGAAGTTCAACCAAGAACTCCCAATCAACACCAGCTACAAATTTCTTTGTCTGCTACAAAGAGATTATAAACACACAGATGCACATTAATAGCACTGAAAAGTGACTCCATGTCCTTGCTCTTCAACAACAGATATATTTATTAACTTCCCCTCAGGAGAATCATTCTGTCATCTGATTCCCTTGTCAATGACCATAAAATCCTCCAATCACTTGGAAGTTACAGTTGCAAGTTTTAGGTCCTCATTGCCAGGTAATTAGTTCTCCTAAAAATAATATGTTCATTAAAATCTTCTCAATCTAATTATTATTCAGTTCCTAGGTAAGCCATTACATTGTACATATACCCAAATTCAAAGTGATTTTTTTTCCAAGTGGACTTAGTTTACAGTTCCCATTTTGGCATCCTTTATTTACAACATTGCTTAACATGAAAAACAAACATATCCCAATTTATTTAAACCATTTTATGCATTTGTTGAGACAGAAATCAGAAAGAAAATGAAATTCCATCTATCCTCTGGATTATTCTTTCTCATAAATATCAAATAGATAAGTAGGGGAAAGTAGCTTAATTGCATATGTATGGGAAACCCACATAAACATGGATTCTAGAGGGTATAAGAAAAAACACTGTTATGGTCCTGAGCAAAAGAAGTGGGATAGAGACCTGGAAGGAAAGAGGAGGGGGTCTCACAAGATGAGAAGCTGATTTATGTAACAAAGACCAGAAGACCTGAAATTAGATGTTTATCCTGCCATATAAATATATTTCTCCACTAAAAAGTTTACCTTCTTTGAAAAACCCCAATTCTGAGTAATATCTCCAATTTCATCCTTTGGAGTGATTCTAGGAGAGTTTCTCCTCTACTTGCAGAATTTCTGTTGAACTCAGCTCATAAGAACCCACGTGTTGAGGCCAGAGCAATAGCTCAGTAGGTAGGGCATTTGCCTTACACAAAGCTGACCTGGGTATGATCCCGGCACCCCATATGGTCCCTGGAGCACAGCCAGGAGTAATTCCTGAGTGCAGAACCAGGACTAACCCCTGAGCATTGCTGGGTGTGACCAAAAAAGAAAAAAAAATACTCATGTGTTGAAGAGAAGGTTTATTCTGTAAGTTTTAGAAAACCTCACCTTTAGATAAGTAGAAAATAACAGTCTGATAAATGGATTTACCAAGGTAAAAAAAACGAAGGCAATCCATCTATCTCTGCAAATCTCAACCCCTAAGATACTCCTAATTATGTCTTTTCCCCCAATTTACCTGCTTCCTTGAGCAGTTAATGGAGGCAGATAGGTCAGAAGACTCTAATAAGTTAGGAATAGTCTTTATTTAAAATTTTCTCCCTATGCCTTTGCAGTTTTAGATCTTTGGAATAAAATTAGCGAGACTCATTTGCACATCCTTTCAATGTTTCAGTGTTGGCTCTGTGTGTGTTTCTGCCCTTCCTTGGCTTTCTGCTGAATATGCACCTCACAAGGAATGCAAGCCTTCCTCGGCATAATTTTGATGAATAGGAACCTATGAGGCTTAATAAGAAGCACCAAAATGGACAGGCACCTAAGGGGAAAAACAGGTCTGTGTTGATGGATGTCTTTCCCAGGGGAGTTAGGACGCTGCTGAGATGCAGTTTTTTCCGCAAGTGGGCAAAACAGAAAGATAATTCAAGACAGCACATGCAAGGCTGGATGTGCCATGTGTTTTCTCAGCAGCAAAGCGTGAGCAGAGAGAATCAGCTAAGCAGCCGTTTCACATAATGCCAAAGGGACTTCAAGCTGAACAGGAATGTGCAGCTTAGAGAGGACTACATGGAATGAAAATTGAATCTAACTTACTCCAATCAAGAGACGGCCCAAGGAGAGTTACATTTGCTTACTCATTACTGTATTGAACTTCCAACAAAATATTAATTTTTGGTATATCTGGTAATTCATTACTAATAAAGGTCAAGAATCACATAGTCTGGTATTCCAAGTCACAAAGGTTGCAAGGCAAGTAACAGCTATATTCTTATAAAAATTAAAAGACATTACTAATCTTTACCCAGGGCATTAGACTGGCTCGTGAGATTGGAGTAATATTGCTGTCTATAGCAGAGATAGTGACTGAGTCTTTCTCCATACATATTTATCTCCCCCTTGTTTAAAGACAGATATACCAACTTTCTTAGAAAATAACACATACTTTATTGTCCATCTCAGTGTGCCTCATCTGAATATTCCTTTATTTTTTCTTTTCCCTCTGACAAATATTAATTTCAGAGAGACGTTCTGTCAATTTATGTTTGAGTTGGACAATTGAGTGTTATTGGTGTCTATTTAAAAAATTATTGTTCTGATCCCTTGAACCTGCAGCTCGATCTCTGGGGTAGTACAGCTACAGCTGTCAACCCAAAGCTAATAATTGAATTGCCTTGAATCCACCACTATGCAAATGAATCAACTCAATATCCATATACAATTCACTTCCTATATCAGGTTTTCATTCAGGATCACAATCACCTCCATGAATTATCCAAGGGAAACATACCAGACAACAATCAGAATAGTCCTATTCTAACATAACTGATCACAAACATCATTTAACTTCATTTTTTTGTCCTAAGTAATAATTGATATGATACAGATCTAGTTACAGGTTCTCTTCCCCCACCAATCTACTTGTAAATATATATTTTGATGTATATTTGATATATATTTGTCTATATCTGGCTTTCAGGTCCTGTCAAGTAGTGATCAGAACTTCTTCCTGACTGTGTGCTCGGGAATTATTCCGACGTGACTCAAGAGTCTGTGTATGAATGCTGGGGATCAAAACTGACTGGGCTATGTGGTAGGAAAGGCCCTTCCTGGTGTACTATCACTCTAGTCTCTGTAAAATAATATTTTCTGATTGGTCACATCAGTGGTTCTCAGGGCTTACTCCTGATTCTGTGCTCAGGAACTATTTCTCGTGGGATTCAGGGGACCTGGATTGAACTGAAGTCAACTACATGTAAAAAAAAAATCACCATAACCTGGTGTTGGAAGTCAATTTAAAAACCTTTGCTCATAAGCTGAACTGCACCTTTGTAGAATCTCCTGACTGCACTTATTTGTAGAATGTTAAAAAATAGTATGATATTAATATCCAGATTAGGCAAACATGAACCAGGAGGACATGTCAATGACTGGAATATACCAGAAGTGTGTGGAAGTCAGAAAGAAGTTAGGTAAGATAGAGAAGAACACACACATATCGATGTGTGTTCGATATGCCAAAACCAGTAACAAAAATGTTTATTTTCCTGACCCTGAAAGAGCCCTTAATACGGCAGCAGTAAGAAAGGCAAACAAGCAGTGCCTGATGAAATTTCACGGCTATCCTAGGCTGCCAAAACGAAGAAGGACTAAAATGACTCTCTGTACTTTCAATGCATGTACGCTGGCATCGGAAGCATATATTGAGGATCTGATGGTGCAAGCGCACAAGATCAAGTACGACATCATTGGTCTGACTGAGAAGAGGAGGCATCAGTCGCATCACACTGACACCTGAAGAAGAATTGACACCGAAGAAGAATTGTTCCTTGGAACATGCAACAAAAGTGGTGTCTGTGGCGTCCAGTGTCCTTGTCAACAAGAACATGGCCGCCAACATTGATTCATTTGAATGCCTAACAAACCGAATAGGACGATTACACTTGAAGAGATGTGGCCCACTGCCAGCAATTTCTATCTTTATTATCTATGCACCAACATCCACATACAAAGGACATGAAATTGAGAAATTTTACGTGGAACTGGAGGAGTTCTATAAAAAAGATCACACCTTCTACAAGATCATAGTCAGTGATTTTAATACCAAAATAGGACTGAGAAGATCGGGCTGAAGAACTCCACATCAAGCCCATGGCCTAAAATGGAACGAACAGGGTGAGAGACTATCTGAGTTCATCATGTCCACCAAGACCATTCATGGGAACTCACAGTTCCAGAAGGCTGAAGCGAAATGATGGACATGGGATCTCCTGGTGGACAGTTCCACAATGAAATTGACACATCATCTTCAATCAACAGTTTTGTCTGACCGATGTTGCTGTCATCCCCAAATTCCAGACAGGATCAGACCACCGTCTCCTTCTTGCAAAATTCTACTTCCCACAACAGGGAGAAAAGGCTGCAAAGTTTAAGAAGAGAACTCCCAGAACGACCACCAACTGGGAAATCTTTGACACCATTGCAGCAACATGGGAAGATACCATCATTGACAACATCAGTGAAGAATACAACCGACTGGTTCAGCACCTCCATGATTGTGCGAAGAATTCCGAGAGAGAGAAAGACACAGAAGGATGCCTGTCTTCAGAAACTCTCAAGCTCATTCGCCAACGTGGCAAGGCGCAAGCCTCAGGAGACCAAATGCTAACATCCAATCATGCTAAGCGGTGCAGAGAAGTGATAAAAAAGAAGAGCTCAAAGACAGAAGAGCAGAAATACTGGAAGATGCAGCAGAAGCTGAGAAAAAGCATTCGCACCGCCCGCTGTCCTTCACCAACTATAAGACCAAGATGACTGCCCTCCAACGCCCTGATGGATCTATCACATCTTCCAGAAAGGCAATGGAGAAGATTATCCATGACTTCTACTCAGATCTCTTTGATAGCCATGTCCACCTGCCTACATACTAAATTCCACGGGAGAGAGATATGTCATTCCCAATGTTCTCCTTTCTGAAATCCGACATGCCATTTCGCTGGTAAAGAAGGGAACAGCACCAGGCCCAAAGTCAGACCCGAACACCTGAAGAATCTGCCATCAGTACTCATCAATACACTAGCTCGGCTCTTCACACTCTACCTGTCCGAATGCAAGGTGCCCTCCCAATGGAAATCCAGCAGGACAGTTCTACTGTTCAAGAAGGGAGACATTCACATCGGCAACTATTGCCCCATCTGCCTGTTGTCTGTCATCTACAAGCTGTTTACACGAGTCATCCTGAACAGGATTGGCAGAACACTAGATGAAGGACAACCATGCAAGCAAGTTGGCTTCTGGAAAGGACTCAGACAATCTACCATATCCACATGGTAACCAAGCTCATTGAGGTTTGTAGAGAGAACAAGATGCTGCTCTGTCTCAAGTTCATTGATTTACAAAAAGCCTTTGATTCTGTGGAGACTGAAGCAGTCATCAAAGCCCTAGCCAAACAGAGTGTTCAAACCCAATACATCAAGATCCTTCATGAGCTGTATTACGGATTCACCACCAGGATCTCACCATTCTACAAAGAAGTGATCATTGATGTCAAAAGAGGGGTTCCACAGGGTGATACCATTTCACCAAAAACTTTTCTGTGCCACCTCGAGAACATCATGTGACAATTAAAATGGGAAGGAATGGGAGTGAAGATAGATGGTCGGCAACTACACCACCTCTGCTTCGCTGATGACATCATTCTAATAACACCAAACATTAGCCAAGTGGCACAAATGCTGGCTGACTTTGATAGAGAATGTGGAAAGATAGGTCTACAGCTGAATCTAAAAGAAAACAATGTTCATGAAGAATGAACTAGTTCCTGAGGCCCCATTCACTCTCAATGGAACAAACATCTCGGAATGCAGCAGTTATGTGTATCTAGGTCGAGAAGTCAACATGATGAAAGACCTAAAACCTGAGCTGCTCAGGAGGAAGAGTGCGGCATGGGAATGCCTTCAAAGGCATCGAAGAAATAGCTAAAAGGACAAAGATCCTCCGGCTCTGGGCACAGTTCTTTGACTCCATCATTCTCCCTGCATTAACATACACCTCAGAAACCTGGGCCCTACGAAAGCAGGATGAGAATGCTATTTGGGTCTCCCAGAGAGGAATCGAAAGAGCTATGATTGGAATATCATGCCTCACTCAAGTGAGAGAAGGAATCGGAGTTCTGACCTCCGTCGCTATTCCACAATCAGGGACGCTGTCTCGTTTGCCAAGGCATCGAAAATCAGATGGGCTGGACATGTAATGCAATTTGGAGATGACCGCTGGACTAGAGCTGTTACCTACTGGATCCCACAGGATGTCAAAAAGATCATGTGACGGCCCACCTATAAGATGGTCAGACTTCCTTGTCAAGACCCTGAAGGAATGGTTTGAGGCTCTTCATATTCCTGAATCAACCAGATACTATTGGGCTACATTGGCAAGTGATAGGGTCCAATGGAAATGCTACTGGCGCCCGCCTAAGCAAATCGATGTATAATTGGACTCAAGTGATCAAGTGATCAAGAGAAGCTCCAGTGTTGTCGGAAACGGTAACACCAGACTAGAATTGAGCATTTAATGTAGGCAAAGTGCTATGAATGAAAACCTCTAAATGTATGTATTGCAAGTCACAATATCTAAGAGAAGGGAGAGAGATAGAAAGAGAGAGAGAGAAGCAGCAAAGTGCCTGCTATAGAGGCAGGCTGAGGGAGAAGGGAGGGAATCTGGGGATATTGGTGGTGGAAGATATGCACTGATGGAGGGATTGATGCTGAACACTGTATGACTGAAACCCAATCATGAACAGTTTTGTAATTGTATATTTCATGGTGGTATAATAAAAATAAAAATAAAAGTTAAAAAACTTCCAGCCCTGTCAGGGAACCACTTGGGTCCCCAACAATATCAGGGGTCGAAGTTCCCTTTTACCTCAACAGCAAGCAACAGACAGATAAAGTCCACGAGCCTAACACAGTTCTAAAAAGACTTTTACTTATCACAAATAATTAAGCAAACTCTGTTACTGCAATCCAGGGTGAGGGGGTTTCCCAGACCTATGGCTGTTTATTGTTTATTGTTATTGTTTATGACCATGTGTTCAGGTTCAGCTGCCTCCAGCCAATATTGATGCATTTTTCCCCAAAACACTGCTTTGTCTCTCCTTAACTGCACCAAAAGCAAAAGGCAAGTTACCTTTGTGACTGGCCTTCCAAGGTGAATAACCAGTACCCACATGCAAATCTCCAGGTAAACCACACCTAGCCCAGGTCCAAATGCTAATACACCGAGGTCAAGTACCTTCTTCCATGATTGGCTCATATGCAAAACACAGTGGAGGGGGTTGGAGCAGGAATCATACTGAAGAACAAAAGCATCAGGATATATAAGATGGGGGAAAATAACATTATAATTTCAGTCCATGAACTCCACGCATCTAGAAGTTTATCTCCAATACTCACAAGATTCTTGTTCACTCTACTCTGCTCCAGGGTAATTTGAAGTGTTCTGCCCTTTGTTGTACAGAGAGAGAATCTTACAGGCCTGACTTTGAATGGGCCAGCATGACCTCTCCTTTGATCTTAGCAGAGCTGATTCTTAAATGGTGGGCTCAATGTAGCCAGGATTCCTCCTGATAAGTCCTAGTTTGTCTCATGTTTGACCCTATGGGGAGTTAAGAGGAAGGATGACCAAACTATTCAGGTTTGGAGTCATAATAGAAATTACAAAGATATTTCAAGAATTATTAAAATCAAACTATTTTATTCATTCCTGCCTCCAATCTCCTATTGTAATATGCACAAGAGGAACCTATTTAGCATAAGGCCCTGGCCTTACAGCATGCAGAAGACTTTAAGCTGCAAAGACGCAAAGTCTCTTATAGCGGTAGTCAGGCAACACAATCCCATCAAAAAATTGGAAGGGAGAAATGAACAGAAACTCCCTTAGAATTTTGAAATGACTAAAGCATATTAAAAATACTCTTCATCACTAATCATCAGGGAAATGCAAATCAAAACAACAGTGAGCTATTATCCCATACCACATTGACTTTCACACAATCAAAAGAACAAGAACAACCAGTGCTGAAGCAGATGTGGGGAGAAAGTGATTCTCAGTCATTGCTGGTGTAAATGCAGACTGGTCCAGCCTTTTTGGAAACAACAATGGGACATTACTCCAAAAACTAGAAATTTAGCTTCAATTTGACCCATAATACCATATCTGAGCATATACCCTGGAGGCCCAAAAACACACAGCAGAAATGTTATCTGCACTTCTATGCACATTGCAGCACTATTCACAGTAGCCAGAATTTGGAAAAAAAAAACTGAGTGCCAGAACAGATGACTGGATAAAGAAACTATGGTATATCTATATGATAGAATACTATGAAGCTGTTAGAAAAAAATTAAATCATGACATATTCCTGTAAATGGATAAACATGGAGAGTTACTTGATATGAGAAATGTGTCAGAAGGAGGATACATATTGAATGGATGCATTTATTTGTGGGATATAAAAAATTAGTATGAGACTAATATCCAAGGCTAGGGAAAATAGGGGCCAGAAGGACTTGACAATGGTTTAAATCTACCACAAGTGCATGTGGAATGGAGGGTAGGAAAGATAGAGAAGGAACCAATATGACAATAATAGTTGGAAATGTTCATACTGGACTAGAACTGAGTGTTGAAGTTAGATAAAGCGATAGACATGATAGTCCTTCAGTGAATGCATTGCAAACCACAATGTGCAGACTAAAGTGAGAGAGAAGTTCCGGTCATAGAGGTAGGTTGTGGGGGATGACCTGGAGGAGTGAGAGGGTAACTGAGGACCTTGGTGCTGGCAAATGTGCACTAGCGGAGGGATGGGTATTGGAACACTGTATGGCTGAAATCCAGTCATGAACAGGTCTTTAATAGTTCATCTAATCATGATTCAATTTTTTTTAAAAAAAAGAAAACTGCAAATAGTGTTTTACTTCAGGTTTATGTTAGTGATTAATGGCAAAGGTAAAAAAGAATAATCTTAGTTGAAGACATCTATAGTATAAGTATCATCCATGGATGTAGGCAGAAAGAAAATTTAAAAACAATAATTCTGAAGGCTCAGAAAAGTAGGTTAACACACAGCAGAAGAATAAATGTATACAGTTTAGAAATCCATACAAGTATACAGTAATCAATAAACAATTACATTTTAATGAGCAAAGCATTCAAATGATTTTTTTTTAAACTACAGAAATCTCAAGCAGGACCATGAGGCTCCCAGGAGGACAGATGGGTTTTGGGAGTGGGCCCATCACCTCTGGGGGACCCGGGAAGCAGCCAGATAAGACTCGCCCACCACAATAGCCGCTATTTTCGCTGTCCAGACGTGGTCATTCAAACTAGTGGAGCCAATCACTATCACTATCCTCCCGTTAATCATCTATTTGCTAGAGTGGGCACCAGTAATATCTCCATATGTCCCGTCTCATGTGAGTAGAACCCATAGGCATCCGCTTGCTCCAGGAACATAAAGAGCCTCAAACAATTATATTAGGTCATGGTAATGACCTAATATAAATGTTACTGGTATTTGGCATATCAAATACTACACGAGCAGCTTGCCAGGCTTGCCGTGCGGGTGGCATACTCTTGTAGTCACCTCTAAATAAAGCATTTATTGATAAACCGCGGGGCTGCTACGCGCCGTGGCGAGCCGGGCTGTGATAGTCTGGTCTGCTGGGTGGAGTTGTGACGAGAGGGAAGTTCAGATGTGGAAAATGGGGGGGCCCATGGAGTAGGGGAGGGTGGTCTGGCTTGTTGTGAGGCTCAGCTGGGGTGGCAGGCCAGGGCTAGAACCCGCCATGCCTCCCCGGGCGCCTCATGATTATGTCCTAGAATATACTACATTCAACGATGTGTAGGAAAGGTAGGCAGGAGGGAGAGATAGAGAGAAAGGAGATACAGAACCCACCATGGAGGTGGGCTGGGGGAGGGGGAGGGAGGATGGTGATCGGAGATGTTCACGGGATGGGGGATGGGTGTTAAAACACTGTAGAACCAAAACTCAAGCATGGGCATCTTGTAACTGTTTGTCTAAAATTGTCACTGTCACTGTATCACTGTCTTCCCGTTGTTCATTGATTTGCTCGAGCGGGCACTAGTAACATCTCCATATGTGCTGTCACAAGCAAGTGTAGCTCAAGGGCATCTGCTTGCTCCAGGGACAGGAAGAGCCTCAAACCATATTTCAGGTCATGGAATCGAGGTCCATAATTGTTACTAGTTTTTGGCATAACAAATAAAACACGGGTAGCTTGCCAGGCTTTGCCGTGTAGATGTCTAAAGGTGGTGTAATAAAATAATAAAAATAATAAAAATAATTAAAAAAATAAAAAGAAATCTCAAGCAGAACTAGAACCAAATTTTGTCATTTCATGTTGGCATCAGTTTTGTGTCCACGAGTTTATGGAATTTGGCAAGCAAAATCTGAGGGAATGCTTTCAAAGAAGGCAGAGATGAGGAAGACTTTTATAATTTCCATCTTCTAAAATTATTTGTGTTTTGGCACATTGACCATACATATAAGCAGAGATAACTGGGCCAGTAAAACAGAGATGGAGGATGCATTGGAAACAAGTCTGGCGACTTTTTTTAGAAGGAATGAACTCAAAGACGTAATGCAACAATACCTCTCTACATCAGATGGGTGTGGGGGGGGAGCCCTGCTTCCGGAAAAACAAGAGAAAGAAGAAAATGAAGAGAATTATGGATTTTAATAAGGCCGAATGTGTTTCTTCTTGGTAACAAAAAAAGCTCTCTGCTGAAAGGAAGAATCATGGAAACAAGAAACCTTTAAGAAAAAGGTTGAAGTATTGTAATAGACAAGTAGTCAGAGGAAGTATGATCAACTAAGAAGCAAAATAATGATTGAGCAGTGTCACTTTATTTAAAAAAGTTAGCATGTATCAGACTCAAACAAAACCTGATACACATTTTCTGGACACTAAGCCCCCCCCACCAATTTTAACATGAGAGATTTGGAATGGGGCCTGAGAATTTACACGTATGAGAGGTTCCCAGTTGATACAGATGTTGATTGCTTAGGATTCACATTTTGAAAATCACTGTTCTTTGACAAAAAATATAGGTTAAAAATGGTGAAAAGAAAGTACTTCCAGGGCTGGAGTGATAGCCCAGCAGGTAGGGCGGTTTGCCTTGCACACGGCCGGCCCATGCTGGTCCTGGTTCGATCCCCCGGCATCCCATATGGTCCCCCGAAGCACTGCCAGGAATAATTCCTGAGTGTAGAGCCAGGAAAAAAAAACAAAAAAAAAAAAAAAGAAAGAAGTACTTCCATGTCAATGATTTTCTCTACAGATTTTTTAATAAATAATTTTGTTAGGTTAATTTATTCAGAAAAACTTTGGAATCAATTAATATTTATTTATTAATTGTATTTATCTTTGCATATTAAAAGTATGCCATTTTAATATTCACTGACATTCTTCATATATTTATTTATTATTATGATATCATTATTATTATTCTGTCTTTTTACTCTATAACTGGATGACAGCCTTTTGGACCTTTTCTTTCTTTACTATTTTTTTATATTTTATTCTAACACCATGAGAACAACATTACAAAGATGTTCATAATTGGGTCTCAGTCATATATTGTTCCAGGACCCATCGTGCCCCATTCCCACCACCAATGTCCCCACATTCCCCTCTCCCAGTTCCAGAGCAGGTATTTCTTCCTTCGCTCCCCTTTCTCTCCATCTCTCTCTCCATCTCTCCTTCATCTTCCCCAATCCTAATTATACCATGTGATATATAGAATTACAGGGATGTTCATAACTGGGTCTCTACAATAGTGTTACAGAACCTATCCCTCCACCAGTGCCAATTCCCACCACCCAATTCCCAAACACACCCACCCAAACCCTGCCTGCCCCCATTGCAGGTGCATTTTACTTATTTATCTGTCTATGTCCCTTTATTTCCCAATTTCTCTTCTACTACACTTTATGGCTTGTCCTATGGGTACTAATAATGTATGATGTATCTATCTGATTATTTAATAGTGAGTTCTAGTGTGACATCATAATTCCTCATTCCACAAAACCTCTCCAGTTTGATGCAAATAGAATGATCGTTGAAGTGTACAAGTGAGAAAGATCCTGAAAGGACCTGGTGCTAAAATACATTGAGTCAAAGATTAAACTGTGGCAGCAGAGCCGCAGCGCGCCTGCGCAGCCTTGGATCTGAAGTCTCTGTCTTGTGGCGGTTGGCTGTGGTGGCTGGAGCTCAGGGCCACACTCACTGGGCCCGGAGGCTGGGGACTGGAGTGGAGACCCTCAATCCTTGCTCTGAGTCCTTTTGGACCTTTTCTGTCCTAAAGTAGAATTTTTATCTCTTTGGGATTATCTGATCTCTGAGATTTTTTTTAAACACTTAAGTGACATGCACCTATATCTCTTCTGCCTACTGTTGTTGACTGCCCTGCAGTGTGTATCTCCACCTGCTAAACTTTAAATTTCTTAGAGACAGGGACTGTCCCATTATTTCTCCCATTAAGCATTAATGTCCGGCCCAGAGAGTTGCCTAATCTTATCCCTGGGACTGGATAGTAGTTTTGGTCCCCCTAAGAGGATGCTTAGGAGACATTGACATATCTAGAAGAACAGACAGAAGAATGTTCTGTCTTTTTCTGTTTTTTCTTTAAATCAAAGAACAAACTTTGCTTTAAATGATTTGCCTGCTCTCCCTTGACAACAGCTCTTATTAAAATAACATTAGCTAAAAATATTTCTATGCCAATGGTAATTATGATAATGTTTCTCTGCATTTATATAGTTCTTTTTATTCTAATAATTCCTTGTACACAGGTCTCATCTCAGAAGGAGAGATAAAGCACCGAACTGGACTTGAAGTTCTTATTCCATCACTGGGCAGCTTCTTTGTATCCCAAGTCATCCCTGAGCCCATTAGCATTGCTGGAGTCCAAGAATTTGTGTTTGCTGTGCCCACTAAAGATCCTTCGGCAAGAAGTCAAAAAAGAATTCAATTAGTTCCTCTCAAAGCTTAAATGCTTTTGTCCTTCACTGGTGTGCATTCATCTTTAACAGGTGATTAAAGTCCTAATGGGCACATGAAGTTTATCTTGGTCTGTTCCAAGCAGTTATTACCAAAGAAAACATCAAAAAAGTAAAGAACTAGCTGTGAAGTTGAGGAGCTCAAAATTGCTTTCAGAAGTCTATATTTTTGTGATTTTTGTTTGTTTTTTAGGTGAAAGAAATTTATTTATCCAAATATCAGGGAAATCTTAGGTTCTATATTGCACTGGGACATTGCACTTAAGGGACCCTTCAACATTCTTTTCATCTATCTTGTTTCTTTCTCCAGACTCCAGCAGTATGTGAGCATAATGAAGTACACATCTATGCACATACATCTTTGCCTTTTGAGACTATTATATATGAAGAATATCTGTTCCCTCTCACCAGTTCTTGGTATAGATCTTCAAAAGCCTTCAGAATTTCCATTAAAACAGGAACTTACTATTAAGCAACTTATGGAGGACGCCAAGATAGCTTAGGATAGGGCTGGTAACCAGAAGAAAGAACAGTAAATTTATGCCAGACCCACCTCTCAGCTTATTTATTTTGGAGCCTTCTGCTACACACAGACCTGACTACTTAAATCATAAACAACTGACAATAGGTGCAGACTTCAATCCTTCATGTCTCCCCCATAGGACAAGGCTGGGACTAGAAGTTCCTGTCCTCTAATCCTCTAATAGCTGATTAGGTCTCTAGATAAACAGCTCCCATCCTTAATGTCCTTGGGACATTTTCAAGTGTTATACCATTACTATGACAAAAGACACTTATCACATGAAATTTCTATGCCAGAACCAAATATATATTCTAAAAGTAATAGTATTCAGATATCACTATAAAACTGTAAAAGAAAGTAAAGAATTTTCAGTGAGTTGTGTGACTCAGTCAAAGTAATTATCTGATCTCAAAGATTGCAGAAACTCTTAAGTATTCAGTAGTCTAGAAACATGATCTGAGGCTTTTCTGTTACTGGTCCCTGAAGTGAGAGTAGTTTTATAAATAAATGAGTCCTTAACTATTAGAATTGCACCGATTCTGACTGACTGGCATCACACAAGGAGCATAGTATACTCTAGATAGGGTTGCCATGGAACAATGTATTTCAACTCCTTCACATCACAAAAGCTAAAGACAGAACCTGCAACGCCCAGGTACTCATGTTCTTGTTTCTGTGCTACATGGTCCAGAATTGCTAGAAGAGGACTAAGTCAGGCTAAAGTCCTGACTCATAATGCAGTGTCCATAAATCATTAGACAGTTTCTTAGGAGCAATATCCTGCTAATTTTCTCACCAAAATTTCCTTGAAATATACTTCATTGATCAGAAACATCAGAATAGTTTTGGGCATGTGTAGAAACAGACCATTAACAAGAATTGTTGAATCTTAGGAGGGATCTGAGAGATGACAATATTTTAAAGAAGCTCTTTGCACCAATTAATACATAGAGTAAACATTTTTAATTTTTTTAGCTTATCTTTAATAACCTATTTATAAATTGTGAGAAAAATAGAGGAATACTGCACCCTTCTATTTTTCAGAATTGCTGAAGTCTATGAACTATGACTACATGAACTCACTCTCTCTCACTCTCTCTCTCTCCCTCCATTCCTCCCTCTCTCCCTCACACCTTTTCTCTTCCCTCTCTCTCTCCTGGACTTTGACTTTTAAGTTAAAACTTTTACCAAAAAGGATATTTTTTCAACTATTAAAAAATGATCATCTGGGTTTTGGAGAGTTTGGCTTTGCCTACTGAAATTTGGGCTCTATTTAAATTGTTTGATGTGTTCCAGGTTGTAAAAATGGTTTCATGTGCAGAGTGGTATGAGGAGTTAAACAGGCAAAAACTTTTTTTCAATTCCCATTTACTTTTGGCTTGTGGAGAAATGTCATCTTTTCCATATGAATAAAAAGCAAGTTCAACACAAAATAATAATAACGAAATGTAGAATAGAACAAAACAAAGAGAAAAGACAATAGAAAAGGAAGAAACCAGATGTTGCCAAAGGTAGGAGGGTCTCCTGTACCTTCCCTCTGGGGAGTGACTCAAAAACTATTAGGTGGTAGTATATAACTTTACACACACACACACACACATATATATATACACACACATACATATGTACATATATATATTTGGAAAGGTATAAACTACATATATATAGAGAAAGACAGAGACAGAGACAGAGAGAGAGAGAGAGCAAGGCTGGCTCTATAAGAAAAGGCAGAGTTGGGAAGTTAGAACACTAATCACCAAGGCTGGTCTATCTGCTTCCCATTCCTGACTTCCTCCTCCAACCAGGGTTAGGACTCCAGTCAATGCTCACAGGTTAAATGGGAGGGAAGAATTCTCCAGTGGACAGTGGGATAGACTCGGGAAAGAGAAAATAGTACAGGGCAGAGTGCAGAGATAACAATGAAGAAACTATGTCACTTGGAATTTGGATCTAGATAGCCTGAAATACACCCTTTCTCTTGAACCTCTGAGAAAGGAAATCCCCCAGTCCTTCCCTCAGAGATATTTGCTTGTGGTCGCCGACTTTTCTCTTCATTTTGGCTACAGCTAGGACTTGGACTGGTGGCCATTTATATTTTCTGCCTTAGAAACAATAGGATCTGGATGAGACCAAGTTCTTGGAGAATTATCTTGAAAGAAGGGAAATATTAATTGGACAGATTAGAGGGTGCACCAGGAGTAAATACAGGTTTTCCCAGAGTGGGAAGAGGGGAGAAAGTCAATAAGCAAATATTTATTGAGTGCCTGACATGTGCCAGGCACTGTTAGAACTCCCCTAAAAGAAATAGGGAGGAAAATAGGCAGGAAGCAAGAAAAGCAAAATCTGAGGGAAGGAACATGGGTAGTTGAAGAAAAAACTGAGGGAATGGAAAAGACTAGGAGATGGGGCTCTGCTTAGGCCTCCTCTTCTGAAATTAGTGTCTCCTCACTGAAATCCTCTTCCTCTTCTACAGTGGCATCCTGGTACTGCTGGTACTCAGAGATAAGGTCATTCATCTTGCTTTCAGCCTTAGTGATCTCCATCACATCCATGTGCTAGCATGTGTTCTAGTGAAAGAACTTTCCATGGAGCATGGCAATGAAGAACTCTGAGATGAGCTAGAAGAGTTCCTGGATGGTGGTGCTGTTGCCAATGAAAGTAACTACCATCTTGAGGTCTTGGGGTGGGATGTCACACACAGTGATCTGGACATTGTTGGGGATCCATTCAACCAAGTAGCTGCTGTTCTTGTTTTGTACATTCGGCATCTGCCTATTGATCTCCTTTATGGACATTTGGTCACAGAACACAACAGCCACTGTGAGGTATCAGCCATGGTGGTTGTGATAGCCATCAAGGTCTCAGCATAGAGGACCTGCTGGGTGAGTTCAGGCACAGTGAGGGCCCAATACTGTTGGGTGCTACAGCTTGTTAGAGATGCAAAACCAGGCAATAAGAAGTGGAGATAGGCTCTCTCTCTCCTATCTGGATTTTAATGCTGGATTTTGAGATGACTACAAAGAGTATGCTACCCGCGGCAGAGCCTGGCAAGATACCCTTGTTGTATTTGATATGCCAGATACCAGTAACAATAATAGACCTCATTCCCATGACCTGATGGAATGGTTTGAAGCTCTTTATATTTCTGGAGCAAGCAGGTTCCCTTGGGCTCTACTTGCATGAGACAGGCCATATGAAGATGTTACTGATGCCTGCTAGAGCAAGTCGATAATGAATGGGAAGATAGTGATAGTGAAGAAGTGGAGATGTGAGAAGGTCACCCTATTGACTGCCAATTTCTGGAGATCAACATTGAGCTGGACAGGGAAGCAGAGACAGGTGATGACACCAGTCATGGTGGCCTAGATGAGATGGCTCAGATTCTTGAAGCTGAGGTTGTCCAATTCAGGGTGCAGAAAGAGATGTCATAAAGTGCCTAATTATCGATGCAATAGGTCCCACCAGTGCTCTCTACTAACAGATGGACAGAGAAGGTGACAATATAGGGCTCCATCATGGTATCAGACACTTTGAATGAGGGTGCCACACTGAAGGTGTTTATGATTTAATCAGGATATTCTTCATGGATAGTATAATTAGCAGGATGCCCATTCCAGTGCCTGGGGCAGCTGGAAGCCCTGCAGGCAGGCACCACTCTCAGCCTCCTTCCATACCACATCCAACATTGAGTCAAACAACCCTGTCTCCCTCTGTATAGTGTCCCTTGACCCAATTGTTGCCTGACTCAGATTCACCAAAAACAAAAGTCGTCTGGTCTGAAAATCTGGCCAAAGGGATCTGAGCGAACAAAGTCTGTGATCCCAGGTTCAAGATCCACCAAGATTGTATGAGGAACGTATTTGCCACCTGTGACTTCATTGTAGTACAGAGATAAGGTCCAGCTGCGAGTCACTGTTGCTGTGGTAAGTGGGTGCCCCTCGGTACTGTGTTGCACTCACTACTTAGGACGTCCCAGATTTTGGCACCAATATGGTTGCTACATTGACTGGCCTTGATGTGTAAGATTTCCCTCATGGTTGCAGTTTGTTTTAATTTTTGTGCTCACCTCAAGGTGTACATAGCCACACGAAACTATGTAAATTTTTTTTCCTGTAGCTGATCTAAGGCTGGAAGCCATGGAGGCTGGAGCAATGAGGTCTGAACATGGTGATAGCAAGGTTCTGAGAGGAAATGGGCAATTTTTAGGATAAAATAAACCATAAAATATTTATTTTAAGAAACTTAATTCATAATAGAGAATATTTACCTTCATAGTTTTTGCTTAAAATGTCATGATTTTGCGAATTTCAAATGCAAAAAAGAGGGTGTTTTGGGGTTGAAATAATTAAATACTTGGATTTTTTTTCAAATTTGCCTCTTTAGCTATATTTTCCAAAATGTCCATGGTTAATGTTACACTTCAATTTTTTAAACTTGAAATAAAAATTTATGTAACTGTCTATACTTCAATGTGACTTCATGCCTCTTCAACATATATGTTCAATGTATATCCAAATATGGACACCACCAAAATATCAATATCCCTATAAAAATTATCTTAAGTAGTGAAGTGTGATAGGATGGCCAGAAATATTATCTCAAGCTGAAGGTAATAGAAAATGATCAAAAGGAAATAAATAGAACTAAATGCGAAGGTTACAGAATGAATAAAATAATCATTAGCTTATGCTTTAGTAATTGTCATAAATATGTTCAAGGCTAACACTGTATATGACTCAGAGAACCCTATAACACTGTAAAAATTACAGGAGAAAGAAAAGACCTAAGAGAAAACTAAGAGAAGTACTGCTAAAATAAGTGCTCATCTGGGTACCCCAGCATCATGTGAAGCTTCATTGAAACCCAAAAGGGAGACAATTCAGTTGAATATGGGTAGTTGCAAGTGGTGGGAGGGAGTGGACTTAGCAATTCAGACATTAGATGCTTAATAAGAGAACCTAATCCCAGGAAAGTATTTATCCATTCCTGGATAAATACTTATCAAGGAAAGGATAAATACTAATGTTTTTAGTATTCACTATGTAGATAAGGGGGTAGTTTAAATGTGGCAGTTTATCTGACCATGTATTCTGTACTGGCTGGTATAAATATTCTCTCATGCTACCACAATCATCGTGGGACTAGCTAGATCTTACCAGCATATTTGCCTGGCCACGTTGGATCTCTAAGTAATTAGACCGGAGAGAAATGCTGTTTGCCTCCAAGCAAGCAAGCATGGCTCCCTGATAACTCAAAGGCAACTAAAATACAAAACTACAGTGAAGTAGAGGAGACTCTTGTGAAGGCTTGGAGAAATATTTAATTGGCGTTATTATTAGTCTTTGGTACAGAGACATGCCATCTCAGAAACTCCCTTCTCTACCCTATAAAGGCATTTCCAGGTAGATATTGGCTCAAAACATTAGCATATAATAGGGCCTAGGTGAGGTGCTGGGAGAAATTACCTAAGGGCATTTGACCCTTCTTGCTTCCCATAATAGTGGGAGGTCTGAGTTGCAGGGGTATAAAACCAGCCTGCTTCCTCTCTCTCTCTCTCTCTCTCTCTCTCTCTCTCTCTCTCTCTCTCTCTGGGCTCTCTCTTTGTGAGCTGGCACCCTTCTTAGGAGTCTTGTCTTTGTCTCCTCTTTACAGGGCCTTTACATGTGGTGGACGCCATCTTGGCCTATACGTGGCTAGGGTTCTAGCTGGGAATCCTAAGCACTGGGTTTTTCCTATTGCTGATTTGTATGCCTGAACCTGTGATAAGTAAAGCCTTTTAAAACTGCATTGGATTCCTGAATTTTCATCCATTCCCCGCCGGCTCCGGAGGTAGAACGGAACTCGCTTACCGGCACAGATGGGGACCCCGGCGGCATTCCCGACAATTTTGTTCTGTTTTGGCTGGCTACATCTAGTGTTTCTCAGGAGTTACTCCAGGGTTTGAGTCCAGGGACCACTCCTGGCCATCTTGGAGACTATATCGGGTAGCAAGAAACCTGGGTGAGTGACATTCAGGGCAAAGGCCCTACTGAACTATTGCTCCAATTCCTGAAGCCTAAAGTTTTTCATGTTAAAAATAAATTTAAATGAGGATCTGGGGGACCAAAACGATAGTATAGCAGGTAGGGCACTTGCCTTCCACCCTGCAAACACAAGGTCAATCTCTGGCATCCATATGGTCCCCTCAGCAATTCCTGAGTGCAGAATTAGGATTAATCTCTCAGTATCAATGGGTGTTTCCCAAAACAAAGAACAAACAAATAAATAAACTGATACGTTGGAAAGACAGTACAGCAGCTTGGGAATTTACCTTGAACACTTCAAGCCCGGGTTCTAACTCCAGCACCCATTAGTCCTTCAATCCCAGCAAGAGTGATTCCTAAGCACAGAGCCAAGAGTAAACCCTAAGCACTGTCAGGTATGACCCCAAAACAAACAACCAAAAGAATTAGATTGAGTGTAACTACAAAGTTAGAGAATATAATTTGTACAATATGTGTATACCTAAGTCTGGCTTAGGTATACACATATAAATACAGTATTGTATTTATAAAGCATGTATATTTTATGACATTACACACACACACACACATATATATATATATATATATATATATATATATATATATACATGTATGTGTAACTTCATAAAGTGCAGACACTGATCTGATATGGTGAAGACCTAAAGTTGATACACAAAGCCTTCTAGAAGTTTCTGATGTATCTACCCATAACTTTTTACATAGTTCTATGCAAACATTTTTAATAACTAGAGAAGGTGAGCACTGTTATTGGTTTGGGATAGATAAAAAAGAAATACACTTTATTTCTCAAACATATGAAACATGTCCCTTGATATTATTTGTATTTTATTAGGTGGTACTCTGAGCTATGTCAAATTATTAGAACAGAAAAACACAAGTATCTAACACATAGCTTTTATTAGCACTTCTATTTATTCTCTTATTCCTAATTATCATTGCTATTGGGGTTGACATATTTAGGTTGACCTAATTCTTTCTAGTATTTTCTTTTTCCAGCGTGCCCACACTAGAAAAGCTTAAAATGCGATGTTACTAACCCCAATTAAAAGAATAGCACCAGTGTGAAATAATATGAGCTTAGAATAAGTCAAGTTCCAGCTCATAATATAAAATTTGTGATAGTCGTGAAACCAAAATCTCATGAAGGCACTACAATAAAGGAAAATGATAAGCCAATCCCCTGCTAAGAACAGAATGAAAAAATCCTTCAAAACAAATTGGTAAATTAGATTTATACCAAATACAAAAGGCCACTTAACACTCAAATGACAATAACATAAAATAGCAGTAATATATACTACATTAGAGCAGAAAATGCAATTGACCATCAAAAGTACTATTTACTGATAACTATAATACTTGTAATAAGACAATGAAATACAAGCATCTATGTTAGTGTGACAAATGTTATTGGTACCCCTATGCTTTTGTATTCCTTCAGCACAATGAGGACAAATTTCTACCTTCCAACATCTGCCTAAGAATTTTCTCTGCTTTATAAGATATGCCAGAAGAATCAGAGAATAAACCTCCCCTTGTATCACCAGTCCCCAGCAGCCCTCAAGCAAGGACTCTCAGCTCCTTCATATCCCAGTTTAAACAACTGTAAGAAATGAATTTAATGCTGAACCTCTGTAGTTATCAACTTTATAAGGCACATTTTATTGATTTTCTTCTCTTCTCTAGTTCACTAAGCAGTCTCTTTATAGTATTTCCTGAGATCACCTTCCAAATAAATGGCTGCATTTAAATTATTGTTTCAGAGTCTACTTCTGGTGCACACAAAGTGACCAGACTTGGACTGAATGACATTTCTTAATTTGATAAGGATATACATATATATATATAGTTTGATATATGTATATATCTGATATTTATATATAGTGTTGTATATAACATTAGACATCTATTCAATGGGAGAAAATGTTGAATGTATTTTCTGTATACTACAAGTAAATTTAATATGTTTATACTAAAACTAATGTTTAAGGTCCCAGTAATAAAGGTTCCAGTTAAATGAAAACAAGAACACTGCTGGGAAGTGAGTGGTATAAAAATTAAACAATAGAAGAGGAAAAAATAACCTGCTCTGGCAGAGAACATGGTCATGATAAAAAAGCAAATGATCTGAATTTCTAAAATATGTTCCAAGGGAACTGGAAGCAAGTTCGTATATTGAAAATCAATTGTAAAGATGACTTGAGATTTAAAAATAAAGTCTACGATAATGGTGTATTGACATACCCTTAAAGGGAAACTAGTCAACTGATGAAAATTCCCATGAACAAAACTACAATTTTCTGATAATATACAGCAGCATTGGATTATAAAACAAAGAATAAATTAAGCATTTGTACAGCCATATAAATATAAATAAATGATTGAATAAATGGGCTTGAATACACAATCTATGTACAGAGGAATTCAAAATCATTGTTCTCAAAAATAACTGTTTTTATTATATCTCTCTTGAGACAGAGGTTAGACTTCCTTCCAAAGATTTTATGCTAATAGGATAAGAGTGAGTAACTTTATGTGTGAAATATGAAATACAGTCTTTCAGAACCTCCACTTTATATACTTATCATAAAATGAAAAAAGTGGTATATCACTTTTGTGACCTAGATCCTCCAAATCTTTATTCATGAGATAAATATCAGACAAATATCAATAGTTGATGCTTCAAAATACCTAACTAGTGCACTTCACGATTTTCAATTCTTGCCAACTGCCAGAGTCAATTAGATCTATGGCATTATGAGGACTATATATAATGTGGAAGGTATCCTCGTGAGTTTCTGGAACAAAAGATATTGAGTAGAAACTAAAAAAATTGAAAAAGTTGTGCTACTGTACTCTGGATAATATATGTAGTATAGTCAAAAATGATATTGTTTCACTAATTATGAACTAATTTTGGTTTACTAATTATGAACTAATTCCAACCAATATTGATTCATTAACTTTAACATAATTTTTAAAAAAAGTAAGTCAGTAATAGGGGAAGCTGGATGCAGAATTTGTGAGAATTACATATTACCTCTCTAATTTCCATAAATGTAAACCTTTAAAAATAAAGATTATCTTAAAAAAAGATTTAGAAAGGTCAATTACAGTTTGATGCTTGCTTAGAAAACATTTAAAAATTAATTATTTAAATATTTCTCTTATATTCACTTGAAATAAAAAGGTAAACTACCAAGGAATTAATCAAGCAATACATGCATAAAATGTAGAAAATCATTTTGAAAAAATATTTAAATCATTAAATAAATATAACTATTCTATGGTCTTTGAATTAGTAAGAAAATGGCAACATGCTAAGCATGTAAATTCTCTAATATTATTCAAATGATGTTATTCAATTCTAGTTTAAATTGGAAGAGATTTGGGGGATTTAACAAGCTAATTTTTAAAAATTATGGCAAACATAAAGGACAAAAAATAGGGATACATGCCTTAGAAGAGGATGATTACATTTTCCTTATCATATATCAAGCATTATTTAACATAAAAGCTAAGATATATAATACTGTGACATGGATGGACATACAGGAGTAGAGAGCCCAGAAACACATACATGCATACATACATCATGAAAACTAGATTTGCACAGAATTGTATTATAGAGGCCTAACAAAGAAATGAATTTTAAGAACTGGAATGGAGGGAAACATGAATTAATGGATCCCTTATGTAACACCACAGCAAAAGTCAATTTTTATATAATTTAATAGAGCACCTGTAATTGCAGAAAGCAAAAAATGTAGATGTTAAATAAAAATATTTTCATTATTCTGGTTTAAGAAGAAAGAATATCTTTATGAACAAAGCATAAAGAAAATATTTACAAATATGAATATATAAAATTAAATGCTCTGATCATCAATAGCTCACGCAAATAAATAAAATCACTTATAAGCTTCAGGTTATTTCTTGAAAGTTAACTTATTATAATTAATACCCAGGACTAAAATTGATAATAAATTGTGTACAATAGAAAAAGTTCTACTTAAAAAAAGGAGGCAAAAATAATAATAAAATTGTACTTCAGAATAAAGGAATAGTAAAAAAGAGTATATAAAAATATATTCTATTTTATCAGCAATAAGAAAACTCATATTAAATCTATGAAAACATTTCAAATCATTAATAGTAATGAAATGTAAAAATGCAACTATTAAATATGAGTGAAAAACTAGAGAAGTTAAATAATTATGCAATATTTTGAGAAAAAATTGAAGGGGAAATTGTTCCATAATATTTTAGGAAAATATCACTTATTATTTTTTTTCCTTTTGCCCCGATCCCCACACCAGCTCCTGTCACAGCCCCGCGGAGTGTTCTGGACAGCCCAGGACCTCAGCCCCAGGCAGATGGGGGCAGCTCAAGTGGGGTCTGACCCAGGAGTGGTGGCCTGGCCTCACCCAGCCTAGTGTGACTAGAGCCACTTCTCACCTCCCAGCATATTGGAGGTGAAGGCAGCTGAGCGGGAGAGAAGGGAGCGGGTGAGGACATCATCAGAGAGGCATGAGTCCTCCCCACGCCAACAGGATCAGAGAGGCAGGAGTCCTCCCCCGCGCCAGCAGGATCAGAGAGGCAGGAAATTTTCGGGAGGTGCAGAGGCTGCAGAATTCTAAAAGGGCCCAATTTTGGAGTTATTTTCAGCTTTTTTTTTCCCTTTGTTTTGAGAGGGAAGGGTTGGGCCACACCATGCAATACTTGGGCCTTACTCCTGGCTCTAGGCTCAGGAGACACTTTGGGTAGTGTTCGGGGGACCCTATGGGTGCTTGGGCTTGAATCTGAGCCTGTCACCTTCAAGGCAAGTGTAAGGTCTCTGTGTCTCCACCTCCTCTTTGATCACTTGACATCCCATTATTCGTCTATTTGCTCGAGCGGGTGTCAGTAACGTTTCTATTTGTCCCTGTCAAGTGCCAGGGTAGCCCAATGGCATCTGGTTGCTTCAGGATTACAAAGAGCCTCAAATCGTTCATTCAGGGTCTTGACAGGAAGTCTGACCATCTTGTAGGTGGGCAGCCATGTGATCTTTTGACATCCTGTGGGATCCAGTCGGTAATGGCTTTAGTCCAGCGGTTGTCTCCAAATCGCATTACATGTCCAGCCCATCTGATTTTCGATGCCTTGGCAAAGGAGGCAGCGTCCCTGATTCTGGAATAGCGACGGAGGTCGGAGCTCCAGATTCCTTCTCTCACTCGAGTGAGGCATGATATTCGAAGCAGAGCTCTTTCGATTCCTCTCTGGGAGACCCGAATAGCGTTCTCATCCTGCTTTTGTAGGGCCCAGGTCTCTGAGGCCTATGTTAATGCAGGAAGAATGGTGGAGTAGAGAAATGTGCTAGAGCCAGAGGTTCTTTGTCCTTTTAGTATTTCTTTGATGCTCTTGAAGGTGTTCCACGCTGCTCTCTTCCTCCTTGCAGCTCAGATGCTAGGTCCTTCATCATGTTGAGTTCTCGACCTAGGTACACATAACTGCTGCATTCAGAGATGTTTGTTCCTTTGAGAGTGAATGGAGCATCTGGAAAATATATGTACACATATACACGTACACATATACACGTACACGCACAATACACATATACACATATATATACATACATACATACATATACATGCATGCATACATACATACATGCATACATATATACATGTATCACTTGTCTTCCCGTTTTTTCATCAATTCGCTCGAGCAGGCACCAGTAACATCTCTATACGTCCTATCACAAGCAAGTGAAACCCAAGGGCATTTGCTCGCTCCAGGAACATGAAGAGCCTCAAACCATTCCTTCAGGTCATATAATTGTTATTGGTTTGGGGCATATCAAATGCAACACAGGTAGCTTGCCAGGCTCTGCTGTGTAGGTGGTACACTCTCGGTAGTAGGCTCTCATCTCGAGCTTTACTGATGAACCTCCACAGGGAGAGATCTGCTTTTCTCTTTGGTGAAGCTCTGAGGAGCTGTGGAGTCTGGATGTTGAGAACATATATATACATACATACATATATACATATATACACTGTGAGAGACTCACAGACATGGGGCAGATCTGCTACTGGCTCTCCCTGTGCCCAGCCGCTCACGAGGCACCCGTGAGGGATGGCAGGTTCTAGCCCTGGCCCGCCACCCCAGCAGAGCCTCGCAACAAGCCAGATGGCCCCAACTCCATGAGGACCTCCATTTTCCATATCTGGACTTTCCCTCATCAGAACTACACCCAGTAGACCAGCCTATCACAGCAGCCACGCGGTTCATCAATAAATGCTGGATTTAACAATGTGTAGGAAAAGGAAGGGAGAGAGAGGGAGAAAGGAAAAGATAAAGAACCTGCCATTTAGGCAGGCTATGGGAGGGGGAGGGAATTGGGGACATTGGTGGTGGGAAATGGGCACTGGTGGAGGTCGGATGCTGGAACACTATAGACCGAAACCTCCAAACATGAACAACATTGTAATTGTATATCTCACGGTGGCACTATAAAATGTTTAATTAAAAAATTGCTGGATTTAGAGATGACTGCAAGAGTATGCTACCCGCACGGCAGAGCCTGGCAAGCTCCCTGTGTTGTATTAGATATGCCAAATCACTATCACTATCACTATCTTCCCGTTAATCATCTATTTGCTAGAGTGGGCAGCGGTAATATCTCCATATGCCCTGTCTCATGCTAGTAGAACCCAAAGGCATCTACTTGCTCCAGGAACATAAAGAGCCTCAAACAATTATATTAGGTCAAGGGAATGACCAAATATAAATGTTACTGGTAATTGGCATATCATTACTACACGAGCAGCATGAGAGGCTTGCCGTGCAGGTGGCATACTGTTGTAGTCACCTCTAAATAAAACATTTATTGATGAACCACGCGCCGCTAGCAGCCGTGCGAACCGGGCTGTGATAGTCTGATCTGCTGGGTGGAGTTGTGACGAGAGGGAAGTCCGGATGTGGAAAATGGTGGGCTCCATGGTGTAGGGGAGGGTGGTCTGCCTTGTTGTGAGGTTCTGCTTGGGTGGCAGGCCAGGGCTAGAACCCACCATGCCTTCCGGGTGCCTCACGTGCAGCTGGGCACAGGGAGAGCAAGTAGCAGCTCTGCCCCATGTCTGAGAGTCTCTGATTCAGCATACTGGGGCGGATTGAAAAAAAACTGCTGCAGGGTGGCTGTCGATGATACCGGCTGTGATAGTCTGGTCTGCTGGGTGGAGTTGTGACGAGATGAAAGCCCGGATGTAGAGAATGGCGGGCCCCATGGAGTACGGGAGGGTGGTCTGGCTTGTGAGGTTCTGCTTGGGTGGCAGGCCAGGGCTAGAACCCGCCATGCCTCCCGGGCGCCTCACGAGCAGCTGGGCACAGGGAGAGCAAGGAGCAGCTCTGTCCCATGTCTGAGAGTCTCTGGTTCAGCATACCTGGGCCGGATTGAAAATAAAACTGCTGCAGGGTGACTGTCGATGATCCGGGCTGTGATAGTCTGGTCTGCTGGGTGGAGTTGTGACTAGCGGAAATTCCGGATGCTGAAAATGTCTGTCCCCATGGAGTAGGGGAGGGTGGTCTGGCTTGTTTTGAGGTTCTGCTGGGGTGGCAGGCCAGGGCTAGAACCCCGCCATGCCTCCCGGGCACCTCACGAGCAGCTGGGCACAGGGAGAACAAGTAGCAGCTCTGCCCCATGTCTGAGAGTCTCTGGTTCCAGTCTCTGGAGCCAGAGATATGACAAATACCAGTAACAATTATAGACCTCATTCCCATGACTTGATGAAATATTTTGAGGCTCTTTATGTTCCTGGAGCAAGCAGGTGCCCTTGGGCTCTACTTGCATGAGACAGGTCATATGGAGATGTTACTGGTGCCTGCTCGAGCAAATTGATGATGAATGGGAAGACAGTGATCTCTTATTATATTTTCACTTATTAAATAGATTTAAACCATACATACCTTATGGCCCTATGAAACTATCAGATATATTTCTAGGATTAAGATTTTGCATGTCTGTCAGCATGCTCTGAAATAGCAAAGAATAAAATAAGCTACACTGGAGTAACAAATGATGAAACTATTTTTTAGTTTTTATTTTATTACATCACTAGATATGCAATACAAAACTGTCCATGACTAGGTTTCAGTTCTACAGTGATCCAGCACCTATGCCTCCACCGCTCACAATTTCACCACCAATGTTCCCAGATTCCCTCCCTTTCCAGTGTGCCTCTATAGCAAACACTTTTCCTCGTCTCTCTCGCCCTCTCTTCTACTTTTCCTCCTCTCTTTCTCTCTCCCCTTCCCTTACACATTGTGGCTTTCAATATATACATTTAGTAATTATCATGTTTAGCCCTATCCTACATTCAATGCTCAATTCTGACCTGGCATTACTATTTCTAACAATTATTAGCACACTGGTCCCTTCTCTGTCTTAACAAACCAATGACTCCCACACACTTGTGGAATTCCAACCACTGACAGGACTTTTTTGGTACATGTTTTGCCTGGCCTTGGATAGTAGTATCATCCTTTTTTTTAAAATATCCTGCAAATGAATGCTGTCATTCTATATCTGTGCATTTTCCTCTGGTGAATTTTATTGAACATGATATTTTCATGTCCATTCCTCTATAGGCAGATTTCATAACTTCATTTCTTTCTAACAGCTGAATAGTATTCCATTGTGTAGATGTACCATGGTTTTGTTATCCAGTTGTCTGTTCTCAGTCACTCAGGTTGTTTCCAGGTTCTGGCTATTGTGAATATTTCTGCAATAAACATTGAAGTTCAGATGGTGTTTCTGCTGTGTATTTTGGGTTCCAGGATATGTTTCCAGGAGCGGTATTGCTGTGTCAAATGAGAGCTCAATTTCTAGTTTTTGGAGGAATGTTTTCCAGAAAGCTGTACCAGTCGACATTCCCACCAACAATGGATGAGAGTCTATTTCTCCCCGTATTCATGCCAGCACTGGCTGTTCTTGCTCTTTTTTGGATGTGTGCATTCTCTGTTATGTGAGATATCTCATTGTTTTGATTTGTATCTCCCTGGTGATTAGTGATGAAGTGCATTTTTTCATATGCCTTTTGTCCATTTGAATTTCTTCTTTGATGAAGTTTCTGTTCATTTCTCCTCCCCATTTTTGATGGGGTTAGCTATTTTCATTTTGTAAAGTTCTACCAGTACATAATATATCTTGGATACTAGCCCCTTATCAGATAGGTATTGGGTGAATATTATATCCCACTCTGTGGGCTGTAATGACAGTATTTTAATGGATTCACAAAAATAAATGAGACACCTTTAGCTAATTTACTATTCAATGTCTTGCATGAACCCCTCAATCAATTCCAAGAATATGAAGTAATTGTTTAGTATGAGAAAGACACATATAGTTTATTTAAGTTGATTGGTGTAACCAACTTAAGGCTTTGGTATTCATCATACCAAAAGATGAATTATCTGGCAATATAAGATAGTATGAAAATACAAAGAAACCGTCCCTCTGAGATAAATGAGAAATATATCAGACATAAATGACACTTGGTAGCTCAAGGTACAATCTATGAATCTGAGCCATGTATATTTGGTTTCTACTTACATGGACTAAAGAAAGCCTCTTCAACAAGTGGTGTTGGGAAAACTGGGCAGCGACATGTAAATAAATGAATTTGGACCTGTGTCTAACACCATGCACAAAACTCAGATCAAAATGGATTAAAGATCTCAATATTATCAGACCTGAATCGATAAAGTACATTGAAGAAAATATAGGAAAAACCCTCCACGACATTGAAGCTAAAGGCATCTTGAAAGGTGAAGCATCACTAACAAAGCAAGTAGGAGAAAAGATAAACATATGGGACTACATGAAACTAAAAAGCTTCTGCACCTCAAAATAAACAGTGACTAAGATACAAAGGCAGTCCACAGAATGGGAAAGAATATTCACCCAATACCCATCTGATAAGGGGTTAATATCCAGGATATATCAGGCACTGGTAGAACTGTACAAGAAGAAAACAAACAACCCCATCAAAAAATGGGGAGAAGAAATGAACAGAAACTTCAGCAAGGAAGAAATTGAATGACCAAAAAACATATGAAAAAATGCTCATCATCACTAATCATCAGAGAGATGCAAATCAAAACAACAATGAGATGTCATTTCACACCACAGAGATAATGATGATAACCTAAGTTGGGAGGATATATTACTCTATCTTTTCTAGATAGTTTACATACAACTATGGGTCATTTAATGATGTTTCAGTCAATAATAAACTACATATACATAGTAGCTTGCTAGCCCCAAGTAGTTTAGATATATAATAAGTCAAACTGTATAAGGTGAATATGACTTTTATGGCAAGTGTTTTGGAGTCAGCAGTTTAAACTCTTCTATATCATCTACGAAAACTCTAGTAAGAAAGTGCAATCAAAAACAAGGAAAAGCAAATCAGTCTCCAGAGAGCGTAATGAAAACTAAAGCTGCACCTTAACAATTTGAAAAAGCAAGGCAGCAGGAGAAATTTATCTGGTAGGCATTCATGTACACCTGAAGAACTCCCCCTGCTTCAGCCTGTTGCTTAAAAATAATGTGAGAAAATTATGTTAACTCTCCCTGATTCATTCCTATCTAAATTCAGACAATATTCTTCAAGAATATTAGAACAGTCAATTATAAAGATTGTGTGGAACCATATAAGACCCGATATAGCCAAAATCATACTGAATAAAAAAGAAACTTGGAGGGATCTCACTATCTAACTCGAATATATACTATAAAGCCATTGTGATCAAAACAGACTGGTATTTGGATAAAAGAAAGACTCGCTGACTATGGCTCAGAATAGACTATCCAGGTATAAACCCCACATATATGGTCAGCTATTTTTGACAAAGGAGCAGAAGACATGGAATGGAATAAAGATAGTCTTTTTAAGAAATGGTGCTGGGAAAAATAGATAACCTCATGCAAAAAATTAGAGCTGAATCCATATCTCACACTTTACATAAAAGTTAACTCAAAGTGATTTAAAGTCCTTGAGATCAGAACTGAATATAAAATACAGTGAGGAAAATATAGGTTGAACAGTACAAGATCTAGACCTCAGAAGATACTCTGATATGCTGATGGCAAAGGCCACAAAATCAAAAGTAAATGAATGGGGATGCATCAAACTTAAAAATATTCTGCATGACAAAAGAAGCATCAGCTAAAACTAAATGACAGCTAACTGAGCAGGAGAAAATATTTGCTCTGAAAATCAGGCATATGTGTTATCTAGAATTTTAACAAAGAACAACAACAAAATTAAAAAAAAAACCCTAACAGCCCAATCAAAAATTGTGGACAGGAAATAAACAATCTCAGAGAAAGACTAACAGCTTCCAACAAGGAAAAAAAAAACTCATCATCACTTAGTAGGAAAATCCAAGTCAAGACAATAATGAGATATTATCTTACACTGTTGAGGATGACACCTAACAAAAAATACTGGGAAGAATCTCTATTGGCAGAGATGTTATGGTAAAGGAATGATCATCTACTGCTAATAATAATGTTGTCTTGTCCAACCTCTCTAAAAAATAGTATGGAGGGTACTCAGCAAACTCAGAATTGAGCCCCCATATGATTCAGCAATTCTACTTTTTGGGTATCTATCCTCAGGACAGAAAAACATTTATTGTAAATAACATTTGCACACCATTATTCATTGCAGCACTAATCACTATCACTATCTTCCCGTTCGTTCATCATTGATTTGCTTGAGCGGGCACCAGTAACATCTCCATATGACCTGTCTCATGCAAGTAGAGCCCAAGGGCACCTGCTTGCTCCAGGAACATAAAGAGCCTCAAACCATTCCATCAGGTCATGGGAATGAGGTCTATAATTGTTACTGGTATCTGGCATATCAAATACAACAAGGGTAGCTTGCCAGGCTCTGCCGTGCGGGTAGTATACTCTTGTAGTCATCTCAAAATCCAGCATTTATTGATGAACCGTGTGGCGCTTGCGCCGCAAAAGCCAGGCTGTGATAGGCTTGTCTGCTGGGTGGTATTCTGACTAGGGGGAAGTCTGGATGTGGAAAATGGAGGTCCTCATGGAGTGGGGGTCGTCTGGCTTGTTGTGAGGCTCTGATGGGGTGGCAGGCCAGGGCTAGAACCTGCCATCCCTCCCGGGCACCTAATGAGCGGCTGGGCACAGTGAGAGCCAGTAGCAGCTCTGCTCCATGTATGTCTCTGGATCAGCATACCTGGGCCAGATTAAAAAAGACTGCAGCAGGGTGGATCTCGATGAGCTGGGCTGTGTTAGGTTGGTCTGCTGGGTGGAGTTCTGACGAGAGGGAAGTCTAGATGTGGAAAATGGAGGTTCTCATGGAGTGGGGGGGGGGTCGTCTGGCTTGTAGTGAGGCTCTGCTGTAGTGGTGAGCCAGGGCTAGAACCTTCCATCCCTCCCGGGCACCTTATGAGCGGCTGGGCACAGTGAGAGCCAGTAACAGCTCTGCTCCATGTATGTCTCTGGATCAGCATACCTGGGCCAGATTAAAAAGACTGCAGCAGGGTGGATCTCGATGAGCCGGGCTGTGTTAGGCTGGTCTGCTGGGTGGAGTTCTGACGAGGGGAAGTCCAGATGTGGAAAATGGAGGTCCTCATGGAGTGGGGGGTCACTAATATAATAGATAATATTTGGAATAAACCTAGAAGACTAATGTCAGATAAGTAGATTATGAAGGGGTAGCATATAAACATAATGGAATACTACACAGCCCTTAAGAATGATAAATTCATGAAATTCATAGCAACTTGTATACAGCTGGAAGACATCATGCTAAATAAAATAATCCAGAAGATGGATAAACCCAGGATATCACTCATATTTGGTTATTTAGAATCAATGGCTAGGAATTAAAGGAGGGATGCTCTGATCAACCTTGGCCCTAGAGTATAGGGAGAAGAAAAGGAAGAAAAAAATGGAGGGGAGGAGGAGAAGTGACAGATGAGAGACAACAGGGGCCAGGACAGGAGACTCAGGTGTAAAGGTGAAGTTAAGGCATGATAGAGGCAGATATCCAAACACAAAACAAACAACGGTGAAATCAAAAGACCTAAACCTTAACTACCAAACTTAGAAAAGTGTCTGTCAATAGAGCAGGCTGGGTGGTTGAGGGAGGGAAGAGATAAAGGAGGGAACCTGGGAACATTGGTGAAGGAAAATTGACACTGGTGGTAGGATCAGAGCTGCAGTATTGTATGTCTAAAACTCAACTATGAATAATTGTCTAAATCACAGTGCTATAAGTTTTTAAAACTGTGAAAGGAAATAATCTTGTTTCATCTCTTCATACACAAAAGGAGTCACTGTTTGGTTCCTCTAAGATTTATGATAATGAAAAATGAGAGCATAAGCATTGTGCCCACAGGACCACCTGATAAAGAGTAGAAAGTTACAAAAGGGTAGCGATTGCTAGTACTTCTGCCAATCCAATAAGTAGATTGGTTTTAGAATTTTCATTTCTCTGAAACTAAAAAGAAAAAAAGTGCTGGATAGTGGTTGATACTTATTTTAATTAAAGTGAATTCACAATCTTATTAAGTTTTATAGGCTTTCTCAGGACCTTTGCCTAAAAATATAACATTATAGCAATCAGTCAAACTAGCATTTCAGAAGCCTGGCTTATTAAAATAAGCAAAATCTTATTTTGTCCTGTCAGGAAATGACTTGGATTCCATCGTGGATACATTTCTTCTCATTTCCAATGTTTTGATTTTCACATCTGAATAAGGAAATAATTATTTTGTCTCATTGTTCTTAAGGGCATTTTAAAAGGATCCATCCAACCCCCACATCCTTCAGCTTGGTGGAAACAAGTTTACAGAGTGACTCTGTATTCAGGACTTTGTGGTAAAGGGTCAGACCAAGTCAGTCAGTGTCCCCTAAAAGCCTGCTTGGTGAAAACATAGAAAACTTATGTAGCCTTAAATAATGAACTTCATGGATAGTTTGAAGATAGGCTGTGCATCTGATCAAACTCATGTGAATTCAACATCACTTCAGCACAATTCAGGTGCTAAGATAACCATATTTATTGTCTAAGAACATCATTGTGTCATTCTTTTTTTTTTTCTTTTTTGGGTCACACCAGGCTGCTCAGGGGTTACTTATGGCTCTGAATTCAGGTATTACTCCTGAGGACCATATGGGATGCCGGGAATCGAACCTGGTTGGCCACATGCAACACAAAGGCCCTACCCACTGTTATTGCTTTAGTCCTTCATTCTTATAATGGTTCCTCAAGCAGAAGCACAGAAGGCTTGGGTAGGGACCTTTTCCACTTTCCAAGAGCACAAGGGTGATGAGTTTTGCTCCTAATTCTGAGAACTCAACTTGCTTCCCCAAGAGACAAAGTTCACCATTTTTCTATCATGGATTTTTTTTTTTCTTAAACACAGTAATTACTGTGGCTGCTTCCAAGCATCTATTTCTAGCACATATTTTAACAAATAGCCTTGTTTTGTTTGCCCCTTTCTTCTTTTCTTTTCTGTTTTCTATTCAGTGGCGTAAGGAGTTGAGTTTATTTTTTGTCCTCACACAATTCTTCCTCCTTCTTAGATAACAAAATCCAGATCCCTAGCCACTGTAATTATTAGCATATTCCTGGAGAAATTGCAACAGTCTACATTAAAGGACTCCCTGCAGAACTTTACACAGTAGGAATCCAATTTCTCTTTAAATAAAAGGCACTCAGAACAGTGAGGGGTTTAAAACAAGAGAAGAAATAGGGAACACACAGAGCTTTGAGGAACAGCGGGAAGACCTGCAGTGGTCAAGAGCAGATAGGCTGAATTATTTGGATAATTAGTCATTGTTAGCATATTGGAAAAAATTGCAATGCCATCTTAAGAAGTCACAAGATGCTGTGCCCAAAGAACTGGCAGCATTAAGGATCAGGTTTCACCCAGTTTCAAAAGGTTAGTCTTTCCGTTCTGAATATTCCATAGCAGAAAATAAATTCTCAACATGGCAGTGCTCTCTCTGAAATACACTAAGACCTGCTTTTAGTAGATGGGATCTTAATAACAAATAAATGAAAGTGAAAAAGTTATTTTTAATATCCCGTTCCTCAATACAATGGGAAATATAAAAGCTAGGTTTGTTCTTTTATGTCTTAGAAACTCTCTTTGGGAAAGTAGGTAGCATAAATAAAAGGAACTTAAATTCAAATTTATATTACAAACAAGCAAGCAAACTGAAAAGGTCTTAATGAATGCCCCACTCTTTGGCATACATCTAGGAACGGCTGTGTCTTATTTTCTACATTTCTAAGCGCCTTTGTAAAAGTCCCCTTCTGAGCAATGAAATACAATGCATGCATGGTCCTAAAGAGCAATTCTTGTCTGATTGGTGTCCTACTTCTTCAAGAAATAAACATAGAAAATAGAGGTGGAAAGGATAGCAGAAGAAGAAAATAGATAAAACTACTTATAAGGTGCAGGAGTGATGCTACAGCAGGTAGGGCGTTTGCCTTGCACAGAGCGGTCTGGGTCAGATATCTGGCATTCTGCATGTGCTCTTGAGCACCGTCTGGAGGAATTCCTAAGTGCAGAGCCAGGAGTAACCCCTGAGCATTGCGGGGTATAACTCAACAAGCAAAATAATAATAATAATAATAATAATAATAATAATAATAGCAGCAATAATAATATAAAATAAAAGGAATTAAAATGGATCTTCGCTGCACATGGAACACCAGATTAGGTCATGCTTCATGTATGAATGTGTTACTTGTATATACATGCAACAGGAATATTATTGTTACAGCGGGTTGAGGGTGTAGAGGGCCAGGTAGCTTTAAATCTCCATCCCTGGGACAGGTAGTCACTAAAGATGTAGAAGGGGCTACTGGGGGTAGAGTTTGATGCAAGGCTCCTCCCCCTACACGATCAGGCAGACAATAAGAAATAGCGGAAGTGAGCAAGCAGAGAGAGACGGAGAGAGGAGAGAGAGGCGGGAGGCTGGCTCTGTTCCATCTTTCGCCAGACCCAGAGAAGCTGCCTCTTCTCCAGGTCTCCCAGAACCGGAATCAGGACCCACCCTCTCTGTCCATAGGACCTGCAGGTCAGGTAGCCTGCATGAGCCAGCCCAAGGCCTAGAGAAGCAGGCACCTCAGAGCCAAACAGACAGAATTCAGGCTGGGCTGGAACCCCGGTTAACTCAAGGATAGGCAGGCATGAACGCCGGGAGAGGGATTAAGTGCGGAAACAGGACCTGGCCCACACGGGTTGCCGTGGCTGTCTCCCCAGACGTGAGAGGAGAGTAGACTGACTGCATGGGAGGAAGTCGCACACACGGACCGGCAGCGCTCACAGATATTAGAGAGGCCTAAACATCTGGGGAGGGACCTGAAATCACAAACCACCTGTATAATAAACTCAATTTCTTTTCTTCTGGTATTCGTATGTAATGCATTCATACGAATCTCAAGAACCCACAAGAACAGAAAAATATCCTCTTTTGGGTTAACATTACTGTAAAGAGGGAAAGGTTTGTTTGTTACCATCATCAGAAAATTGTCCTCAGATATATTCCAGAGTCTACTACTCTGAATGTTTAATTACCATTTAATTACTAAAAGGAAAATATGTAAAACATGAGAATTAATAAAAAAAAGTCATGTTCTTTGAATATGCTAGCTAAGCATTGCATAACACACACGGGCTATTTATTCCAGGAAAATATATATTTTCTTTGATAAACTGATTATTACTGGAAAAGGAATTGAAAAAAAGGTGTTTATTTACAGATTTTAATTCAATAGAAGTGTCAATTGTTTCTAGTATGTAGAGGAAATAATCCCTCTTCATGTTTGCCTGTGGGGCATTGACCAGGTTTGCATTTAACATATTATTCTAATTCTTTCAAAACAAACACATTCGCCATTACATCTTTTAAATAATCTCTGACCCCCTTTCCTTATTACTTACTGGAGGTCCCTGTTAATGAGTTGAATAAGATCCATTAAACATATCAAATATCTTTCATACATTTTCAATTTGAGAAATTATGTTTTGAATTTAAAAGATCACTGATAGCTTCTATAGCATTCATAGGAAGGTGAAGACAGACCAGAAGGATTCTTGAACTAACAAGAATTAGAGTGAAAATACCTTAAAGTAAATCTTATTGGCTGGACTTCTCCACTTTTAAAAAAAATCACACTTTAATGAATTATTTTTCTGTGTTATGCAGAAAAAGAAATGTCATATTCCTGGCTCACTGCTTATCTTGCTCAGAGATATCAACATAATTGAAGGAAAGAACATCTGTCCTCATCAAAGGAAGATATGGAGAGATCAATCCTGGATAGACATGCTAAGAATTTAAGGCTTTCTAAATCCCAGAACAAAACAAAATTCTAGAAATATAAAACAACCATACTCATCAAAAGTAAATAGGGAAAGATGTTATTCAGTCATTATAATTGAAATATTCTAGAGATAGAGAGTGAAAGAGAGAGAAAAATATTTAAGCTTCTCTGGATACCTAAAAAATTAGAAACTGAAAGTGCACACAAGGAAAATATTATGATGATGTTATTCTTTTCGTTCTTTGTTCTGAGTCTTATTTCTCTCTATTCCCCCATATCATGTAAATCCCGCCAGTACAGATAATAAGTCAGCAAAATGTTTTTCAAGCTGTGAAAGGCCCACATGCCATACATAGATGTAAGGGTTTCCCTTCACCATTTCCAAAAATACTTTTTTTGCCTCACCACTAGCAGGGAATGTTAGCTTCTGGAACAGGCAGCCCCAAGATGTGCCAAAGTAGCTCGGTGAATATTTTGAAGGAAAGAAATAGTTGATTGATGAATATTATTCACAACCATCCTACCATTTACCCCAAGCAGGAGTTTTCTCTTGCTCTCACTCTAAAAATAAATCTCTATGCTAAAGCATCCCTTTTTTTTGGTCAAGACATGGGAATATATTTTCACTGTCAGGAATAAGGGCAGGAAGGTGTGTGAACAAGCCCCGCTTAACTCACTCAATTAATTAAACAACCCACAGTGTTCAAAAACTTTCATTTTATTTATTCTTATGTTTTCTTCTTTTATCTAAACAAAGAAAGAATGAAACTGTTAAGGTCATTCACTTGCTGAACTCCATAAATTCAGTGAATGCCCTGTCTTCTGTTAATGTAAATGCAGTTATTCAGGCTGCTTCATTCCACTGAATATTCTCTTTTCCAGCCTTAGAGTCACATTTCTCACTCAGAGACTACGAGAAAGGCCATTACTTTTCTAGGAAATGATATATTATGTTCTCAATCTTCTATTTTAGTTTATTCCACATCCCCAGTTCCATTTACCCACTTTCAAACCTTCTTTGTGTAGTTTCCCCAAGTTTCTATTGATACTGAGCAGTCAAACAAGAAGAAATCTGGAAGGAAATTAAAAGCCGATTATAAATAGGGGGAGGAAAAACTTAAGTGCAACGCACCTTATAAAGTCTAAGTGAGCAAGAAAAAAATTGTGGGACTCATAATTAACGACTAGAAGGCTCTAGTAAAATCAAGGGAGACTTTGAGATTCTAGACTTCATTAGCAGTTAAAGAAGAAAAAAATCCCTATGGCCAGCAGGTTAGAAGTTAATTAGGAGAAGTGCTCCGGGACTTGCTGTCTGACAGAGAGGCTTATGAGGTAGTTTCAGGCTTTTTATTGCCACTATAAAAGTCTCCGTGTTAGCAAGCTCCCAGGAAACAGAGCAAATCCCGAGGTTGTTCAAAACAGCCAAATCCTGTGGCTCCACCACTCAGAGGTTCTGTGTGCTGCCCAGTAATGGGTGCTCTGGGACTTTATGTCCATTTGTTTTCAAACCAAACTTTTTCTTGGATTAAATAGATGCAGTTGGATGGGGCAGCACAGCCACTCAATTTAAAATTCTATTTAGATGCATATGCAGATAACAATGAATAAAGAGAGAAGGACTGGAAAACAGCAAGGGGACATTTTTTTTTTTTTTAATTTTGGTCAAGAAAGAGTTCTCAGAGGATCTATAAACTTCTATACTTATATTATCTCTATTTCTTTAAAAATAAAGTTATATGTAGCATTGCTTACATCTCTACAAGCACTCTCTGATTTTGTTTGCTTGCTTTCCCCCCTAACCAACTGTTAAATTAGACACTTAGTTTGGAATTCTTAGGTGGAGATATCAGATATCAAAGTGAGTTATGATCCCTACAAAATTGTAGGTCACAGAAAACAGGACAAAGAATGTAGGTGTGATATGTAGGTTTTAAAAGACGATTGAAAAGAAGTGTGGGAAAGGAGGGATTTAAAGACAAATGATTTAACAGTGTTCACTTGCCTCAGGTTTTTTTTTTTAATTTAGTTACATCGGTTACCTGGGTCCTTTTCCTATATTATGCAGATGAACAGAGGACGATATCAACTCAGACATCTCAGGGTTTAATATGTATCCTTGCTGTATTTGCTCCTAAAAATCTCAAGGGCTAGTCCTGGTCACACCCTCCTCCCAAGCTCCATGGTAATCCTGATTTCAACTTCTCTGGAAAATAGCTGTTTGCAAGTGAAAAATATACAAAGAAGAGGGTCAGATTATTTACCTTCCTTCCTGGTCTACAAGCTTTGCCTGAAGCCAGTTTTCAGTAGTAAAGGAAGTCGAAGGGAATTGCATTATTGATTGTTCTGAGTGCATGAAAAGTCTGCTTTCCAAAACAAGCAAATCTAAACTGTAGACTGGTATTGTGATTCGAGAACAAAGTGTCAGATATTACTCAGATTTCCAGACTAACAACAAAAATGTCATAGAATTACTTATTTCCGTAGGAAATCCTCATTAAACTAAATTCAGATGGACACTGTGGGACAAATTAAGTTTGTTTTATGAATTCAGGCATAGCTAAGGTTTATTCATTGTATGTTTCTAAACCAATGCTGTGCCTAAGAAATTGAGTTGACCCTGGTAGAATCACTGGGAGGTAGAGAAATGAGATAGAAACATTTGAAAAAGCTTAAAGTCTAATACAATAGACTTTGGATCATAATTTTTGAACTATGTCCCAGATTATTAAACAGTTCTGTTATTAAAAAATGATTTCCCAAGGATTCTTAAGGAGTATTATTATGATTAAAAACTTAAATTTACTCAATTTCTTTTTCATTTTCGTGTCAAAGCTTGATTTCTGCAAATTTTCTTAAACCCAAAATATTTGGAAACACCTTTTTCCTGCTCTTTCCTTCTGTTTTTATCTTTTGATTTTTGGCTTTTTGCTACATCTAGTGACGTTCAGGGCACATTCCTGGCTCTGCACTCAGAAATTAGTCCTGAAGATGTTCAAGGGGCCATATGGGATACAGGAGATCAAAATGGGTGGGGCAGGTGCCAAACCTTATGTACTATTGGTCAGCCCCTATTTTTTATTTCTTCCTTAACTTTGGTTGCTGAAGAACAATATGGTTTCTCATGATGGCATTGACATTATCCTACAGAATGCTCAGAATCCTGCACCTCAGAATCTTGGAGTATTTTGGACTTGGAGACTAGAATAGAAGAAAGTTATGTTTAGAGAAGCTGAAGAAAGATGAAATTGTATATAAACAATGACCATAAAAGCTTAAAAACTTGTAAATAGCAACAAACTATCTCTTGAAAGAATGGAACATGCTTTTTAAGGATGTTACTGTAGAAATGAGTACTGGAGTAGTCAGATAACTGAGTTTTGACTGAGACTAGTTCCCATCATATTTATGTCTTCCAAAATAAAAATGTTATTTCTCCAAATCCAAACAGAAGTGAGGGAACAAGGAGATCTTACCGTGGCTGAGGTGCTCGCATGAGACCTAGCAGGGTTCCAGTCCCAGTCATCTATATGGTCCACCCGGCTCTGCCAAGAGTGATTCCTGAGCACTGCCAGTTGTGACCAAAACCCCCACCCCCAAAAAAAAAGTCAGTGAAGCTTGAATTCATGGAGCTGCCCCTTTCAGGTTAGCAGCGATCTTTGTGTTCAATTCTTTCCTTTCTCTAGTAAGAAACAGAAATTCAATAAGATTAACAATCAATCCTAAATTCCCTAACTAGTTAGTACAAAGAGAGGAACTGACTCATTGCCTCCAACACCAGTTTTGCTCTTTCCAAGATATATTGCTTCTTAAATTAAAAAAAATCACCAGAAGGTACATTTTGTTTGCTCTTGAACAGATTAGGATTTTAAAGTTCCGATAAAAAAACACAAGCTATTTTAAAAAATGAAGAAATGGAGGAATAAGAAATTAAATAGAAGAGAAGCAAATTTAATTATATGAATTTACCTAGAAAAGTCTGTTATATATGAGTCCTTATGGAGACTTAGACTAACCAAATAATTGGCTTCAGTGAACGGAAAATTGGTACAGAAACAGAAATCTGATAATACTAGGCTTTGGCATTATCATTGTTTAGGCCCTGAACCAGAGGTGTTGTTAACGTAACCCACCCTGAAGAAAGGATGCTGGCTTTTGGGTATATAAAGTGACTGACTTGGGGAAAATACATTTATTTTGGTGGGGGACCTGGACCTAAGTGCATTGTTGATGTCTGGCCAAGAGCTAGAGGTCTGGGAAGTCCCATTATCTTGTATCGGAGTAGCAGAGCTTGTTTAATTGGTAATTAGTAAAAGCCTATTGGAACTGCACTGAATTAGTAAGTTGTCTGTCTGATGCTGGCCCTTGAGATAAAAAGGAACTGATTCTGTGATATTGTTGGGGACCTCCCAAGACTTCCGAAGCATACTCCCATGTTAGGCTCTAGTATCTAAAAGACCACACAAAACAATGAGCTCTAATGTAAAAAGTTTTATTTGGCACAAGTCAAGCAAGCGTTGAGTCCCAAAGCTGATCAGTCAGGGCCATCCCTCTAGAAGGGAGCAACAATGTCCTTAGGACCTGAGTTCCTTTTATCCAGAGAAACACTGGTGGGATTCTCCAGAAGCACCCCCTCCTATTCTGATTGGTTCTGTGTTACAGTTCCACATTGTGGCTTATCCCTATTGGCCAAGAATGCAAGAGACCTTATGGGTTTCCCTGAATTGATTTGGGCAAGACATTCCATAGTTTTTTTAAGAATTGACTTGGGGGCCGGAGCGATAGCCCGGCGGGTAGGGCGTTTGCCTTGCACGCGGCCGCCCATGCCGGCCCGGGTTCGATCCCGGCATCCCATATGGTCCCGCGCCCCGCCAGGAGTAATTCCTGAGTGCAGAGCCAGGAGTAACCCCTGAGCATCGCCGGGTGTGACCCAAAAAAGCAAAAAAAAAAAAAAAAAAAAATTGACTTGGGCAAACTTCCCTCTTATCTCAGATTCAGTCTGTTGGGTTCTGCAGGGTGGTTCTGCTTGAAGGGCGGATTGGCTTTTTTGAGCTAAGTCCAGTGGGTGAATTACCAGATTAAACTGTTGGTCATTGGCAAAAAGTTACTTATTTTAAGCAATCTTAAACTGGCTACACCTGCCTGAAATGACTGTGCTAATGCTAAGCAAAGATAGGAACCTGAGGGGATGTGAATCCTTACATTCTTTGCAACAACGTTTCTTGACACAGTGTTCTATTTAAGTTCTAACAAGTATGGATCCCATAATTAAAGCAATTCACTTAAAACTTAACCACCAAGAGATAGTACAGCATGTAAGACACTTACCTTGCACACAGCTGACTCAGGTTTAATTCCCAGTCCACACAACCCCACCAAGAGTGATCGCTAAACACAGTACCAGAGTAAGCCCTGAGCACAGTGGGTTGTGGCCTCTAAACCCAACAAAAAATAAAACAACACACATAAAAAAATTAACAGATCGGGGCCGGAGGCGATAGCCCAGCGGGTAGGGCGTTTGCCTTGCACGCAGCCGAACCATGCCGGCCTGGGTTCGATCCCTGGCTTCCCATATGGTCCCCCGAGCACCACCAGGAGGAATTCCTGAGTGCAGAGCCAGGAAAAACCCCTGACCCAAAAAAGAAAAAAAAAAACTTAACAGATCATTGATAAGAATGTTCTCTAATGCTTGAAATATTTTTATTACTTCTACTTACTTGTTTTAATTTTATCTTCTAGAACTAAGACCAGTAAGCTAAACGTTCTTCGTTCTTCTATTGTTAACTCAAAATATGTAGACTGTGGTCATTACTGGAACCTGCTCCGACAAACTGATGAACAATGGGAAGACAAGTGATACAAGATTTCTTGTATCTCAGATTTCTGAATTTTCTTGTTTATGAAGAATGAAGACTCACATAGACTTCAGTTGATAATTCCTGCTACCTGTTATAAGCAAGTGATATGGAGAATGAAGCTTCATGAATTCAGTGCTATCTTCCTTTTTCTTAGCCAAAATAATGGAAAAGTTATTTCAATGTAATAACGGGCCATAGTGCTACATATTTGGATTATCTAAAATGTAGTATCTGCATATTTCTTTACTCTCACTTTCCAGAAAAAGCTGCTAGGGTTTGTGTTGCAGGACTCCTCTAAGAGCCCCTTTTCTCTACCCTATGGAGGTTTTTCCAAGTGGATCTTGGCTCAAGACATTAGCATATAAAAAGACATTGGGTGAGGTGCTGGGAGAAATTACCTGAGGGCATTTGACCCTTCCTGCCAGGGGGAGTTACATTTGGCTTGCAGCTCCTCCCAGCTCTTCTAGGAGGCTTTGAATTAGCTCTGGGTCCTTGTACATTTCTATAGAGCTATTTTCCTGTTTTCATCTCTAGATAGCCCAGCCCAGAATGGGCTGGGTTGGGGAGTTTGGACGGATTTCTGGCTATAAAATAAGCTGCAAGAAGAAAGAAGCTCTCTTTTTTTTCCCCCTTTTTTGCCATTTCGGCTTCCCTTGGTGTTTTGCTTCCCAGCTGGGGCCTAGCTGGGAACCCAGAATCGGAGGTTTTCCCTGCTCTTGGATTGTATACTGTAACCTGTGATAGTAAAGCCCTTTTAAAACTGCATCGGATTCCTGAGTCTTCATCCATTCCTCGCCGGCTTAGGAGGTAGAAGAGAATTTGCACCTGGCACTGTTGGGGACCCCGGCGGTGCTCCCGACAGGTTTGTATACCTGGATGGATGAGCCCTTTTAGGAATGCTACAGACTTATTGCAATTCAACTACCAGGAGCATTTTTAACTTCTCTTTTCACTGCAAGCAATTTTTTTTATCTTGTTTTTCTATAAACCTGAAGCAGATGGGAAAGAAAACTCTTTGGAGCAGATCTCATATCAAAATCCCTGCTTTGAGGTATGAAGATCTCCTGTTGAGTGCTATTTCCACAGAATAATTTACTAAAATTCAAATTGAATGCTCATAGAACTTTAAACAATTAGCATTTCCGTTGGCACTATTCTCACCCATTGTTAAAATGTTGTGTCCTTACCTGATGCTGGGAGAACTCAATTCAGACATCATCTTCTTACTGACTAAAATCCACAGATTTATGTAAGAAGGAGCAGGAGCATTAAAACAGGTGGACTTGGGGCCGAAGTGGTAGCACAGTGGATAGGGTGTTTGCCTTGCACCTGGGTTCAATTCCTGATCTGGGTTTGAACCCTGGCATCTCACATGATCCCCCAAGCACCGCAAGAAGTAATTCTTCAGTGAAGACCCAGGAGTAACCCTAGAGTGTCCCTGTTTGTGACCCAAAAAGCAAAATAAGTCACTTGTATCACTTGTCTTCTCGTTGTTCATCAATTTATTCTAGTGGGGACCAGTAACATATCCATACATCCTGTCACATGCTAGTGTAGCCCAAGGGAAACTGCTCACTCCAGGAACAAGAAGAGCCTCAAACTATTCCTTTAGGTCATGGGAATGAGGTCTATAATCGTTACTGGATTTTGGTGTATCAAATGTGACATGGGTAACTTGCTAGGCTCTGCCGTGCAGGTGGTATACTCTTGTAGTAGCCTCTCACCATGTGCATATATTGATGAACTGCATGGCCACTTTGCAGCTGTGCAAAAAATGGAAAGATCAGCTCTTCTGTTGGGTGGAGCTCTGACGAGTTCTGGAGTCTGCATGTTGAAAATGGTGGCCCTCATGATGTGAGGGTTCCTCTGGCTTCTTGCAAGGCTCTGGTCAGATGGCGGGCCATGGCTAGAATTCCTGGGCACCTCATGATCAGCTGGGCACAGGGAGAGCTGGTGGTAGCTCTACCCCATGCCTCTGAGTCTCTGGATCAGGCATATTTTGGCTTGAAATAGACGTCTGTAGAGTGGGACTCTGATGAGTCCCCACATGCACGATATCAATGCATCAATACATGCATGAGATGAAAGGCTACTAGAAGAGTATCCCACCTGCACGGCAGAGCCAGGCAAGCTACCCGTGATGTATTTGATATGCCAAAAACCAGTATCAATTATAGACCTCATTCCCATGACCTGAAGGAATGGTTTTTTAGGCTCTTAATGTTTGTGGAGTGAGCAGTTGCCCTTGAGCTATACTAGCATGTGACAGGACGTGTGGATATATTACTGGTGACCATTTGAGCAAATCGATGAACCACGGGAAGACAAGTGATACAAGTGATTTATTTTGCTTTTTGGGTCACATAAAGTGACATTCAGTGGTAAAGTAAATAAATAGATAAATAAATAGATTAAACAACCAAATCAATAAATAAACAAATAAATAAATAAATAAATAAATAAATAAATAAGTAAATAAGTAAATAAATAAAGCATGTGGTCTTGAAAAATGGGTTCGTTTGTATATAGCATCTGGGGAAATATTAGTAATAAAAGAAACCTTTTGTGAAGAACAAAGTGTAAGCGTAATCAAACTTGTATTGTGAATCATTCTTGTCTCTGTTAATTTTTGCTTCAGTCTTCTATCCCAATGTATGCACTTTTCTTTTCTCACTTTAATTGTAACTCAATTAGAGCAAAGATATTTACACAAAGGATAATTGTTAATAAAGCATTATACTTATTGCTAGCATAATAAAATTTTTATGGGAGAACTTTTGGTGAAATATAGAAATGTTAGTTAATAGTTGTGAGAAGATAGTTGCCAAGCAGGTAAGGACTCCTTGGGAAGGAGAGTAACACAGCAGGGCAGGGTACTTGAATTGCATATAGATGGCCTGGGCTTGGTTCCTGGCATCTCACACAATCCTGAGTATCACCAGTAATGATTCCTGCATGCAGAGCCAGGAGTAGCCCCTGAGTACTTTTCACCCCTGGACATTGCACACACACACACACACACACACACATACACACACACACAAGATTTAGGGCTCCAATATCAGGAGTAAGAACATATCTGTTATTTTTTTCCCCTACAGAAGACTAAAATTCAGCACAAGTAGCTCAATGAACTACTGAAAAATCAAGATGCAGCAATAGAATCACACAAATGTTAGTTCTACTTCCCCAAATTCAAGATTGAACATATACTTCCAAAAGAGATCAACAAGAGATTTATGTTCAATTATGAGTAGCAAACATTCAGCACAAAACAATAACACACTTCAGTTGTATCACTTGTCTTCCCTGTTTTCATTGATTTGCTCTAGCAGGCACCAGTAACATCTCCATACGTCCTGTTGCTAGCTAGTGTAGCCCACGGACATCTGCTCACTCCAGGAACACAAGAGCCTCAAACCATTCATATAACAATAACACAATATACACAAAAGGGTTAATTTCCCCTGAATGTCAGGTGTCTGCTAGTAGTCATTAGATCAACAAATATAACCAGAAGATCTGAAGTCCCAAAACTTTCTAACCTTTTTTTCACCATCAAATAACTGTGTTTTAAATGCTCCAAACCATATCTATGTTATAGGTGTGAATAAATAAGCAGCAAAAATCAAAGAACCATTTTCCCAGCTGTATCTGCCCCTTCCTTAGAGCTTTCTAAGAAGTCATATATAATTATTTCTATTTACAACTTTTGAGCTATATCTATGTCCCTTCTCCATGACCAGTTTCTATGGAAGCTAAGAAATTATTTTTTTTTTTTTGGAGGAAGGTGTTTGTAGTTGTGGTGGTGGTGGCACACCTAGCATTACTCAGGCCTTTGTGTTGAGAGATCACTTCTGGGGGGAATCTGAGTGCCTATGGGAAGCCAGGATTGAACTCAGGTTGGCTTTGTAAGGTAAACACCCTCCTTACTCTACTATCTCTCCAGTTTCTAGCTTTTAAGAACGGGGTCATTAATTGTTGGTGTATATTAAATATTCATTTATATATATAAATATGTGTATAAATTTATGTATCGATATATATTTGAATTGTAGTTACTGTCACATTCAGTGAAGAAGCAGAGTGGAAGCTGGCAAAAGAACAACCTCACCATAGGTTAGGATACTACATTAAAGGCAGATAGGACATGCCTCTGGTAAAGAATTGTTGGGAATAATACCAGTATGTGATTTAAAAAAACTGTCAAGTGATTAGCTCTGAAGTTGTCCAAATACCACAAGGTCACTGCTCAGAAGAAGAAACCGAGAAAACAGCCAGAGGGAAGGTATATCCCCACCCCCACCCCCAAAGCTCCAAGAAGAACAAAAGATCATGGTAAGATTATGCAAAAGATCTTCAAGCGGCTAAGAGTCTTCTTTTCCCTAACATCCTAGCAACAAGCTCCAAGGTGAGGCAGTTTGGGAAAGCATGTTTGGAAAATCACCTTTGTAAAGGCAAGTGGTATGTGTTCTCTAGCCCAGAGATTGTCTGGCATGCATGTCTCTCCGCCCTTGACAGAAGCCTTGTTCTTTCTTGAGCACATAAATATGGTTTCTGACCCTCTCTTTCTCTTTCCCTCACTCACTGTCTTTCTCTCTCTTTGTATTTCTCACATAAAACTGTTTGATTTCATTATTTGTCACTTCCTGAAATGATTTTCTGTGCAGGAAGATGGAACTCCTAAGTACATATTTGTACTGGCTTTGATTTTCCTGCAAAGAGCAATTTTCTCATTGAGTTCCCAAGAATTTGGGTAATGGAGACCTCTTCTGCCTGGGACCAGCTCTCGTAAACAGGGTTGATGCAAGGTCACCGCAACGGATTAAAAAATGAGATAGAAATAAGAGAGAAAATCACTTGAGGTCAGGCAGCTAGCAGCCTCTAGGACTGAGAACTTTGAATGCCCTTCTCATTCACTATTTATTGCTTTAAATCAACAATCATTAGTAGAACAACAGAGATAATGTAGAGTCAATTGCCTATCTGAACTAATCCAACAGGTCCTTGCATATCAGGACAAATGTCTCTAAAGTGGGTTTATCTCAAGGGACGTTTCCTTCCAGAAGGCGGGAAACTTGCTTCATTTTTTCCCACTGTTTTCTGGACATTGGGTACCTGATAACTACTCATTCTACCTTTCTTTTAACTCTATATCTCTAAGTCCTTCTTCCCTTAACATGGACTTTGTCTAATTTAGATCTCAAGTGGACCTAAGGCACTGTTTGGCAACTGCCACTAGATCTGGTGGGATATTAGAGTCCTTTCTCTAGCTCAAGGCAGACTTAACCAGCCCTAACACTCAGTCATTTCTCCAGGTAACTAAGAGAGTGGATCAGGGAGGTGGTAGCAATCTTTCTCTAGCTGTCTTCCATGCTCCCCACCTCACCAAAATCATTCATGTCTCTCAACAAGACAATGAGGAGTTAGGTGATCTACAAAATAGCCTAAATAAAGAGCATAATTTATGACCCATCCAAGAAATCTGCTTCTTTGGGGGGCATTTCTCTCCAAAAGCAGTTTCTAAAAGTAAATCTGACTAATGTAAGGAGTCCCATGAAAGTGGTGCATAAAGTTTTACAAGGAAGAATAAAGAAGGGAAACCAGGAAAGGAAGGTTGCAGACTAAGCACGAATCTCTATCTCTCTCGATCTATCTACATATTTAAATTTGTATAATTATATATGCAAACTATACAAAATTTATATAATTATATATAACTAAGTTATATATATATGTATATAATTAAATCTGTTCTTCTAATTATATAGTAGTAATTTGACTCACTATTCTCCAAAGAACACAGAAGAGTAATGGAAATTTTCTCTGACACCTACAAAATCCATTCCATAGCAGGACCTTATTAATAAATTTTTTAATGTTCATATAGGGCTGGAGGAATATTACAGTGTTTCAGGTACTTGCCTTACATGCTGCTGACTTCGTTCAATCCCTAGAACCATATTCTGTTGCTCAAATCCTGAGTACATGGTCCTCAAGTACAGAGATAGGAGTAAGTCTTAATCATTTCCAGTTGTGGTTACTCCCCCTCCCCCATTGTGATCTATCTGATTAAAATTATAAGCATTGCTGAAACCAGGATTATGTTCATTCCAGAAGTTTTTGTTTTCCCCTTCTTTTTTATAATTGAATCTCTATTTAATAAAAACCAAAGTTGGTGATGTATGCCATAGCAGAAATTTCCTTAAGTGTGTTATAAGAACTGAAGTAAAACCTTTAAAAGCAATACTAAAAGAGGAACAACTTTTTTGTTTTAATTGCATCACTGTGAGATACACAGTTCCAAAGATTTTCATGATTTGGTTTCAGTCGCAATGCTCCAGCACCCGTTCCTTTACCAGTTCACTTTTCCTACCACCAAAGTCTCCAGTTTACCTCTGCCACACCCCCTTCCCTGGTCAGCTTCTATTGTAGCCACTGTTCTTCTAAAAGGGAAAACTTTTATTTATTCAGTACCTATAGTTTATCCTTAAAGTAATCTGTCTTTCTGTGTCACCTATATAAGAGAACTAAAAACTCATTTGTTCAGCAGTCACTGACTTAGAGGGCAAGACAGTCTTCATTGTTACTGTAGGAGCTTGTATCTATGAGTCTATGATTTGTAGCACCAGAAATTTCCAGTTCATTCTAGCATGAGAAATGAGAATATTAATTTGCCAATTTACAGAGATTTTTGGCACTGAGATTTCAATCCTAATTAAATTTTGCAACTAAAATTTGCAGTAGTTGTCAGAGATTCCACCTCTTATTTATAGACCAGTGCTAGTTCAGGCACTTGCTTGTAGTTCATGAGAAGCTATTGGTACATGGGCATAGATATGACTCTAATTGGTAGAGCACATTCCAGTGTTCGTATTTTTATAGCAATGGTATAAAAATCAGGGAGCAATATTGTACTATTGGAGGACAATATGATAACTACTTTATGATGACTCATTGCATTATTATTTCTCTGATGGGAGGGGCAGAGCATGGAGAGCAATGGCATTGATGGAGGCCATTTCAATCCATCAGTAAAGGTTATGATGGCCTATGATGTTAATAGTACATTTCACATTTAGAAACCAAACTTCTTAAAATTTAATTTGTTAAACTCTCTCTCTCTTTTTTTTTTTTTTTTTGCTTTTTGGGTCACATTCGGTGATGCTCAGGGGTTACTCCTGGCTCTTTTGCTCAGGAATTACTCCTGGTCATGCTTAGGGGACCATATAGGATGCCAAAGATTGAGACCAGGTTGTCTGCGTGCAAGACAAATGACCTACCTGCTGTGCTATTGTTCTGGGCCCCTTGTTGAACTCTTCATATCTGTATTTACATAGAAACATGACTAAGTCTCTTATTATGTAAGGTGAACAGTGATGGTTGAGACACAATTATATGGGCAACATATTACCTGACATAATTTACCTAGGAAAGTAAGATTGAAATTTTCATGTTGATTAGATACCTCTTTCCCTCTTTTGATCTTAATGAAATAGGACAGTTCTCAATATCAGGTTGAGCTAATTAAAATATAGTGAATATAAACAAACCTAATTATTTTTAGCATACATTGTCTTATTTGAAGAGGGACTAAAACATGAAGATACACAGAGTCTCTGGGGGAAGTTATAATTTAGATGCAAAACACTTCTTATCATTTTGTTATTCATTTTTACCATTGGAAATTCAGAAAAAAATAATGAATAAAAGTTGTCAAAGAACAGTTATCATTTTCTTAAGAAATGTCCATGTGATAGACATCTAATATAATGTTGATTAAATTATAATTGTACTGCTAAACTTGTGTCACAAGTTTAACACACAGCTGCTAGGTAAAACATAAATTCAAATTACATAGAACATTTTGTTTGTTAGTTTGTCCTTACACTGTCATGCTAAGGAGTTACTCCTGGCACTGAGTTCAGTAATTACTCATGGTGGTACTTGGGGGACCACATGAGATTAAATCTGGGTCAGGCTTGCAAGGCAAACACCCTAAATGCTGTGTTATCACTCTAGCCCGTAAAGTATATAGAATTATAAAAGAGTGATTCACCAAACCTATTATGAGAGAAATCAAGCACTAGTTACTACCAATCAAAGTTACTGGGTAAATTTCAATAAAGTCATCTGACAGGAGCCTTTGGAAGTAAAATATGTTTAACATCTTGATTATTATAGGAGTTACATGTGTATATATATTTCTTAAATTAAAATGATCAAGCTGGAGACTAAAATTGGTCTATTTTTGTAGATGTAAATTATACTTCAATGAAACTGATTTTTAAACTCTAAACCTTATTAAACCATCAAAAGATAGACATACAGGGTACTTGAATAGAATTTGTTGAGAAAAGAATCTTCTGGGCTAATCCCCAGGATATAAATAAGAACATTTACATTCCAGTATTAGATTAAATCTTCCAATAATAAATTTGGGGGGTTATCTTCAGTGGTCCTTAGGGGTTAATCTACTTAAGTGCTCAGAACTCCTTCCTGGTGATGCTTGCGGGACTTGCAGTTGCAGTGCTAGTGTTGACTCTGGATTTCCTACATGCAAAGCTCGTACAACAGCCCTTTGAGCTCTCTCCCTAGCCCTCTGATGACAAAATTGGCTTATCCTTATTAACATCATTTGTTCAATTATTTTGAATCACCCCTACACAAATATATATTCACATATGTGTATATATACATGAATATTTAGATGACACATTTAATTTAGCACATCTGTATTAGCATAATCAGTGTTTGTACCACAACAAACACTCACCAATCTAGAGTCTTACAAAGAATGAATTTGTTGTTATAGACAAAGGCATTTCAACTGGTATTTTAAAAAAAATTAATTTTATTTTACTCAATTAAGGTAGAGAAAACAATCTCTAGAACTTTGTCATTTTATTTAAAATTCTCAAAAGCTAGCCTTTAAAATGGCATTATTTGAATGCAATTAACTACACATCAATAAATTCCTATAATCTTACTACTGTGTGGAGGCAATTATAATCTATATAACTCTGAAACATCTTCAGACATTCAGCAGTGCAAAACAAATTAATAGCTTTGTATAATATATACAAATACAAACCTATCTTATTTAAATATTAAATTTATATTTTATACATTATGAAAAACTTGAGAAAACATATTTTGAACATTTAAACTGAAGCTAAAAACCCATCTGAAATATCAAGGGATTTGATTACATACACATTGCATAAGCTAAAATCTTAACTGATTTATCAAAGACTGTCAGAGTTTTTATTAGTGGATATTATGCCTATTTGTTACTAACTAATATTCATTTACATTTTTTTTCTTATCTAATAATCTACCGTTTTGTGCACAGTTTGACTTGAGCTGGAAAAGTTTTTCTTGAAGGCTTTTCTGTTTAAAGCATTAAAAATTCCATGTTGGGGCCAGAGTTATAGAACAACGAGTGGGACATTACCTCGTATGTGGCTATCCAGGTTCAATCCCTGACACTCCACTTGCCAGAAGTGATCTCTAAACACAGAGTCACTGGACTGTTCCCCCCAAAGCAACAAACAAAAATTCCATGTATAGGCTTGAGAATAGCCCAAAGGGCTGCATCACATGCTCTGTATCTGGGAGGCCTGATTTTCATTCCCTCCTTAGTATTTTCCTCAAGTGAGCACCTCAGAATACTTCCAGGAGCAATCCTCCACCGAGTCTGAAGTTTCTACTAACCACTGTTGGATGCAGACTAATATCCCTCCCAAATTACCAACCCAAATCCAATTCTTTCTTTTTTTTTCCCTTTAAGATATTTGCAGACCTCCTTCAGAATTAGACAAAGGACAAATCCAGTTATGTTTGGAAAGTATTTCAGGTGTCAGAGCTGTAGTACAGCAGGTTGAGCATCTGTTTGACTGACACAGGGCCAGCCCAGGTCCAATCCATGACATCCCATATAGTTCCCTGAACAGTGTTGGAGTGATTCCTGAGTACAAAGCCAGAAGTAAACCCTAAGTACCAAAAAAGAAAAAATGACCAAAAAAAAAACACCCTATTTCAATATATGCATACAAAGAATATTTCCTGTCTTAAATACATTGGGAAACTTATAAGAGATCTTTCTAGTAAACAACCCTTTTTGTCTGGGTTTGATTACATGTAGGTATATTTCTCTGTGGATCAAGTTATGAAACAGGTTTTGTTGTTTGTCTTTAGGGTACAACTAAGGATTCTCAATGGGGGAAGCAAGAAAAGACCACGTTTATGTAGAAGCACTTCAATATTTCAAGAAGATAGGTTTCAGTAATTTTGTAAGAAAGATTTCAAAAGGAAGCCTTATTGACCAAAGAATTTAAAATGCAGTCTTGAAGCATTTTAAAAGTGCAATTACTAGGAAAAACACTTGCAATATGGATAAACCTGCTTATGGTTGACAATAAACTGCTGAGAAATTTTCAGAGGACCCTGAAGAGATAATCAGGAGAAAAGACACTTGCCTTGCATTGAACAGAACAATCCCTGCTTAGTTTCTGGTACTACAACTGCAAGGGGGTCACTCCGGGACACAATAACAAAATAGTCACGAGTGCAGAGTGTAACCCTGACCAGCATCACCACCCACCAACCCCAACTCATTCTTCTCCCCTGACCCCACCACCACATACATGCACACACACACACACACACACACACACACACACACACACACACACACACCCCACCACCACCACCACCACCAAAGGAAAGAAAGTACCATAGAAACTGATCTTTGGTAGACATATACACTTGCCAACATCAGTTGTAATTGTGACTAGCAGTATGTAACAGAAGTTCCTTGCGATTATTACCTTAGTGAATTTTACCTTTTTCCACAAAATCTTGGGTCATACTGTGAGAATTTTGCTTTGTTCCTTTTATAATTAAAATCAAATACCATTTTTAGAAGGAAACTTTTACTGAGTTTTTCTTTCTTTTTTATTGTTATTGGTTTGGGGCCACATCTGGTGATAAAGATATGAGGCTGTGGGGTTGACAGTTGAGTGATACTAGGGGTTGAGCCACGGTTATTTGTACACAAGGCAAAGCCTTCCCCACTGTACCATCTCCCCTGCCACCAAGTCAATATTGTTTTGAGCCAGAGAATAATGGAAAATAACTTGCCATTAGATTGTTTATCAATGGAGGGACTGTGATTTTCAATAGTATTAACATTAGTGTTTAGCTTACAATGTTACTTAACACACCCATTACCAGAGGGCCATTTTTCCTACTGACATCATTTGATGACAGGTTTTGCTCAGTTGGCAGTATCTCAAGTTTGTTTTTAATTGGCCTTGGTCTATTCCCTTGCTTTATCACTTTATTATTTCAAACCTGTGTTAGATCACCAATTATCTATCTTTCTCCTAACTCAATTCATTTAGTTTTTCAATATCCAGTTCTATACAAACTGTACAAAATGTAAATTTTATCTTTTTTGCGTTGTGTGTATATATACCATGTACCATATATACCATAATTTCTTTTTTTTCCTCTTTACCGGGGGATGGGAGCAGAGTTTGTGCCACACCCAGGAGTATTGGGGAATACTTGTAACACATGATTTCAGAGTTGTTATCAGCCATGTTCTAGGAACTTGCAGCGCCAGGGGTTGAGCCTAGGGTTTCCACATACCAAGTATGTGCTCCAGTTCTTTGAGCCATCTTTTATAATATGATTTCTCTTGTAGTGGTTTCATTAATCCCTCATCTGTATTTTTGGCAGTTGGAAATAGCATTGGTCTGTGTTTCTTGGTGGAGTATCTTTACTCAGTTTCTCAGTTTACCCCATCCCACCCCCACCCCTCTCACTCCCTGCAATATTCTGTGTTTAATTCTCTTTGTTATTTTTTTGGTTTTTTTTTTTAAGAGAGCCAGGAAACTATTTCTTTACACCCTTTTCTGCAATCTTGAACCCAAACTTCCCCCTAAAGAAAATGCTTTTTTAATTGAATCACAGTAAGATATAGTGACAGGGCTGTTCATGATTGGGTTTAAATTATACAATGTTCCAACACCCAAATGTATAGCACCATAGTCATGCAATTCCCATCACCATAGTCATGCAATTCCCATCAGCAATGTTTTCCTTTTCTCTTCTGTTGCCACCCAACCCCAGCCCAGCCTGTCTCTATGGCAGGCATTTTGCTTCTTTCTCCCTCTCTCTCTGTCATTGTGCATTAAGATTAACAATACAGATAATGGGAGGTTATCGTATTTGCTCCTTTACCTATTTCAGCACTCAGTTTTTATCCAGAGTGATCATTTACAAATATCTTTGTCATAGTGGTTCCTTCCCTATCCCAACTACTTTATCCCCAAGCAATTGGAGCAAATTTCCAACCTTAAGGGCAATCAAGAACATCTTGACATGCTGTTGGATTAAAATTTCCAAGACGCTCAGACAAACTATTTCCTTACTTTCTACTTGTCATTGAGGTTAACAGTAACGGAGTTCAGTAGGCTGCAGATAGGCCATTTTAATCATACTTGCATTTCTACTCTGTCGCTCCTTCAGGTTCATCTGCACAACTGCTGCATCAACCGTTTCAGGCCCTCTGTTCTGTAAACCCTGCCAAACAGATTTAGATGTTTGCATAATTTTTTCTTTAATGATAGTGTATGTATCCTGAACATACACACACATGCACTATCATTAAAGAAAAAAATATACACCTCAACGTAGATACAGCCAGCAGAGCAGACACCAACTTTCCAAGTTGAACCCCTGCATTCCACGGACCATGAGAGCGCTCTTCCAACCCAAGTCCACCATCCACATAGAGCCTCAGAAGAACCAAGAGAAACCCCCACACCATGTTGGCAGCGATCTTCACCATCCACACTCCGCAGCTCCTAAGATCTACACCCTAGAGTTTAAGCCAGTCTCCAGCCCGACTTGTCAGAAACCCAGCCAACAAGGACCCACCCTGCAGAGATCCGCCCTTCAGAGGAGAGTATTTCAAGCCCAGGAATGCTTGAGCCACAGATGAAGATACACGTGGCAGAGCAGATGCCAACATTACCCGATGTCGCAGCCACAGAGCGGCCACACAATTTAACTCCAAATTGCCATGAATATTCTAGCCACCCCTCTGAGAGAGCCCCACAAGGTAATGAGAGTATAGTACCCACACGACAGAGCCTGGCAAGCTGTCCGATGTGTGTTCGATATGCCAAAAAGCAGTAACAAAAATGTTTATTTTCCTGACCCGAAAGAGCCCTTAATACAGCAGCAGTAAGAAAGGTGAACAAGCAGTGCCTGATAAAATTTCACGGCAAACCTAGGCTTTCAAAACGAAGGACTAAAATGACTATACTTTCAATACATGTACACTAGCATCGCAATCATATATCGAGGATCTTTTGCAAGCGCAAAAGATCAAGTCCGACATCATTGGTCTGACTGAGATGAGGAGGCCTCAGTTGCATCACGCTGTATTTGACACGGAGAATTGTTCCTTGGAACATGCAACCAAAGATGCGTCGGTGTCCTTGTCAACATGAACATGGCCATCAACATTGATTCATTTGAATGCCTAACAAACCGGATAGGATGATTACACTTGAAGAGATGTGGCCCACTGCCAGCAATTTCTATCTTCATTGTCTACGCACCAACATCCACATACAAGGAAGATGAAATTGAGAAATTCTACACGGAACTGGAGGAGTTCTATAAAAAAGATCACACCTTCTACAAGATCATAGTCAGTGATTTTAATGCCAAAATAGGACTGAGAAGATCGGCTGAAGAACTCCACATTGGGAATCATGGCCTAGAATGGAATGAACAGGGTGAGATACTATCTGAGTTCATCATGTCCACCAAGACCATCCATGGGAACTCACAGTTCCAGAAGGCTGAAGCGAAACTATGGACATGGGAATCTCCTGGTGGACAGTTCCACAATGAAATTGACCACATCATCTTCAATCAATGGTTTTGTCTGACCGATGTTGCTGTTGTCCCCAAATTCCAAACAGGATCTGACCATCGTCTCCCTTCATGCAAAATTCTGTTTCACGCAACAGGCAGAAAAGGCTACAAAGTTTAAGAACTCCCAAAAGCGATCACCAACTGGGAACTCTTTGGCACCATTGCAGCAACATGGGAAGATACCATCATTGACGACATCAATGAAGAATACCAACCGACTAGTTCAGCACCTCCATGATTGTGCAAAGAATGCCGAGAGAAAGAAAGACACAAAAAGGAGGCCTGTTCTTAGAAACTCTCAAGCTCATTCGCCAACATGGCAAGGCTCAAGCCTCAGGCAACCAAATGCTAGTGTCCAAGCTTGCAAAGCAGTACAGAGAAGCGATAAAAGAAGACGCCAAAGACAGAAGGGCAGAAATACTGGAAGATGCAGCAGAAGCCCCGAAAAGCATTTGCAACACCCGCCTGTCCTAGGCCAACTATAAGACCAAGATGACTGCCCTCCTATGCCGTGATGGATCAATCACATCTTCCAGAAAGGCAATGGAGATTATCCAGGACTAGACTCAGATTTCTTTGATGGCCACATCCACTTGCCCACATACCAAATTCCACAGGATAGATATGTCATTCCCAACATTCTCCCTTCTGAAATCCGACATGCCATTTCGTCCAGGCCCAGACAAAGTCAGACCCGAACACCTGAAGAATCTGCCATTGGTACTCATTAATACACTAGCTCAGCTCTTCACATGCTAACTGACCGAATGCAAGGTGCCCTCTCAATGGAAAACCAGCAGGACAGTTCTACTGTACAAAAAGGGAGAGACATTCACGACATCGGCAACTATCACGCCATCTGCCTGTTGTCCGTCATCTACAAGCTGTTTACACGAGTCATCTTAAACAGGACTGGCAGAACACTAGATGAAGGACAACCATGCTAGCAAGCTGTCTTCCAGAAAGGATTCAGCACAATCTACCATATCCACACGGTAACTCAGCTCATTGAGGTTTGTAGGGAGTACCAGATGCAGATCTGTCTCACGTTCATTGATTTAAAGAAAGCCTTTGTTTCTATGGAGACTGATACAATCATCAAAGCCCTAGCCAAACAGGGTGTTCAAACCCAACATCAAGATTCTTCGTGAGCTGTATTACGGATTCACCACCAGGATCTCACCATTCTACAAGGAAGTGATCATTGATGTCAAAAAGAGAGGTTAGACAAGGTGATACCATTTCACCAAAACTCTTCAGCACCACCCTTGAAAACATCATGCGACAATTAGAATGGGAAGGAATGGGAGTAAAGATAGATGGTCGCCAACTACACCACCTCCGCTTTGCTGATGACATCCTTCTAATAACACCAAACATTAGTCAAGCTGCACAAATGCTGGCTGACTTTGACCGAAAATGTTGAAAGATAGGTCTACAGGTGAATATAAAGAAAACTATGTTTATGAAAAATGAACTAGTTCCAGAGGCCCCATTTATTCTCAATGGAACAAACATCTCTGAATGCAGCAGTTATGTGTACCTAGGTCTAGAAGTCAACATAATGAATGACCTAAAACCTGAGCTGCTCAGGAGGAAGAGTCCGCATGGAATGCCTTCAAAGGCATCAAAGAAATAGCTGAAAGGACAAAGAACCTCTGGCTCTGGGGAACATCTCTTTGACTCCACCGTTCTCCCTGCATTAACATACTCCTCAGAGACGAGGGCCCTACGAAAACAGGCTGAGAATGCTATTAGGGTCTCCCAGAGAGGAATCGAAAGAGCTATGCTTGGAATATCAGGCTGAGAATGCTATTAGGGTCTCCCAGAGAGGAATCAAAAGAGCTATGCTTCTCTCACTCAAGTGAGAGAAGGAATCCGAGTCTGACCTGTTTCGTAATTCCAGAATCAGGGAAGCTGTCTCGTTTGCAAGGCATCAAAAATCAGATGGACTGGACATGTAATGCGATTTGGAGATGATCGCTGGACCAGAGCTGTTACCGACTGGATCCCATGGGATGTCAAAAGATCACGTGTCTGCCCGCCTACAAGATGGTCAGACTTCCTTGTCAAGACCCTGAAGGAATGGTTTGAGGCTCTTCATATTCCTGAATCAACCAGATGCTATTGGGCTACATTGGCACGTGATAGGGTCCAATGGAAATGTTATTGGCACCCGCTCGAGCAATCTGATGAATAACGCGATTCAAGTCTTCAATTGATCAAGTGATAGTGTATGTTTTGCCTTAGATATTCATATGGAGTAGAAACAGAACAGATTCCCAAGCACATCCCTTAAAAGAATCTGACTACAGATGGGAAATCTATAGTGGTAAATGGAGCACTCGTTGTTGTTATTGTCCCTATGGAAAGGGGCTTTTCTCACAGACATAGAAGAACACTGTGACGATTTGGTAGATGCAGTGAAATAAATATTATAGGAGGAATTAATACAAGTGATTCTCTTAAGAACAAGAGCTTTATACAAGCAATATTAGGGTGTTTTCAATGCTGCCTTCTCTCCATTCTCCCAAGACTGAGATCAATAACCTGCAATTTATCCTGGTCAATTTTTTCAACTTTGAAGTTGAGCCTGACTTTTTTAAGTGAAGGTGAGCAAAGAGTTAGGAAGAAACCACTGAGCGTCGCTGGGTGTGACCCAAAAAGCAAATAATAATAATAATAATAATAATAATAATAATAATAATAATAATAATAATAAATGAAGATGCTACTCTCTAGAATGTGTTGTGAGCTTAGGGTAGATTCACTGGAAATTTTAACAAAGTTCAGTAAACTCAAATTAAATCCCTTCACACACTGGAAAATCAAATCTAGATGCCACTAAGTAATGGAAAAAATATTCCCTGAACCTTTGAATCAGGTATAACCCAGGCAATGATTGGTTGTGTACCACAAATAACCTAGAAAGAGACTGATAAGTTATTATCATACCTGGCATCTGATCCTGGGACCAAGAATGACCAACACAGATGTGTGGAAACAGAGAAGGGTTTTGGTAACTACTAGGCCACATGATGTTAGTAGGAAAATGCTAACATCAGTTAAAACCAAACCTAGTAATAACTTGGACCACAGAGTAGATCCCTCTGATTCCTGCCATACGATAAAGAATAACATGGAGCTTTCAAATCAGCCATGGCCCCAGAATAAAGGGGAAAAATAAATAAAAACAGACCAGAGCCATAATACAACAGGTAGGGCATTTCCCTTGCACAGGGGATGACCCGGGTTCTATCCCCAACATTCCATATGGTCCCGCAAGCACCACTAAGAATAATTTTTGAGTGTAGAGTTCAGGAGTTACCACTGAGCATTGCTGGATGTAACCCAAAAAGCAAAAAAAATAAATAAATAAAATAAAATTAAAAATAAAAAAGGAAGGTACATTTATTCTGAATCCTTACTAGTAAGAAAAATGCCCTTCATGTCATCTTCAAGAAACAGATGTTTTAGAATGTGCTGCCATTCTGATTCAAAATAAAACCAACTGAAATATCTTTGTTATTTTTAACTATTGCAATTCTGCAGATTCATATCGATACTTCTTAGAAGCATGATTTCCATAAACATATATGCCTTTCAATTAGCATTCTCTGCCAACACCAGTAGACTGTTCTACTTTCAGTTTCACTTTCTTAGGACTATCTTAAACGAACATTTTTGTTACATGCTACCAGTTAATAGGGATCTATTAAAAATGCTCCTACATTGAATCTACTAATAAAATGGTGGGCTATAAATTTTCCCATGTACAAAGAGTGTGTATTTTGTATTACAAAAAAAAGTGGGGTATGACATAGTTTTCTTTCTTCTTGGCCTTATCTGCACCCATCTCCAACACACTCCTGGGAAGGAAGGTTCTCTGAGCTCAGAGAAAAGTGGGTAGATTGGATTTGCCTACAGTTGCTGAAAACATCCTGAGTATTACAGGATATTTAATAATTTCTTCAGTCTTAAAACTGCCTGGGTTTTGGGTTGATCTGTGTAGAAAGGGTTAAATTTCAATGAAGGCAAAGTTAACAAGGGACAAGCCACAAATGGCTCCAGCTGTGCATAATTAACTGTAATACTGCAGTGTAAATGACTTTTATTGGCAACTATGTCATAACTTCATTAAAAGTCATATTTACAGCCCTATCATATAAAACGAGTCCTCCTGTATTCTAGAATTTAATGAGCATTCATTTTCACCGTGTTCAATTATCTTTCACCCCACCCCTACTCCCCGCCACATTCCTGCATGAATCTTCTTCTCCCTAGTGTGGGAAGCATGAATCCTAAATACAACAGAATGTAATTAGCACCTGGCAAAGGGCCCCCCATTCTAAGGAGCATTTCCCAAACCAGCATAAAACTGTTTCCCTTTGTTTTTAATTATAAGTAGGTAACTTCCTTACACAAAAATGTTAGGTAATAATCATAAAAACATCAGTTTGATTTGAGAGAAAATTTTCAAAGATTAGGTCCTGAACAGAGGCTATATTTAAAGCAATCAGGAACAGAGTCAGAGTTTTCAGTGAATCAGGAGCTAGAAAAAAAAAGAATCTAACAATTGGTTCAAATCAAGCACTCACCAGCCTAAATCACATTTTCTGGAAGTATACATCTCATAATATTTCTCCTTTAGTGACTGTCTAATTAAAAATCTACATAGCTGAGAGGGTGGGGTGGGAAGGAAGGCACCCTGTGTCAATGGTGGAGAGTATAGTGTGCAATACTGTATGAATGAAACAGTATCCTAAGGATATTGTAAAGCATAGAGTTAAAAGGATAAATTATATTAAAAATATCACTCTACCTTTACCACTTCTCTACCCTCTTTATTTTTTTTTTTCATCTCACCTAAGTCACTAAAGAATATCTTGCTTTATCCATCCACGGTCTGGGAACACAATCTCATGATCTCAAGCTCAGTTTTTATTCTACCTGATCCCAAATGTCTCCTTACAGTCTTAGGATGTAGAGAGAAATTTTGAGCACAGAAGTACATTATGAGTGGGGTTTTCAAAGCTTCATATGGAAAATTTTTTTCTTCTTTGTTTCTAAATGATAATGTAAAGATCCTGAACATATAAGGAGAAATATGAGCTACAGGCTGAGACCTATGATTTCTGAGTTTTATTCTTTTTAAAATATTTTAACTCATTCTTTTATTCCTTTAAGAGCTAGAACTATGTGAAAGAACAGGATGTCTAAATAGCGATGGTTGTGGGTAGTTTTTTTTTAAATCATTCTTTTATAGCTTTATTGGATCTTAATTTTCCATAACACTGAGTACCGTTAACAAGTCTATCTACTGAATTGACCCATTTATCAACTACAAAATGAGCATTATCTTACTATTATTTCCCACTTATATTTCTTTCTTCGTAGTTGCTATTTATTTTCAGGTGGTAGAAAAATTCAGAGTTACTTTCTTAGCAAAATTCTAGAATATAATATAGCATTATTAGCTATAATCACCATTTCTACTTCATACTCAAATATCATTATCTTAGTGCACTGAATTTGTATCATCTAAGTAATATTTCCCACTATACCTCTATACTCAAATATATACCCTTAATATCCCTCTATATTCAAAACTTTGATAACCACAAGTATCTCTCTATTTCTCTGAGATTTTCCTTTAAAGATTTTTGCATATATGTGATATCATACAGTAATTTTCTTTCCCTCTCTGACACTCAACTTAACCTAATGTGCTTAAGGTTTAGCCAACTTGTCACAAATTATAATGCTTTCTTCATTCTCATAACTGAATAATATTCTATTATTTCATATGCATATCATGTCTTTATCCATTTGTGTTTTTTAAATTTCTTTTATTACACCACCATGAGATACACGATTCCAAAGATGTTCATGTTTGGGTTTCTGCCATACAGTATTCCAGAGGCATCCTTCCTCCTGTGCCCATTTCCCACCATTTCCCCACCACCAATGTACCCTGATTCTCTCACCTCTCCCCAATATGGGGCCTTGCATAAGGAAAACTGGGAATATTGGTAGTGGGATTTGAAGATTGGTGAAGGCATGGATTTGGTGTTGGAACATTATATGCCTGAAGTCCATTCATGAACAACTTTGCAACTGTGTGTCTCACAGTGAATCTATCACTTCACTTGTTTCACTTGTCTTCCCTTTGTTCATCAATTTGCTCAAGTGGTCACCAGTAACATCTCCATACATCCTGTCACATGCTAGTGCAGCCCCAGGGAATCTGCTCACTCCAGGAAAATGAAGAGCCTCAAACCATTCAGTCAGGTCATGGGAATGAGGTCTATTACTATTGGTTTCTGGCATATCAAATACGACATGGGTAGCTTGCCAGGCTCTGCCGTGCGGGTGGGATACTCTTGTAGTTGCCTCTCATCTTGCTCATTTATTGTTGAGATAGGGAAAGATCAGCTTGTCCGCAGGGGTGGAGCTCTGACAAGCTGTGTAGTCTGGATGCTAAAAATGGCGGCACTCATGGTGTGGGGGTTCCTCTGGCTTCTTGTGAGACTCTGCCGGGATGGCGGACCAGGACTAGAACCCACTTTTCCTCCTGGACATTTCATGATTAGCTGGGAACAGAGATAGCCGGTAGCAGCTCTGCCCCATGTATCTGAGTCTCAGTGAATCTATAATAATAAAAAGTAATTGAAGCGGCAGGCTTAACTTTCCCTTTAATGAGGGTATTAGTATTAAATAACATATGAAAGTGTTTCTCCATTAGAAGACACAATGTTTTTCTTTCCTCCATCCTCTTTCCATTTTCTATTTCTTGCTTCTCTCTAGGAGTTTATCACGTCTCTGCTTTCTAACTTAACATAGAACATTTGATATCAATACTTGGTGCCATATATTTAACTTATTAGTCTTACCCACCGATATATATTGCTTGACAAGCCCATATCTATAGTCTTGTTTACCTTAAAAGGATACTATGAAAGGTAAAAGCACCCAAATGCACGTCAGAAAAATAATGACAAAATGTTTTCATTAAGCATGAAGTTCCTTTCCTCACAAGAACTATTTTGTGGTTGAACACTATGAGTAGGAGTGATGTGGGAAGAAAGCAATGCCCAAGAACCATTCAAACACAGCACTTACATTTGTGAACAGTAAATGCCCTTGGAAGCTGGCATCATTTTAAATATAAAGTCAACACTCTAGGGGATACTTTCAGTTGCCATGCAATACCATCTTCAGAAAATTTCACTGCACAATTCCGCTGCTGTTCTACAGACCTGCTGTTTTATCTGTCCATTTATAATTATAATTCAAGCTGGCAGCATTGTTAAGGAGCACCATTTCCCTCACTTATTTTGGGAATACAATAAAGTTTAAGAATACTATGAACAGGAGCGTTGTCTAAGCAATATTTTATCTTTCATTGTTTTTTTTTTCTTTATTTTATCTCTCTCACACTTTATCCTTGCTTTTCCTTTTTAATTATCAGGTTTTCTTATCAGATTTTAAAATCTCTTTACATCTGTAACTAGTATTCAACTAGTTGCAGCATGTAACTAGTTACATGGTATAAATAGTAACTGTAACTATTTACATACTATAATTAGTATTTAAAGGTACTTTAAAAATAGGTTACATGTCAGAATAAAACTGAAAATAAAGAATAGCAATAAGGAAAATATGGATGCATACAATTGCATATATATTATTTGTACCTATAAAATACGTGAGTAGTGTTAAAAATATAATTCAAAGTGTGCTTGAAACTCATTGGTATATAGACTCATGAAGCATTAACTTGAAAATAGGTTAACCTGATCTGTGTTATTGCCTTATTGTAGTCAGATTTTCAAAGGATTCTTTTTATCTTTACTTTTCTTCAGTAAAATAAGCCCAGAAACACAAGAAAAATCAGTTTCAGGAAAGGAAATAGAGCAGGGCTTGTAGTGGGGAAGGATGTTTTAAGTGAATTAGGGCCCAACCACATAGCTTATGGACATGTATTCCAATCACATGCCTTATCACTAAGCTATGTGATTGGAATACATGTGGCACTTGTTTAATCTCTGGCTTCCCAAACATAAATAAATATTTGTCTCATTGCAAATGAAGGCTTCTACAGTTAATCAGCCCTACTCCTTCTTGTATAAATAGTAAGCACTTGACATATCAAATTCAATAAAAATCTCAATATAAAAATTTGCATTTAGATACAGTGAAGTACACCGTGTCTGTTCCCTAACAAGATAATTAGGCACAGACATGCAGGGTGGCATTTAATTGCTCTTTACCAAGTCTTCCTGGGCAGCTGATTCCAAATATTTTAAAACTAGAAGTCTCAGAAGAACTCCTTGGTGAATGTCACTGGACATACTCTGGTTCAATATCTTTTTCAAGCAAGCTAACCAGAAAAGAGCAATGCTGAGGAAAACAAAAGACATGGGGCGGGGCACAGTCTCAGAAGCCTGTTAGCAGAGCTATTGCTTTGTTGCTCCTGGACCAGCTTTGTACTTGTTAAAGATAATGTTCTCTCCTGGTGTATTTGATCCAGTGTTTCTTTCTTCTTCTTCTTTTTTTTTTTTTACTTTCTAACTTTCTCTGTCTCACTGTCCAGAGATCAGAATTTAGGAACCAGCTAATTACATATAGTGTGCACACTCAACATGTACTCCAGTAGAAGAGAAGAAACCAGAAGTAGTGATTGTGATCCCTGTTGAACACTAAATTTTTATATGGCCAATCTGGCACCTTATTGATGTAGGCAGAGAGATCTTACACAAAAACTCGAGGATGCCTTGCACATGTCCAAACAGATGGAGGACCACAGAGGCATCTGCTCTGATGTATAGCTATAGATGTGTAGAAATATGTAGCAATCTATGTTTATGTGCACATAAATACATTATGGAATAGATTAAGCAGTATGTAGACATAGTCAATAGCATAGATATTTTACGTATAAATATATTTGTCTATTCATATACAGAATTTTTATTTTCATTATAAATAGTTTGGGAAATGTTTATTTGGGAAATGTTTATTTGGGAAACAAGGGTTTATGGTGTAATCGTGCCAAGTTAGAAACTTAAAGAAAATGGCAAAATGAATACAAAAACAAAAAGTGGGAGGGACAAAAAAAGGGATAACAGTGAGGCCTGAAGGCTGATAGTACAGTGGGTAGGGCATTTGCCTTGTTTGTGGCAGACGAGGGTTCAATCCCCAGCATTCCAGATGGTCCCCCAAGCACTGTCAGAAATAAATTCTGGCTGCAGAGCCAGAAATAACCCCTGAGCATAGCCAGATATGGCCAAAAAGCCAAAAAATAAGTAAACAATAGTGATATCTAAAAAATAGAAACCCTATTTAACTGTCCACTACTTTATAATTTCTTCTGTTGTAATATGATTTTTTGCAATATTTCCTGTGGTAATTCAGAAAACAGCTAATTATTTGAATATAAGAAGTACAGTAATTAAACGACAATCCAGCTTTTGTACTTTACTGCCATTTTTTCTTCATCTTTCAAAATGCGGAGAGATGTAAGGGAATGGGAACATTCCCTCTGCTTTGCAAAGACCAGGCACAATTATTCAATAGCACTGAGTTCCCTACTCTATCACTCCTCCTGGCTTCAGCAATAAATACTGTCTGCAGACACACCAGATTTGCTCTTTCATGACATTTCCAAAACCTCTAAAATTGACAGATATCTGTTCTTTTCTTATAATCAAGACAATTGTCTCCAACATGTTGATTACATTTTAACAAGTTGTTTGAAAATATTAGTGTGTTCTCACTGTTGATGAGAGAACATGAGTTAGCACTAAAAAAGAAAGCATTTGCTTTTATAGGACAAATACTATATAGTGCATACCTGTGAATAAAACACTTGGTTTGAATGTCTTGAACAAAAGCTGTATGATTTTGTGCAAGTCACCCTCCATTTATTTTGTTTGACTATCTGAACAAAGAGATAATAGTCAGGTCTATATCAAAGGACTGTTATGAGGATTAAATGAGTTAATTCATATAATCACTTAGAACAACCAAGGACACTTGTTTCAGAAACAGTTTTTGATATGAAAGAAGAGAAGGCAAAACTTTAACAAAAATGCATAGAGAAAAACATAAAAATGAAGATGACTTTGGACTCCCAGTCTGAAAACATTATTTATTACTAATCTCAGCAATGTGATGGTTGATTTTACACATCAGTTTGGCTAGACAATGGAGGCTACTGCTTAATCAAACACAAGCCTGGTTGTTGCTATGTATTTGTTTTTTATTGATTAACATATAAATTACTAAATTTTGTACTATACATTACTCCTCATAAGTATTTATACCTCATCTAGACAGTTTTCAATTAAGAGAAAAAGATTGAGGTCCCATGAAAAGAAGAATTTCTTCCAGGATGACTTTACACTTGAGCTGCCATGGAAACTCTTCTTGAGGTCACTAACCTGAATATTGTTCCTCAAGTCTTGAATTTGATTGTTGTTTCAATTGCATACCCCCATAAGTTTCTTAAAATCACCCACAACATCAACCACTTCAGGAATGTGACTCAATATGTAGTTCTCATTCTCTCTGTCATCTTTCTTTTATTTCTCTCTCTCACACACAAATTACCTCATATATATGTATATATATTCATATGTATGTATGCAATATTCTGCACACACAGATGGATATATACATACATTATTTTGTTTTATCTCATTCTGTATTCATATGAAATAACTTAAAAAACATAACAGAGTCCTAATTGAGAAATCAGCACTGCATGTACATTTCAATTTTAGACCTACCCCCACTATTCTGAGCTTGTTAGATACAAAAGAAGTATAACTAATTTCTTCTTCTCTGGGTCTTTAGATGGGAAAGAATCCACTGCATCCAAAGACCCACACTGTATCTATTTAATCTCATCCAGCATCTTATCAAAGCTGTGACGACCAGGATAATTAGAACAAGGTAGGAGATATCTTTTGTCACTGACCAGACTGGGTCACCTAAGGAAATGCTATTTATGTCTAATTTCTTGGAAAATGATGACAGCACTCTAACTAAAGTACTCTGTATAAGCTCAGCCACACTAAGATCACTTTATTGTCAGGAGTCCAGTTCCATGAAGATACCATATCTGATCTCATTATGCAAGCCATCAGGACCTCTTGGCACTGTAAAAGACATATGAAAGTAAAGAACCCTTCCAGTGATTTCAATGACTATGGTCATTTCTAGGCATCAAACATTCTCAACTAAATTCTCAGGTCCTGTACAGCCATTTAAAAGGTTAAGTTAGGGGCCAGAGTGATAGTACAGCAGGTAGAATGTTTCCCTTCAATTCTTGGCATTTCATATGGATAAAGAGCATCACAAGGGGTACAGCTAGGAGTTACACCTGAGCATCACCAAGTTTTTCCCACATCAAAGTAAAAAGATTAAACTTGTCTGTGATTCCCTGAAAGCTCTTGGCATTCCTGAAGACAGCTAATTGTAAAGGAAAGCCCTACTATGATATCTGGGTAGACAAAGTTTCTTTCCATTCTTTTGTCTGACTCCAATAAGACTCGGACTCCTATATTGCTGTCTCTGGAACTCCATAGGCTGCGGATCTGTAGCTTTCAGGTATATACTGTCTTTCACACCACCCTCACTGAGACCCTACTGAAAATTTACCCACAGAATCTGTGAAAATAGGGCAGTACCTTTTTAGTTTTGAAGTCGATGTTCCTACAATAAAAATATCCAAATAGAGTTACGAGGCATTCCTCTGTGTTTTTTAGTGAAACTTTCATCAAGTTCAATGTTAAAATTAGTCTTCATTCCCAAATGTACTTCTGGATGTTTTTAATCTACAGCATTCTGACACCAGGCAATATTTTGTCTATCATATTTTAAATTAGTATTTGTGGTTGTTTTCGTTCTCAGAAATACCAACTTCTTTACGTTAGATGCTTGTCCTTCATATATATTATCAGAATTTTAATTTTATCTCTTATTTTTTGAGTGAATTTTGTGACATCTTTCAAGTTTTCCCATCAGCACACAGATTTAACTCCTGATATATTTAATTATACTGCTTTGTGTTTTAATGCTTGTGTTAAAACTGTGATTATAATATTAGATTAAAAACTGCTTTTTTATATTTTTAAAATAAAATGTGCTTCTCACATCACTGTCACTGTATCACTGTCTTCCCGTTCATCATCGATTTGCTCGAGTGGGTACCAGTAACATTCCATATCTCCTGTCTCATTCTAGTAGAGCCCAACGGCATCTGCTTGCTCCAGGAACATAAAGAGCCTCAAACTATTCCATCAGGTCATGGGATTGAGGTCTATAATTGTTACTGGTATTTGGCATATCAAATACGACACAGGTAGCTTGCCAGGCTCTGCCGCTTCTCACATAGCCTTCCTTTTTATTTTAAAGGAGCGTCACCTTAATTTTAACCATCTCTAATCTCTTACTAGATAACAGCTGTATTTATTATAATTTCTAAAAGTACTAAGAGATATATTAAAAATTATCCTGTAACAACTTTTACAATAATTTGGCTATTCTGTTTTTCATGTTTATATTGCTTTGTTTTTTCATATTTTATATTATATGTTTACTGGTTCAATTGCAACTTTATTTTTCCAAATTCATAATCACTGAACAAGAAAATAGACATCCCTGGAATAGTTTGCTCATTGTCACTCTTGTTAACATTAAAATTATCTTTTGAAATCTAAAGCTGTAGATTTCAAAGATGACTGCATAGTCTCTGTTCCTGGTATCTTCTATTGTCTCTTCTTTAAGGTGACTTTGCATCTGGATCTCCAAATCAAAACACAATACTGTGCTATGTGTAATAGTGTTTATTCCTGGCAATCCCGAGTTCAATTTGTCTTTTCTTCAGATTGCTTTTGCTGTATAACAAATTGTCACCCAGTGTTTACAATGTTCCAGGTTCTTTTTTGTCCTGTCCTTTCTCCCTCTTTCTTCTTCTTTTTTTTTTTTTACAAATTTTTGGTTATTGAACCTCACCCAGCTGTGCTCATGGATTCCTCTTGGCTCTGAGCTCAGGATTTACTCCTGGTGGTGTTTGGGGAGGCCATTTGGGATGCTAGGTATTGAACCTGGATCTGCCATACGCTGTACTATCACTCCAACCCCTTGATCTGTCCTTTCTGTGAAAGGATTATTTATTAAACAGACCTAACTAAATCTAGTCCCCAAGACTTAGGAATCACCACTTTCATAAGAATTCTTAATACTATAATGAGTTCAAAGAAAGATCCTAAGTCTTACTTGACTGTTGACCCTACTGGAGGAGCTGTTTTGTATCTAATTGAATAGCATAGGCATAGGGATTTCCCATAATTGAATAGCACTGAGCTATATGTCTTGACTTTATTATTGCTATGCGTGTGGTATAAAACATGCAAAGTAATTTGAGAGCCTTTGAAAAGGAGAAAATAATTTATTTTCATGCAATCTTCTGGTTAATGCCATATCACATTATGTCTTCAGTGACTTTGCACAAGTTCAGCTATTTTCCTGAAGATCAGATTTTCAGACAATGTAGACCAAAAATAAGAGTCCAGAATAATGTGTTAATTTGGTCCCATGTGTAGCATAAGATTTACTTAATACCAACACCAAAACAAAAAAAGTCCATTATTTTCCCATCTTCCAATAACAACAACAATTGTAGTTGAGTGACTTTCTCTGAGGGGCAAAAGGCTAAGAATACCTTCACAAGTTTAGTTCGAATATTAAGCTTGACTAGTGTCTTGTTTTAAAGATGTGCTGCATAGGTTAGCTATGTCAGCATTATAAGAAAGCATGCTGATAATGTGTGACTGAGATCTGAAACAGACATTCTGAATCAATACCTGCAATTTTTAAAAGATAATCCTTTGAATAGAATTTAGGAGCACTATTCCTGCCTGTGTTTTATTTGATATGCCAAATACCAGTAACAATTATATTAGTTCATTCTCATGACCTAAGATAATGGTTTGAGGCTCTTTATGTTCCTGGAGTGAGCAGATGCCCTTGGGCTCTACTAGCATGAGACAGGACATATGGAGAAATTACTGGTGCCCATTGGAACAAATAGATGATCAACGGGAGGATAGTGATAGTGATAGTTCCTTTCAATGTCCTAGGTGATATATTTTTGAAAGGGAACTCAAACTTTCCTGAAGCAGGAACATCTCTATCCATAAAGAAATGTGAGCTATCTGATGGGTAGGTTTCTATCTTCCTGACATCTTTTCAATCTTGCTTTAGTAAACCATTCCCCATTCCATATAAATGATCATCAACTAGATCTCCTGAACCAGGTTTGCATAAATGGGAATACCATTTTCATTTATTTATTTGTTTTACTATAGCCAGTGGTACTAAACCCTTACTTATGGCTCTGTGCTCTGAGATTACTCTTGACAGTTCTCATGCAGTATCATGGGTGAAACTAGGTCTGTTGCCTTTAAAGCAAGCATCCTACTCTCTGTACTATTTCTCTGACCCAAGTTTACATTCTGAAGACAGAATCTGATAGGATCAAGAGAAATTACCAACATCCTTATGGAACCTTTAATTTCAAACAGATGGTATTTTCATGTATTCATCTAACAAAGAAGTGAAGCTTCCTACTAAACAGTTTAAAATTTTTATATTGAGACTCTTTCTGAGGAAAGATAATCCAGAGAGGATGATTATAATTATAGATGAGACAGCTTCCCCTGTCTAATATTCTAATACAGATCTCTTGCAATATATTAGAAAGGGAAATAAATAAATCCAATATGCCTGTCTCAAGGAAGAACTTGACAGTGGGGTTTTATTGCATTAGTCCAGCTTGGGAAGTATGCAAATAATTACCTAGAAGGAAAATAAATTTTAAAAAGGCAACATCAAATATGCTGGAGTAAACTTGACAACATTAAAAACTATTAGCCACTATGCAAATAATAGGAGAGGCACAAGAAAATTTTTAAAAATCATGCCATATTCATGGATTAGGTTTTTCATCATCAAAACCCATCTAATTAAAGCATTATACAGATCCAGTCCAACCCCCATAACAATTCTGATTTTGCTTCATAGAACCTACACTCAAACAAAAAATACATATATGTGCTTTTAGTTATTAATGTGCTTAATGCAGCAGTCAGGATACAGAAACAACCCAAATGTGCAAATAGATAAGAAATTTCTAGTATTTATGCATAATGAAGTGTCATTAAACAATAAGAGGAAATTAAAAACATGGAGCTTGCTTTAACATGATAGAGGTGAAAGGTACATAAAACAAAAGCAAGGTGATGGAGAACAACTACTATATAATCCCATTCATTTGTGGAATATAAAGATTCAAAACAAGAGGATAAACAGTAGTGAAAAAAACCCTTGATTTTGGTTTCTTAAATTTATTAATAAACAGTTGGGGGAGAGGAGGAAATAAAAGTCTGACCAGGAGTCATATTAGAAGTATGGTACATGTTGCAGGACACCTAAAAGCCTCTGCATTTGCCCTGGATTGCCTCCTGCAGGTCACTTCGTAGATAGGGGGTAGTTAAATGTGACAGTTTATCTGACCAGGTATTCTGTAATGGCTGGTATAAATATTCTCTCATGCTACCACAATCATCGTGGGACTAGCTAGATCTTACCAGCATATTTGCCTGGCCACGTTGGATCTCTAAGTAATTAGACCAGAGAGAAATGCTGTTTGCCTCCAAGCAAGTAAGCATGGCTCCCTGATAACTCAAAGGTAACTAAAATACAAAACTACCGTGAAGTAGACGAGACTCTTGTGAAGGCTTGGAGAAATGTTTAACTGGCATTATTATTAGTCTTTCTGAGACATGCCATCTTAGAAACCCCCTTATCTACCCTATAAAGGCAATTCCAGGCAGATCTTGGCTCAAGACATTAGGTGAGGTGCTGGGAGAAATTACCTGAGGGCATTTGACCCTCCCTGCCAGGGGAAGTTACATTTAGCTTATAGCTTCTCCCAGCTCTGCTAGGAGGCTTTTAATTAGCTCTGGGTCCCTGTAAACAGCCAGAAAGCCTCCTGAAGTTGCTACATTTCTATAGAGCTATTTTCCTGTTTTCATCTCTAGATAGCCCAGCCCAGATGGGCCGGGCTGGGGAGTTTGGGCAGATTTCTAGCTATAAAATAAGCTGCAAGAAGAAAGAATCCCTTTTTTGCCATTTCTGCTTCCCTTGGTGTGCTTCTCTGTCCTCTCCATTCTCTGTTGGACCTCAACACGTGATGGCAGCGATCTTGGCCTACACATGGCTGAGGCCTAGCTGGGAACCCAGAGTCCAGAGGTTTTCCCTGCTCTTGGATTGTATATCGGAACCTGTGATAGTAAAGCCCTTTTAAAACTGCATTGGATTCCTGAGTTTTCATCCATTCCCGCTGGCTTCAGAGGTAGAAGGGAACTCGCTTCCCAGCACTGTTGGGGACCCCAGCGGCATCCCCGACAGTAGAAGATCATGAACACATTAATGGTAGTGGTATGCAGTAACTGTATACGAAGTCATATAACACCATATTTTAATCATATAATTTATTTCTTAAAAATATATTTATTCTCTAACTCTTTAAAACATACACAAGGCTCAGGGCATAGCTCAAGCGGCAGAGCACTATCAGTGCCAGACCTTGGGTTAGATTGCCTACAGTCCATGACTGTTCACAGCACCACAGACTATAGCCTTGGTTGCTCTGCACCATTTGCTTGTTGCATTCAAGGAACATCAATATGAGTGACCACCATAAATCCACTATTTATTTATTAGATTGTGTTTGATCCCCATTTCTACCAAAATACTAACCATGTTATATAACACACATTCAGTTCAACTCTTCATTACTCAAAGCATTCAATTAGTCTCTGTTATATCCTGGGTATTGTTTTAGAAACTCTTCTCTCTTTCCCAGGCTCCTGTTTTATTTACTCTTATTTCTGCTCATTCACCCAAAGCCACTGGGTGAAAACCAATTCTTCCAAACTGATTCCGGTCCATTGCTTCCCTCACTTAAGTCTGCCCTCAGCTGTGCAGTTGCCAAAGGAATGTAAAAGTCAGTGGAATAACAAGGTTTCCACATTTTGGCTGACTTTTCACAGCCTTTTGACAGGAGAAACCCCATGTTTCCTTTCTATACAAGTCGGCTTTGTTTCTGTCCCTGGCTAAATTCCATGCTGAGAGATTTCAACTGTTAGAGGTTAATTTTCCTGTAATAGACTCATTGTGATGGAGGATTTGGGAAATTACAAAAATTAGATGCACTACTAATTGGCCTGTCTGGTTGGGAGCTGCTCCTTGGCATATAACACGGTCAGGGGAGGCTGAGACATGGCCAGATTTAATTCCCAGACCAACAGTTATCAAGTAGAGAGTTAGATGTGGGGAAGAAAATTGTTCTGAAAAGAGTCACATAAGTGTTTTATTTTCTTCTGATTATCATTGTTTTTTAATTGGCTGAGAAACGCTGGTAGAAAGTTGCATTCCTTTTACTAGGATTCAGGACAGTGTAACAACAAATATTTTTTGGAACTTGCTGTGCACACTTGTGGAGCTGAGGCAGTGACAGGAAAGGATGAAAATAGAAAATATCCTATCATATAGTCATCTAGTGAACATTCAAATGTTCTTTAAAAACTAAAATAGCCTTAAATATAATAGAAATTGATTTAATCTTTTCTCTAATTCACCATATTTTCTAGATCAATTCTAGCCCACTTGGAAGCTATAGGGCAACAAATACTCTAGAAAATACTGTGGCAGACTTTGTTGCTCTAATTAGTCACCTACTTCTCTTCTTTACAGGTTCTCTTCCCAAGCACAGTTGGTGTCAATGTGGTGAGGATAACCTCCTTTGTGCAGACAATTACTCAGACTACTTGATGTCAGTCCTCTCTGCAACTGAAAAATGGTGTCTGGATGTGACAGCTTGGGTCCTACTACAATTTTTATTGTTGTGATGATGGCCAGACTGTTGCTTCTAGTGAGGAAGAGGAGGCCAGGTTCAGTCCTGGTTGCAACTCGGGTGCCAATAAGAGCTCAGGATCAAACTCAGGGCTTCACATATGCAAGGCGTGTGCTCCATCACTGGGGCCACATGCTTGGACTCTTAGTCAATTTTAATGATATTTTTGAAAATGAAATTCTTTGATTAGCTGTAGCTATAGTAATCCTCCCTGTACCATTATGTGTTCAAATCATTAAGTTTTATTTTAATATTGTGTGTGTGGTAGTTGTGGTTGTGGGGGTGGTGGTTCTTCTTTCTATTTGCTCTTTCAGGTGAGCTGGTAGAACCATTAGTAATCTTTGTCTTGAATATCAGGCCAAGCTCTCTCTTTTTCTGAACTAGGATTTTCCAACTCACTGTTTCTCAACTTCACATGGCATATCCAATTCCTCTTTGGAAGGGGGGAATCACACCTACGGTGCTCAGGACTTACCAGTAACTATGTGCTCAGGCATCACTACTGGTGCTGTTCAGGGGACCATATGCTGTGCCAAGGAATGATTTGGGTAAGCTATATGCAGGGCAAGTGTTTTACCCACTCTGATACATCTTCTGCCCTGCGTCCAACTTTCTACATAACGTTTTTTGCCATATTATTCCACCGGGAGGCTTGACCATGGTTTATAGACGGATTGCTACCCATATTTTTCCTACTCCCTAAATTGTCAGATCCACATCAAGAGGAATGTAAATCAGAGATAAAGTTCTTATTTTTCTTTGTCCACAGAAAGCTCTTAAATGGACAGGTGCATGAATAAATTTTCTCCATATTTAGTACATGTTGATAAAGTTTCCTTTGTGAATGGCTGTTTTTAAAGGAATAAGGTCACTGGTGTCTAACTCTCCATATATTCTTTGTTTCAACTACTTTTCTGATTAAAAGACAATTCAGAATTCCAGCCATCTCATCTTTCTTCCTCCCTGGGAAATTATTGTTATGTTCAGGGCATTTTTCAGTTAGATACTCTAGATTTGGCTTTGGAACTGCTATAGCAACTATCAACACAAACTGAATGGCGTTAGCTTTCCCAAAACACAATTTGAATGATAGAAGCACAGTTGAAACTGTTTGTTCAATTATCCCTAGTTTAGTATATAATTTAGTTTATTATACACAAAATAGTTACAATAATGAAAGGCAAATATAATTAACCTCTAAAATATACTCTATATGTTTGGATTCAGACAAAGAAGAGATTAGATTAATGATATTAGTAGTGTTTGATGAGAGAGATTTCACAAAAATCTAAACAATAGGATAGATGAAAAGGTGGGAATACAAAGACTGGAAAAGTAAAAATGCAGAATTACAGGAAACATGTGAAGTTGAGTGACTTTGTTATTTTCTATGCTTACATTCTTATTTTATTTGCTGATCTTTTCTGACATTGAGACCTAAAGTAGTTTCAATAATACAATTTAAAATATTTTAGAATTATCTTTTTATGTAAAAGACTTAAAAGACTTATTATTTAAGTGATTATGTGTGATGTAGCACTTTTGCTGGATTATATAAAACTGTTTTTGTTTTTAAGCTGGAAAAAGAAAAAGAAACTTCTTAAGGGAGGACTGGAGTGACAGCACAGCAGGTAGTGCATTTGCCTTGCATGTGGCCGACATGGGTTTGATCCCGAATCCCATATGGTCCCCCAGCATCCCCTGGAGTAACTCCTGAGTGAAGAGGCAGGACTAATCCCTGAACATCACTGGGTGTGCCCCCAAAAAACAGAAAAAAGGAATAAAAGGGAATGAGTGAAGTAAGGCAGAGTTGAAGGACCAGGCAGATGGTAGAATGTTTAAGTAACTTGCTTTGCACAAGGACCAACCCTGTTTTGATCCCCAGGCATGGCTAGGAGTAATTCCTAACTACAGAGTCAGGACTAACTCCTGAATATTGCTGGGTGTAATCAAAAGCAAAAATACAACAACATTGAAGAGCAAGCCGGTGAGTGGGATGAGTCTATATTGTGTTTGTGTGCTTGGTTGGTTTTGCAAAGAATAGTTCTATAATCTAGTTCTCTGAAGATGACAATTATTAGAGGACCTCTGTTTGCCTTTTAAAAGAAATAGTAGGGGAAGAATTCTGCATGCTGAGCAACTTCAAAACTCCCATTTCATGAAAGTGAAGATTTTCTTTTCCTCTTCCTCTGTGGTCTCCTCTTTACCTTAATCTCAGACCAGTTGCTGACCCTGTAGATTTTTCTCTTGTGCCCTTGAGCATCCCTCAGGCTTGATTCTCTTTATCTTACAGCTGCCTCAACTCCAGAATGAATGGAACTGATTTATTAGGAAGAAACTTGTTTAATTGACTAACATATGACCCCTTTCTAACAATGTATTATCCAGAATACTTTAAGAAACAGAACCCATCTGCATCAGTTACAGGAATTAAGGTTATCCACTGGAAATGTGTGTGTGTGTGTGTGTGTGTGTGTGTGTGTGTGTGTGTGTGTGAGAGAGACCACTTTTAAGATAAATACAATACATCCAGAAAATCATGGATTCTATTGCTTTTACTTTGAGAATCGAAAAAGAGAGGAACTATGGAGTGGATTATAATTTAATCACCTTGGATACAATTGTTATTTCTTTTTTTTTTAGTCATGCTAAAACTCTGAGTTTACCCTTCAGTGATTCTTTTATTCCTAGGCACATTCTGAAAATCAAGAGCAGTTTTTACCTCAGACTCCATAATTTCACCTAGTCCAGTGCATTCAGCATTTTAGTCCATATTTGGGTGCAAGTGAGTGTGACTATATATACAATTATCTCCCTAAGAATCTCATGATTATTTTGAAGTAGAGGGAAAAACATATCCACAAATAACAAAGTCTGCCAGCGGGAATTTACTCTCATTTGAGAATTCTATACAGTCTACAATTGAAAAGGAAAACTCCCTAAAATTCTATCAAGGGGGCTAGCCAAAAATCCCAGCAAGTGTCCTGAGAAATGCCAGAGGAACAGTAGTTATTACATAGATTTAATTTGTGCAAATCCATTAACAAAAGTCTCTAATTAAAAAAAATCAATAGATGCCTCTGACATTAACCATGAAAATCTAATAGAGGGCCATTAAATTTTTTTTTCCTATTCAATTAACTTGAAAACAACACGATGGACTCAACAGATACTTTAATTAGATGCATATGAAAAGAAATTTTGCAAAATTACACAGACTCTACTTGAAACAGATATGAGGGAAACTGCAGTCAAAGATTTGCTCAAATCCCTAATGACTGGTAATTTCCTTGAGAGGGACATGAATTCTTAGACAACATCTTTACAAATCAATCCTTCTCGAGAGGCTGTCCTTTGTCAAGAAAATGTGCTGCCTGCTTTTTCTTTCAAATTCCCCTCTGTTTCTTTTTCTGAGAGATATGTTTGTGCAGAAAGAAAAAAAAAGAAAGGTAATCTTCAAGGGACTGTATACTAAATTCACTATTCTGGCTTCTCACAGTGAAAATGGCCCAAAATAAGTGGCTCTAATTTGCAGAGTAAAAATGTGTTCAAGATTACCCCAAACTGTTTCACTTTATGGCTGTTGCCTTGGCATAGTTATTAATAGCATTCTCTTTTTGGTTTAAATAGTGTCTTGGTTTGCATGATAAAATATGCATGAACTCTACTAGTTTATTAACTATTCCACTACCTTTCCTGTAGTATGAAGTTAACCATTTTATATTTGGGAGATATAATGGGTTTCTTGCATATAAAAGATTGGAACTCTTGGAAAAGTAAACTCTTGGAAATTGAACATTATTAAATAGAAAATAGGTAACTATATAGACATGCCATTTCTTGATTAGTTTTTATTTTTCTCTCCTTGAAATTCAACCCCCAATTTAACTCATGTAGTATAGGTGTTAAAATTTTGTAATATGAATGTATTGTTACTATAAAAGTTCTCAAATCTCAGATAATTCTATCTGCTAATAAAAAGAATCCCTTTATATTAAATAATTTATTAATTTAAAACTAATCACATATGCTTGAAATAGAAGGCTCATTATAAACTGTGATGTGGTCAGTATGGTAATCAAACTCAAGTGTCTCCAGATGATTTTTACTTCTGGATATTTAAAGTCTAGTTTGGTTCTCTCTTTATTGTCTAATCAGTAAATACAGGCTTATTATTCTAAGATTATGTGATAAAGATGGACATATCTATTTTTGGTACCCGCTTATTACCTGATCTCTCTCTGTCTCTCTCACTGTCTCTCTCCCCCATCCAAAACATCTAGGATATGAGAAATTATAAACTATAGAATGTAAATATCCTAAGGAACATATTCACATAGCAAGTAACTGAAGTGTCAGGTTAACTAAAAAGCAAGATACTCAGATCTATCAAAAACCACTTGGAATTAGAGTCTTCAGATTAAGTACAGGCAGCTATGAGATGACTGTAGTCTTGTCAGCAACCTTGATCCAGGAACACCTGAAATCCTAAACCTCAGCAACTTTGAAACAAGTGTTTATTATGTCAAACTATAAGCCTTGGGTACTTTTGTATAATGAGAATTAATTGCTAATGCTAAAACTCCTGCCTCTTAGAGGTATATAGTAAGATAAGATTGATTTGAAAGATAAATCAAGTTGAAAGAAACCAAGTTGTCAAGAAATCACTGGCGCAATCTATAGACCTGTTCATCTTATAAATCTTGAACTGAAATGTGCCAGATTCAGTATTACACATCATATAGCTGCTGAGGTTATGGACTGAGCTGTGGACATAGGAATAAACTCTTGCCTTTAAGAAGTTTTTAATTAAATAAAATCTGGAAAGAAGACTCAGGAAAATTGCTAATCCGTTTATATATAAACATCTAATTAGAAAAATATTGCATGTGATTTTACTTTATTGTTTATTATAATACCCTAAGATAGACATTTACAAAGCTGTTCATGATTGGGATTCAGTCACACAAAGGCAGCCTACAGATTGGGAAAGAATATTTACCCAATACGCATCTGAAAAGCGGCTAATTTCAAAGATATACAGGTCCCTGTTAGAACTTTTCAAGAAGAAAGCATCCAACCCCATCAAACAATGGGGAGAAGACATGAACGGAAATTTCATCAAAGAAGAAATTGGGATGTCCAAAAGGCATATGAAAAAGTGCTCTTCATCATTACTCATCAGGGAGATACAAATCAAAACAACAATGAGATATCTTACTACACAGAGACTGGAACACATCCAAAAGAGCAAGAACAACCAGTGCTGGCGTGGATGCAGGGAGAAAGGGGACTCTCATCCATTGTTGGTGGGATTGTCGACTGGCCCAGCCTCTTTGGAAAACAATATGGACATTCCTCTAAAAACTAGATATTGAGCACCCATTTGACCCCAAAATCATGTATGTTAAAAGGGATGTAAGGTCATTAAATGTTAAATTCAATATAAATATTGAAAATTCTCATTACTATTAATTTATTAAAGTATGTCTCAAAACAATAGCAAATGATAAACTTGGAAAATTGGACACTGGTTATAAATGTTTTGAATTTTTTCTTACTTTTGACAGTAACCAAAATAAAATAGTGATAGTTATCACTAAAAAAAAAAACATATATATGTGTGACCCAAAAAAGCCAAAAATCCAAGAAAAATACATTTGGGAATACTGAATATTTTTAAATATATATTAGATTACTGAATAAATATATACATATATATTAGAACACTGAATATATATACATACATATATATACATATATATGTATATATATGAATGTATATATATTCAGTATTCTACAAAAAAGTATTTTTTGGCTTTTTGGGTCACATCCAGCAATGCTCAGGTGTTACTCCTGGCTCTGCACTCACGTATTACTCTGGCAGTGTTCTGGGGAACTTATGGGATTCTGGAGATCAAATCCAGGTTAGCCACATGCAACACAAATGCCCTGACCTCTGGACTATTGCTCCGACCTGCAAAAGTTTTAGTTGAATACTGAACATGCAATGTACATTTTATCTGGTGTTAGTGTTTTGGTTATAGCTTAACCAAAGAGAGGGTGAGAGTACAAGTGTGAGACACAGTAAAAGAAACTAGCTTTAAAAAATTTTATACTGTTTCTTAATTCACTCATAGAAATGGGAGTCATGACTAATCTTAAATTCTAGGTCCAGCATTAACTTCAGTGATCTGAATGAAGCAATTCACTGCCTCCTGTTTCTACCTATTAGCATATGTTAAATGGACATAATAATACTAAGCGATATCTGGTAGCTTTCAAAAATGAATCTCATGGTGTTGGATACAACTTGTGCAAGAGTTACTACCTGAATGAAAATTGGCTTGCTCATTTTCTGTGCTGTATCATCATAGTTTTAAGAAATACATGATTGTAAGCGTATGATCCAGAGTCAATGCATTGCAGTTCTCCCAACTTTCAGAGTTAGGCTGAAAATCTTGAGAGGTAAGGTAATATCTCTACCTGCAGTATCATGTATGTTTGCTTCTGCACACTAATGAAGAATCAGTACTGACAAATCCAAAGCAATCACCGTTCTTTTCATCTTCCCTTCTCTCCCCAAAGCTGAAACTAATAAGAATAACCATTTTAAAGTTTTCTCTTGGGAAACTTGAGGATGACTGGAAGCAAAATCAATTGTTCTTAGGACAGCTATTATTGTAAGAATTAATCACCGCTATTTGCAATTACTGTACCATGCAATTATCGCTAATATTTATGTCGCTTTGACTGCTTTTAGAGACTGCCTTGCCTTTGCTGCTGTTAAACCAGAATGAAGCAGCAGAGTAGGAAAACAAATGAATTCAGAGGATGTAGATGACAGGTTGAGGGGATTTGATTCTTCCACTGTCAGGACAAAATATCTTAAATAGTCAAAGCCTGTTCAAGTCACAATAGCACCTGCTTAGACCTGGAAGGTATTTTTTGAAAGAAAGAACTCAAATAGGTTTGAAAGGATAAAAATTTGAATTATTGGGCCGGAGCGATAGCCCAGCGGGTAGGGCGTTTGCCTTGCACGCAGCCAGCCTGTGCCGGCCTGGGTTCGATCCCCGGCATCCCATATGGTCCCCGAGCACCGCCAGGAGTGATTCCTGAGTGCAGAGCCAGGAGTAACCCCTGAGCATTGCCGGGTGTGACCCAAAAAAGCAAAAAAAAAAAAAAAAAATTGAATTATCTCCAGTCTTAAGAAAATCTCTTTTTCTGAACCAGCATAATTCAGTCTATCATTTCCTAGGGGGAAAAATGCTACTTTATATAAAGTAACAAGAATTCTGCAATTCACCAAAATGGAATCTCATGGTGATTCACCCTATCTGCTAGTGAGAGATATTTGGTTGGCAAACTGGAGAGGGATATTAAAGACTTGACACATTGGATATCACTAATATGCACACATTTTTTTTTATTTTCTTCATAATTTTACCCATCAGTTTATAATTAAAGTAAATGATATATTTCATTTTTGCTAGGGAGTGGTTTGTGCATCCTGTCTGTGTTCAGAGCTTTGTGCTAAGGGATTGAACCAGAATGGTCTGTGTCCAAGATTAGTCTGACAAATCTATAGTGTATCTTTGGCTCAAGATATTTAAAGTTTCACACTTATTATTAAAAAATAATTTCAGACCAAGTTAAAATAAATATGTGAAAAAAAGTAAAGTTCACTCACTTTCCCCAAATTATTAAAATCATAAATTTAACATTAAAACAATAGCATTAGTCATCTACAAACTTGGACATTTTTTATCAATTTTATCATTCATGTCTTTTGGGGGTTGCTGCTGTTTATGCTAGTCAGTGAGAAAATCCAGGATCCCTGGATTTTATATGCCATTATCTTTTGTCTTCCTTAAACTGAAACTGTTATTCTTTTGTTTGTGTTTGCTTTTGATACCTTGATCTTTTTAATAAGTCACTTGATCACTTGATCACTTGACTTTCCGTAGATCATCAATTTACTAGAGCGGGCACCAGTAACATCTCAATATGTCTTGTCAATGTGAGATAGCCCAAGGGTTTTTGCATGCTCCAGGAGCATAAAGAGCCTCAAACCATTCCATCAGGTCATGGGAATGAGGTCTATAATTGCTACTGGTATTTGGCAGGTCAAATACAACACGGGTAGCTTGCCAGGCTCTGCCATGCCGGTCTGACACTATTATAGTCATGTCAAAACTCGAGCATTTATTGATGAACCAAGTGGCCCCAAGTGGACCCGAGAGTCGGCCTGTGAGCACTATTTAAAAATAATAAAATATTTTATAGTTTGATTTTCCATCAGATTTTCCTTAAGTTTGTATTTAAAATACACAATTTGGGAGCCAGAATGATAGTCCAGCAGGTAGGGCGTTTGCCTTGCACGCAGCCGGCACATGCCAGCCCAGGTTCTATCACCGGCATCCTATATAGTCCCCGAGCACCGCCAGGAGTAACTCTTGAGTGCAGAGCCAGGAGTAACCCCTGAGCATCGCGGGTGTGACCCAAAAAGCAAAAAATAAAATAAAATGAAATAAAATACACAATTTAGGACAGAAATAACATAAATGAACTTGTGATCGTAGCAATGTATCATGTCAAGACACATGGTACTACTAAGTTGTGAATTACTTTAAATTTTAACTTTAAAGTAAATTTGAATTTAAAATTTTAAATTTATATATTTGGGTATATATGTATGAACATAAATATATTTATATATGTATGCAAATAAATAATAGTACAGGTTTTAGCCACAACTGGTTATGCTCAGGGTTTATTCCTGGCTCTGCACTCAAGATTCATTTGTGGCAGGACTAGGGGGATCATGTATGGTATTGTCAGCAACAGAACCTGAATCTGACATTTGCAAGGCAACTGTACCTAGACCAAACTTTTTTATCTTTCTATAATCACAGACTCAGAGACTCTCAGACATGGGGTAGAGCTGCTACTTGCTCTCCCTGTGCCCAGCCGCTCATGAGGTGCCCGGGAGGCATGGCGGGTTCTAGCCCTGGCCTGCCAACCCAGCAGAGCCTAACAACCAGTCAGACGACCCTCCCGACTCCATAGGGTCTGCCGTTTTCCACATCTGGACTTTCCTCTCATCACAACTCCACCCAGCAGATCAGACTGTCACAGCCCGGATCATACACACCCACCCTGCAGCAGTTTTTTTTTTTTAATCCGGCCCAGGTATGCTGAACCATAGACTCTCAGACATGGGGCAGAGCTGCTACTTGCTCTCCCTGTGCCCAGCTGCTCTTGAGGTGCCTGGGAGGCATGGCAGGTTCTAGCCCTGGCCTGCCACCCCAGAAGAGCCTCACAACAAGCCAGACGACCCCCTACTCCATGGGGGCCACCATTTTCCACATCCGGACTTCTGTCTAGTCACAACTCCACCCAGCAGACTAGACTATCACAGCCCGGCTCACGAGGCCCCTATCAGCCTCGGGGTTCATCAATAATTGTTTTATTTAGAGGTGACTACAAGAGTATGCCACCCGCATGGCAAGCCTGGCAAGCTGCTCTTTTCTTATTTGATATGCCAAATACCAGTAACATTTATATTAGGTCATTCCCGTGACCTAATATAATGGTTTGAGGCTCTTTATGTTCCTGGAGCAAGTGGATGCCTTTGGGTTCTACTAGCATGAGACAGGACATATGGAGATGTTACTGGTGCCCGCTCTAGCAAATAGATGATCAACGGGAAGATAGTGATAGTGATAATCACAGATTCAGAAGCAGTTAAAAAAGTAGTTTACTCCTTGCAATGATAGCACCCTCCTAGATAGGAGCATAATATTACAATTATGGTATTGGCAGTAAAAATACAGATACAAACCATTTACATTAACCCAAAGATCCCTATTGTTTCCTATAGCTTCGTGCATTTTCTCCTCATATTAATTCTTCTTAATCCCTGAAAGCCTCTCTCTCTCTCTCTCTCTCTCTCTCTCTATATATATATATATATATATATATATATATATATGTGTGTGTGTCTAAATGTACATGATGTACATGTATATAACCTCTATATCAATGCCTATAATTTTGTATTTTATAATTGGAAACATTTATGCAAAAGATATTTTAGATAATGTTTAGGACTTTTAGGACTGACTGTTTTAAAGAATCTTAATTCTCTGAACATCCATCCAAGTTATTGTGCATGGCAATGATCTGTTCCTTTTTATTTATGAGAAGTATTTCACTCTGGATTTTACATTTTAACTATTCACTTATTGGAGGATCACTGTATCACTGTCTTCCCGTTCATCATCGATTTGCTCAAGCGGGCCCCAGTAACATCTCCATATGTCCTGTCTCATGCTAATAGAGCCCAAGGGCATCTGTTTGCTCCAGGAACATAAAGAGCCTCAATCTATTCTGGAATGAGGTCTATAATTGCTACTGGTATTTGGCGTATCAAATACAACACGGGTAGCTTGCCAGGCTCTGCCGTGCAGGTAGCATACTCTTGTAGTCATCTCTAAGTCCAGCATTTATTGATGAACTGTGTGGCTGCTTGGGGCCGCACGAGCCGTGCTGTGATAGGCTGGTCTGCTGGGTGGAGTTCTGATGGAGAGAGAAGTCCGGATATGGAAAATGGAGGCCCTCATGGAGTGGGGGGGTCGTCTGGCTTGTTACAAGGCTCTGCTGGGGTGGCGGGCCAGGGCTAGAACCCGCCATCCCTCCTGGGTGCCTCGTGAGTGACCGGGCACAGGGAAAGCAAGTAGCAGCTCTGCCCCATGTCTGTGAGTCTCTGGACAGGCATACCTGAGCCGGATTTAAAAAAGACTGCTGCAGGGTGGAACTCTATGAGCTGGGCTGTGATAGGCTGGTCTGCTGGGTGGAGTTCTGACCGAGAGAGAAGTCTGGATTTGGAAAATGGAGGCCCTCATGGAGTGGGGGGGGTCATCTGGTTGTTGCAAGGCTCGCTGGGGTGGTGGGCCAGGGCTAGAACCCGCCATCCCTCCTGGGCACCTCGTGAGCAGCTGGGCACAGGGAGAGCAAGTAGCAGCTCTGCCCCATGTCTGTGAGTCTCTATTGGAAGATGGGTTCTTTTAATCGTGGTATATTAAGAATAAATCTTCCATGAACATTTCTGAACTTTTCATGTTAACATAAGTTTTTATTTCTCTGATACAAATGTTCAGAAGTAATATTTTTGACTGTGTGTTTGTTGCATATTTTGTGTTTAAGAATGCTGGTTTGTGGGCTGTGACGAGAGTACAGTAGGAAGGACATTTGCTATGCACACAGCTGACCTGAGTCCAATTCTTCACACCACATATGATACTCTGAGCCCCTCCAGAAATGCTTCCTGAGCACAGAATCAGGAGTAAGCCTTGAGCCCCATCATGTGTTTCCCTCCCAACCTCCAGCAAAAAAAAAAAAGAAGAAAGAAGGAAATGAAAATTGCTAAAAGCTTCCCAGAGTAGCTCCACAATTTTATATTGTGAATCACTCAATATTTGCCAGTATTTTATCCTGTGATTTCATTAAATCAGTCATTGGCATAGGTAACCAGTGATATTTTATTGTAGTTTTAGTTGAATTTTAAGTCATAAAAATGCAGTGTAGCATTATTTTTGTGGGGCAGAGGCTGCACTGGTGTTCAGGTGTGACACCTAACTCTGTGCTTAGGAATCACTTCTACCTCAGATCTCAAGGAACCCTAGGAAGTGTTTGAATTTGAACTAAGATCCAGCTACAGTCACATACTTAGCAATTGTCTTCATTTTGTACTACCTTTCTTGGCAAATGGATATTCTTTTCTATGCCTGTTTCTGTGAAGACATCTCTCTTGGTATAAATGTGGGCCTAAGGTTTTAGCCCATTTTCTAGCAGAGTGCCTGGTTTTCTGTGCATTTTGGGAATTCTTTGCATATTGTATATGTTATGTATATATATATATATATATATATATATATATGATGTTACAAATATGTCATCTCAGACTGTGGTTTCTATTATCAGATTAATATGGTCTTTTACAGTGTTGAAGTTCATGATTTTACAGTGTGATGTATTATTTTTTCTTTTATGGATTATGTTTTGTAATCAAATACAAAATTTTGGTTATTATTTCAAATTGAGATATTCACAACCATAGCATATAGGTGTAAAATTGTCTTCTCATCCCCACCCCCAATAATGCCCAGTAATGCTGAAGTAATTTATTTCAGCTTTATTTGTTGTGCAGGCTGTTTTCTACCTTGAATTATTTTTGCACCTTTGTTATGTAGTTTTGTCTAGGGTTATTCCGGGTACTCTTTATCATTCCATTAATCCATATAACTATGCATTTAACATTAGCCAGACCTCTGAATTTTGTAGCTGTATATAGTACAGGTTGAATTCTCCTTTATTCTTTTTTCCAAAAGAACGCATTTCTGTTTATTCATTTATTTCACTTTATATGTATCTTTTATAATAATTGTTTATATTTACTAATCTTTCTGGTTGTGCTTTAACAGCAGTTATGGGAAATTTGTATTATACTCTCAGGAAATTGGCATATTTACTAAGTTGAGTCTACCAACCCATGAATACATTTAGACCTTCGATTCATTTATATTTTATAGTTTTCAGTACAACGTTCTTTGCTTATTATGTAAAACTCACCCTTGGTTTGCTTTTTTTGAGCTTAAAAGGGATATCGTGCTTTAAATTTCATTGCCTATACATCAATGACTACAACATAGACATCAAATTAATTTTATATGTATATTGTATACTCTATGGTCTTGCAGAATTCACGTATTAGCTCTAAAGAGGTTTTTTAAATATATTTTGTATATTTCTTGGGAATTATATTCTGCAAACTAGCAGTTTTATGTCGTCCTTTTCTAATTATATACCTTTTATGTCTACAGTTTATTTACATAGACTAGAACATTCTGCACTAATTTGAAAAAGTTTGATCATCCTAGCCTTATTTCAAGATTTAGAGGATACACAGTTAGACTAATTAATTGTTCATAATTATTAACAATTATTGAACATACTGTTTAGCAAGTATTGAGGTTACTGTCAATTCATACATTTGAGAACTTATTTTTTTCTTCAAAAAAGAATTTTAATTTTCTTCATTTTAATTTTGTCAAGTCTTTCGCTTAGTTGATTTATATGATCTTTGGATTTTTTTTCACCTCTTAGTGTGATAAAGTACTTTAAATTAAAATACCGAACCAATCTTGCACCCCCACTTTTTGATCTTTTAGTCACGTAATATACTCTAGAAATCCCTCCACATCATCCACATCTGATATTCCTTATGATTTTAAAGTAAGTGTCAAATTCATTAAACTGATATATTTTGATGTGTGTAATTCAGTTGTTTTAATTTGGAAATTTAAATGTCTTGTTATACTGAATAAAATTTCATACATTTTTTTATGCTGTTCAAGATGCATCTTCAGGACCAATTCCCAGAAGAACAGTTACTAGGTAAAATGATATAAGTGAATATATGGTTATTTAAAGTTGCTAAATTTTTCTCCAAGAGAAAACTGCAGAGGCTAGTATCTTGTGCTACCATAACGTAGGAGAGGACATTTTCCAAAATCCTCACCTGCAGAGTAGTCAGACTTGAAAAACTGTTGTCAGTGTGACAAAATACAAATTACATTAAGTGGAGTTTTAAATTATATTTATATAATTATAAGAAAAGTAGAACATATATTTGCATATTTAAAGGTCATTTTATGAATAGTCTTTCATGCCATTTCTAATTTTCCTAACAAGATTTCAGTCTCTTTTCTTCAATTTAAGGAGAGTGTGCCAATCAGTACACTTGTGATTTGTGTTGCAAATGCTTTCTCCAAGTTTCCTCGTTACTGCATACTTTGTTTATGTTGTTCTTAATGAGTCAGTCATTTTGATCATATTAATTCATATGATAATATTTTTATTTCAATCTATTTACAAGTTACATTCTATTTGAAAACCTTTCTCTTCACAGAAATTACAAAAGAGTACATCTATGTCAGTACTTAATGATTTTTTTCTAGTCCCCCTCCACTCTGAACCCCCAGAACAGAATCAAGGATCTCACACATGTGAAAGACAGGCAATACCACTTAACTGTATATATCTCCAGTGACAAAATAAGGACTTAACTTTTGTATCTGTACTGATGATTTATTTAGTTTTTTCTTTAGTAAATATGGTGCTAGGTATGAATCTAAACTTATCCCATGTTAAATGAATACAATTGTTCCAGTTCCATTTATAAAAATGTCTATAGTGATTAGAGATGTTTCATTCCTCATATGTCAAATTTACACTGGCAACTAGGTCTAACTAGACATGGTATGTCATTGATTGATCTACCTATTCAGGACTCCAGTGTCACACAGTAGAACACTCATTTGCCATTACTCTGTACCTCACTCGTTTGCTACAGATTGTGAGCATATCTAATGTCTTATGGTGTAGGATAGCCTGCTAAGAGCAAGAAACGGTGGACCTGTTCTATGCCTTACTGATATATAGCTTCATTTCAACTTTCAAAGACTGCTTCTAATAGCATTTCTGAATTACAAAGTGTGATGAGTTATATTTCAATACTTTGTGATTAAATAAAAATATATGTGAAACTTCACTCTTAACTAGTTTTATTGAGTGTAACAAAACCTAGAAATATGCTATGTTCTTTAGAGACCATGTGTTATGTTCCCGTTGAAGATGAGTCTCAGACCACTACTAAGTATGTGACCTTGTAGAGAGTAAATTGGTCTTTTGGAGCCTTTGATTTCTCATTCTGAAATGTAGATAATAGCCTTTAATTATATCATCAAGTTAGGAGTTTTTTAAAAAATAATGTATCTAAAACATGTGACAGAATGTCTGATATGTGATAAGTGAGTGATTAATTTTAGATGCTTTTCTATTGATTTAGTTATTACTAACACGTTTTTTCCTAACAAGTTTTTTAGTAGAGAGAATATTCCATTTTCAGCAGTGTTAATTTGTTTGCTCAGGCTATTCCATCGAAACTCCACAGTCAAAGAAGCATACATTTTGGTAAATCTCAGCATAATTAGTTTCACAACATATATATAAATACATTTACATAGATGGCCTTTAAAATATGTTTACCTTATACTTTTTAAACACAGTATCTGCTCTGTTGTCATAACCATGTTTGTTTTGAAATATTATCTCTTGGTCTCTGTCCAGAACCCAGATTCTACACCAAGTAACTATGCCAACTGTAACATATGCAGTCCTTTAGCAGGGTTTTCTCAACAGTTGAAGACGTTTCAGGAGGCACTAGACATGCTGATGCTCTTCTTTAGAAGTTTTACAAGACTATCAATGTACATTTGTGATTTGAATCACACCACAGATCTATATCCCAAACTTTTAGGTACAATTTATAGAAGTTATTTAAGAAATATGATTTGGGTTTTCTGTTGCTTTCAAATTGCTCTGGTCAATGCAGGGTTAATTTTAAGTGAAATGAAACAAAAAGCTCAAATATCCTTATTTGATAATGAGATTTTTCAGCTCAATGTAAATCTTGTTGTTATTGATCGTTCCTCAGAGATATAATTTATCATCGGCTTAATTCAGTGTGGAGAATTATCAATTATATTTCACTTTCTTTTACATATTGAGAATTCATAATGAGATTAAACCCTTTCTTTCCTGCCACTTCTTCATTTCTCCTAGCCCTTATTTTTCCCCCAACTTCTGCTTGGCTGACCACTGGAAATGTTTTGGAGTCTTTCCTAATGACCTCATAAAACCTATCCTTTATTAATACTCCATGGCATCTAGCAATGTCAAGGTGATAGAAGAACAGGAATGACATTAATAATTTAGAACTGAATAACTAACTAGAACAGAACAGGCTATTTCTCTTCACCTTCTCAACCTCTCTTGGCAACACAAGGGAATTGCATGTGCCAAGCAAAATGGGGGCAAGGACACCAACTGGAGAAGCAGAGATGGATCAGCAAAGCTGAGCGAGGAGGTCAGCTGGGCCTCTGATCCATGTTTTCTAACTAAGGAAATGAAAGAACTCATGAAACGGCACAGGAGTAACCAGGAATCATAAAGATGAGCTCAATATTCACTTACACAGAAGAGAGAATTGAGACTCATTGATAAATTGCTGGGTCCAAGGTCACTCCAGGACCTGACGGAAGATTCAGAACTTTTCTAGGACATATTAGTCATTTTGGAAAGATAATATAAGGAAACATTCCACATCTTAAAATTAAAAACTTTTTTAGGGATTTACTTTGGTCAAATTTCTAATTTTATATTTAATAGAACAAAGCATAAAATGAATAAACAATTCTACAAATTTTTTATTGAATGCAACAGTTTTCCTACTAATTGCTTGACATGCATGACACATTTAATCTGCATCTTAGATTCGTAGGATCCCTCAAGCCCATGTTGTATTTCATCTTGTCCCCGTCTGTATTTGATTAATGATACATTTGTCCATACCAATCTGTGGGACTTTTTCATATACTGACTTAAACAATTAATTTTCAGTTTATTCTCCTATGAATCTCTCCAGCTAATACATTGCTAATAAGGACTGCATATTTTAATTCTTTTTAGCCCCAGATTAACTAATTTATCATTTATGTCTTAATAGATGCTCAGTAAATGCATATTGAAGAATTCTGGAGTATTTATGGCAAAACTGCTGAGTCCCCTCCTAAATTATAATGCAATAAAAAAAACACGTCTCTGTGAAGACCTTATCTAGAAACAAATACATTCCTTCAGACAGCAGAATCCTCCTGAGAAATATTGTCTCCCCACTAGTATTAATTATTGAAAAATTTTAAAACTATTCTGTCCTTTCATTAGTGCCTTAAAATCTCAAAGAACTTACAATTTCTACATCAGATTTCAAATATCTCTCCAATGTTGATTTCTGACAGACTTCACAGTCTATTAGAGAAAGCAGCTGATGAACGGACAATTGAGTCATGGGAATGTTCATTTTAAGTAATGAGCTATATTCTGATAGTGTAGAGAATCCTATAATGCATTTAGATATTTTTAATAAGGCCTAATGAATCTATCAGAGCAAAAATAATTTAATCTGTCCTGATGATTGATTTGAGTCACAAAATAAAGACTGGCAGCTAAGTCCCTTTTTTTCTGTCTCTCAAACATTCCCCCTGCAATGAAGATTAATTCTTTTATTGCGTTGATGAAACAATAATAGAGTCATAAAACAAAACAGAACAAGAGGAAGTTGACAAAGCATGTGTTTGATTAATTGCCTTAATAGATTATAGGTGCTGACTGAAGTTTTTTATTTATTAATACTCATTTGTCAATGTTTTAAGATGCAGAAACATATATTTAATAACCACCTTTTCTGTGAACAAAATATGAAACTCAATATGCATTTATCAGATGTACTCTAAGTAATAAATAGCTAATGTTTGCTTACAGTCTTTAATTTAAAAGACAGGCAGACCTGGTTGACTCATCAGCCAGAGGAACAATTGATCAAAGCAGCTAGAGTTTGGGAGTCTGTGGACTATCTCTTCTCTAGTGAAGTTGAATTTTCTCCTGAAAAATAGAAAGTCTAAATTTAATAAAACAAAATAAAGCTAACATGAGAGGTATTCCTAGCTGTGTCTCTTCCTGTATTTTCTTCATTGCTCACAACCAATTGAACTTTAGCATGTGTTCTTGTGACACTTTCATGTTCAAGAAGATGAGACTCAAGTATGGGCCCTTGAGCCATATTCTTTTTGTGAAATCAGCATCAGAGTTCATGACTTCCAAACTTTTCTCTCTTTTAGGGGTTTAGGAAGTAGCTCAGAAGTAAAGCAACTGACTTTTGTAGTGCACTGGGTTTGATCACTGGACCATAAACAAGCAAACAAAGAAACATAAACCCTTTGAATTCATATCTGGGAATATGATTTAGTGGTGGAGCATATAATTTTCATGAGTGAGCACCTAGGTTCAATTCCCAGAGCCACACACATCCACACACATAAAATAGTTAAATTAATTTACTTTCTTAAAAGTGCCCAGAACTTCTCTCTAATTTTGTCCTAAGATGTAGTTAAAAAGTATATGACTTCTCCTACTTCTCTAAATTTGTTCACCTTTACATTTTTTTCTTTTCTACTTTTAAAGAATTGTTTGTTATGATTTAGGATATTAAAATAGTGTTAAGCTCCACGGTATTGATGTATGACATGCTGATGACCAAGAAACATGAACAACTTCTCATTATAACTTAGCTTAATGGAACACAAAATTAAAGATGAGGTATTATCTCACACTATGCAAAAGATATGTCAAAAACCTGGAAACAAGTGTTGAGGAGGTGTGCTAAAAAGGAATCTTAGTTCACTGCTCGTGGGGATGTCATCTGGTACAGCATCTGCATCTACGGAAAACAACATGAAGATTTCTTACACCATAAAACGCTGGACCCCATTTGACCAAGCTTTTCTACTTCTAGATATCTATGCCCCAAACATTAAAGCATTAGTTTGAAAAGATACATGCACACCTATATTTATCTATTTATTTATCTATTTATTTATTTATTTATTTATTTATTTATTTATTTATTTTGCTTTTTTGGGTCACACCCGGCAACCGGCAATGCTCAGGGGGTTAGTCCTGGCTCTGCACTCAGGAATCACTCCTGGCGGTGCTCGGTGGACCATATGGGATACCGGGAATCGAACCTGGGCCAGCACAGGCAAACGCCCTACCCGCTAGGCTATCGCTCCGGCCCAACACACCTATATTTATTTAAGCCTTAGTACAGTAGTCAGTCTATGAAAGAACCCAAATACCCAAAACAGATGCATGCATAAGGAAATCGTGCTTTATATGAACACAATGGAATACTATGCAACCCAAGAAAAAATGAAATCAGGCTGTTAGCAGCAAATTGAAAGGAATAGTGATTTGTATGATGCATCAGGTAGGATGGTCATTTTGGCAACGCTGATTCTTTAAACCCATGAGTACACAATATTTCTATATCTCCTGTTATCTTCTATTTATTAAATACTGACATACCTTCCATTTTGTTTTTCACCCCTTTCTCCAGTTCCTAGATACTTGATCATCTTAGGCACTAATTTTGAATGAAGGTACTACTTTAAGGGGGAAGGAACCGGGGATGTTGGTGGTGGGAGATGGGCACTGGTGGAGGGACGGGTGCTGAAACACTGTATGACCAAAACCCAAACATGAACTTTTTAATTGTATATCTTTTTATTTGTATATCTCACGGTGGTATAATAAAATACTTTAAAAAAAAAGAAAATAAAGTAAATTTATACAAAAAAAATAGAATTTTCTGTTATAGTTTGTGTATAGAAATACAGTCCATGTTTGTATGCCATTTTTGTACCCTGCTCCATAGCTGCATTTGTTCATTGTTTCTAAGAGGCCATTGCACATGAGTATAGGTTCCATAGATTTCATTTTCAAATTTTTTATAGTTCTCAGAATATAGAAATTTACCCAAGATACAAACTATAGATTCTTAGACTCACAGACATGGGGCAGAGCTGCTACCAGCTCTGCCTGTGCCCAGCCGCTCAGGAGAGATGGCAGGTTCTAGCCCTGGCCTGCCACCCCAGCAGAACCTCGCAACAAGCCAGATGACTCCCCCACTCCATGAGAGCTGCCATTTTCCACATCCGGACCTCCCTCCTCATCAGAACTCCATCCAGCAGACGAGCCTATCACAGCCCGGCCTGCGCTGCCGCTTGCAGCCACGCGGTTCATCAATAAATGCTGTATTTAGAGGTAACTACAAGAGTATGCCACCTGCAAGGCAAGCCTGGCAAGCTGCCCATGTCATATTTGATATACAAAATACCAGTAATAATTCCCATGACCTAATATAATGGTTTGAGGTTCTTTATGTTCCTGGAGCGAGCAGATGCCCTTGAGCTCTACTAGCATGAGACAGGACATATGGAGATGTAACTGGAACCCACTCGAGCCAACTGATGATGAACGGGAAGATAGTGATAGTGACCCAAGATGCATTTTTTCTCTTCTCAGATAAATATTTAGCCTATTTAGTAAAACAGACAATCAGTCACTTCAGTATGATCCCATCTGACATGTTTTCACCTCCTCATTCATTTCTGTGCTCCCTTTAACTGGATTCCTTAACTGCCTTTTCTTCCCTTGTCTTCTCATGTTCTTCCATATCACTCTCTAGGGTTTAGTTTGATATTTTGGACCTCACCCACATACATTCTTAAAGTAAACTTAGGCCCATACCTTTAGGTTCCTATTAAACTGACCTGACTCCAGGACACTCCTAACCATAACATTCCAAGTTCAGATAATACTTGTTTCCCTAACACCCCAAATTCTGGATTGGTGTAGAAGTCCCTATTGCTTCTTATTGATGGCCCCAAACTGCCTTTTCAACATTGTCATTCAAATTTTAGGGCCCCTTGGATGGGAGAGATAATACAGTAGGTACTGTTAGGTCACTGTATTGCAGTAAATAATACATGTCACTTGCCTTGTGCACCATCAACCCATATTTGATTCCCAGCACCCCATAGTGTGCCCTGTGCTCCACCACGAGTGATCCATAAGTGAAAAGTCAAGAGTAAGCCCTGAAAACCTCTGGGTGTGGCCCTAAAGCAATAACAAAAAAAACCCACAAATAAACACAAACTCAGGGTCCCAGAACTGATGATAGTCATCAAATTTTGTCATCTTTTACCTTATTTTGCTTTCATTGACAGACATTTTGATCATTTTTTTCTTTTCTTTTTTTTTCTTTTTTTGGGTCACACCCAGCAATGCCCAGGGGTTACTCATGGCTCTGCACTCAGGAATTACTCCTGGCAGTGCTCGGGAGGCCATATGGGATGCCGGGGATCTAACCGGGCTGGCATGGGTCGGCCACGTGCAAGGCAAACGCCCTACCCACTGAGCTATCGCTCCAGCCATTTTTTCTTAATTTATAAATTGTGTCTTATTCAATGTCTGTCCATTAAGCATTAAATATAAGAATCTAAAATTTATGTTGATGATTTCTAGGTTATTCACATCATATTTTTTAAATTAAGAAATTCCATCTCATTTTGCCTAAAACAACAACCTAACTCCAACACCATTATTAATATTTATTCTACTAAAATATTGCTTTCAAAACCAATAAAGTCCTATTTTTGCATGCATCTCATTTATGCTATGATTCCTGCTACAACAATTTTGTCTTCAGGGAAAATTTTCTGAAACTCCCATCATTTTTCCTTTTAAAATTTAAGCTCTGTGGTTAATAATACTTTTCATAATAATTTCAGGTAACGATGTTTCAATATCACACCCACAAACGGTGTCAACAACTCTCCACCAATGTCTCAAGATCTTCACCTGCCATTCACCCCTTTGGCAAACTCATGTGTGTTTGTGTATTTGTGTTACACAGGTTGTGCAGAAGAATTACTCCTGGCTCTTTGCTCAAGAGTCACACCTGAGAGAGTTCAGGGAACCCTATGAGGTGCAGGAGATCAAACCAGATTGATCATGTACCAGGTAAGTGCCCCACTAGCTGTACTATCACTGCAACACCTTTGGCAAACTATTTTTTACATCTACTGATTATTGTTTTAGTTACAGGTTTAAAACTGTTAAGGTTTATAGTTCTGATGCAGTTATCTCATCTCAAGACCAGTGAAGTGTACAAGTTCAATATCCTTGAGTTACATATAGTTCATCTTATTGTTTCCCTCCACCAATTACCATTCTTACTTGGTATTTCAATTCTCAATCAGAGCCAAGAATTTCCTATCATTTGATACCTTCTATACCTTTTTCTTCTTTCTTTATGTGCCAAATATGAGTGATGTCACCCTATATTTGCCCCTCTGTCTCTGGCTTATTTTCCTCCTTCAATTCCATCCAAGTGGTCACAAATATTTTTTTTGAGGTTGCATACTACTTCATTGTTTGTATATACTATAATTTCTTTATTTATTCACCTGTCATTAGACATTTAATTTATTTCCATATTTTAATTTACTAAACACTAAAATTAGCATAGGAGACCATATACATAGACATATATTTTTAATTAATATATTTGGTGGTACATGCCAAGAATGGAATCACTGGACCATATAGGATCTGCATTTTCATTTTTACTTGTTTTAAGAACTTCCCCTAATAACACATGTTTCTAGTTATATGTCTGTATATATATGCGTATGCATATATGTATACATATGTATATAGATATATAACTGTATATATCATATATGTGCATATACATGTATATATGTATATGTCTATATGTACTAATATATGTACATGTATATGAGTATGAATTCCACTAATGAGAGGTGATACCTCATTGCTGCTTTATGTTTATTTCATACTGTGATGATGCAATTTTTCCATATGCTTACTTGTTTTCCATATGCTTATATGTTCTCTCTGTGGAAGTGTCTATTCATGTCCTCTCTTCTTTTGATGGGGGTTGTTTTTTGCTGTTTCTGAACTTCTTGAATGCTCTATAGATTTTTGGATTCTAGTTCATCTTAATAAAGAATGTGAAGAATGTTAAAACTCAAAGTCACATATGAAAAATAAACAGGACATTGCAAATGTGTTCATAAATTTGAAGAATGAATATTATCAAAATGTCTGTCTTATCCAAAACACTGCAAAGACTTAATGAAATTCCCATCAAAATCCCAAAGGCATTCTTTAGTGAATTAAAAGAATCACTATGAAAGTTTGTATGAAAACATGAAATCTCACAGCCAAGTCAACCTGAAATAGAAGGATAGAAGTCGAAAGGTATTGCATTCCCTTGTTTTAATTTATACTACAAAGCTATTATTCAAAAGAGCATAGCACTAACATTAGAATCACCTGACAAAATAGTAGTTTAGAATTGAAGTTCCAATGAAAAATTACTAGTATCTACTTGTAAACCATTTTTTATAACCTCACGTTCATGTATTTGAAGCACATCGGACTATATCCTATTAACTCATAAGTTTCGTACTCAAAATAATATATGCTTTTATACTCATCAGAGTCTACCCATTGAGGTGTTGCAGGTGTGGCTGCAGTGTCTGGCTGTGTCAAAAGGTGGCATACAGGAAACAGGCTTGTCTACACCTAGGGCTCTGCCCAGTGGGCCCTGGATGGTTGATGGTGTGTTATAGAAAAAGGGCTGGGCTCCCTGGGATGAACCCAGAGCCATGGAAGACCTGGCAAGCTACTGGCACCAGCTCAAGCCAATCGAGGAACAATGGGAAGACAAGTGATACAACTGATTCTCATCCTTGAGGTTCTAAGATATTTGTATGATTAGTATTTACATAGACTATAAATGTAACCATCTTACGGCCTTCCAATAATTAATAGCATTCATTTTAGTCCATGTTCCTTAATTAGCAATGGTTAATATTAATATTTTAATTTGTGTGCTATGTTTTAGAGGGTGGCATCATTTTGATACTTGCAATAACTGTTCTGTGTTTTGTCTATTTGTACAAAATAACTTTTAGTATGTTGTCTTAATGATGTTCTCATCAACTTGTATAAGCCTTTTTATATATTAAGTACATAATCACTGATTCATTCCCATTACTTCCATTGCCTCTCATAGCTACAGATTTTAGAGGGAATGTTTAACCAGACATGATCATCAGTGGAGACTCTGAAGAGCAAAGCACAAAACCTTAGTGTGGCAGAAAATAACTTTCCTCCATTAAGCAGAATGTGTTAAATATTGGCCCAGGTGAAAAAGAAAAACAAAGTGAACTAAGGATTTGCCTGAATAGAGTTCAAGTCGGACTTGAAGGATTCAGGATTTTACAGGATCAAGAGGAAATAACGCTCAGTACTGTGAGCTGCACAGACTGGGGTGCTAATTTTCCTAGAAAAATCAAGGTCAGATATGACCATGACACTAGACACAGAGAATAAAGCAAAGATTTATCTTTAGTGAGTTAAGGATTAGAGCATCTTTGATAAGTTAGACACTTTCTTTTCCAGATTGTAGCCTTTAATCTCACATATCTTTCCTTTGAAACCATAAATTTGAAGAAATCCAAACAGATTTTTAGCTAATACCTGGAGAGAAGTAGGGGGAAAGGGCAGATGCTGAAGTGAACAGAATTGAATTCCAAGACTTCTGTGGAGCAGAGGGAATTAAGAAAATATTCTTTGAAGAGCATTTTGGTCATAGGAGAGAAAAGTAGCAGCTGTGGAGAGAAGGTCAGCAAGTAGATAACAGGAGCAAGAAGTGAGCTGAACCACAAACCTGTGTAATTTCTATCTTCCCTGGTGAGCTGGATAAATATGTTAATGGCCACAGGAAAGTTTCCAAAACCTAAACACCTAGGGTGAGGAGAATCTATCCTTTTCTTTAAAATAAAATATCCTTTTTGGCACATGCCCAGTTTCTCAGTGATCCTGGCCAGCTGTGCAACCAGGAACCAGCAGGGATAGGGACAAGAAATCATGCGCAGGAATTTGCTATATCTCTCAACTTGAATGTATTGAAAGAGCACCAATAAGGGGCATCCATTTTAGCACTATCACTATGTCATTAAAGTATTTTGCCTTAATTTGATACATTTATTATGCAGACCTATTAAGCAAGTTCCTGAAATATATTGTCATAACAGCATCTTTCTTTTGGTAAGCATTCATACACTTAGAGAGCCAACTGTCATTCTACAACAGGGAGAGACAGACAGACGGACAGACAGACAGACAGACAGAGACAGAGAGATAGAAAGGAAGTGAGGGAGGGAGCGAGAAAGAGTGAGGGAGAGGGAGAGAAAAAGAAAGGGAGAAGAGGGAAAGAGTAGTCCTCTTTATTACCCATTTTTTATTTCACCTCTTTTCCTCAAGGCTTTAAATGTTATCCAAAGATACTATCTTATTCTCAGTTGTTCTCCTTTCAGTCTCCTAGAAATTTATTTTAAGATGTAGTGCACCAAAAGGCAAAAAGAAAAATCTACTCCTGATTCCCCAGACAGAAACATTTCACAGAAAATGGTAAATTTTTGCTTCTGTAGATGTTTTCCTCAAAATCCATTTTTTAAAAGATTTTAATGTTAGAGCTTCTTGTTTTCCCAACTTCTTGTATTGTTCCTCTTTCTGAATATAATCTCTTTTTTTAACTTGCCTGGAAATCTTTATTTATTTATTCATCTATTTATTCATTCGTTCGTTATTTATTTACTCATTTATTTATTTATTTATCTACCTATTAATATGTCTGTATTTGTTTATTTATCTATTTATGTATGTATTTATTTATGTATTATTTATTGGTCTTTATGGGCCACTCCTGGCGATATTCAGGCATTATTCCTGGCTCTGCACTCAGGAATTATTCCTGGCCGTGCTCGGGAACCGTATGGGATGCTGGGGGATCGAACTCAGGTCTGCTTCATATAAGACAAACACCCTCCCCACTGTAGTATCGCTCTGGTCCCTGAATATAATCTCTTTATTCCTTTTCTAGCTCATTCCAGTTTCTGCCCATGCAATTCCCATCCTGCACATTTCCAGCATTGCAACAATATTATGAAATCACTCTAAAACTTTCAATATCACAGAAATTATCTAAGGGGCATTCATTCATATGTTTTGCATTTTTCTAATTTGACAAACTAGAATCCCTGCTTTAGACAGATGTAGGAAAACACCAAGATTGCTTCTTTCATTTATTCATACATTCATGTTTTATTAGGTATGAATAAAATCTAATGGCTCTTTACTTATTTTTCTTATTTTTAGGGTTGTATCTGTTTGTATTTGAGGGTTCCTTCTGCTCTAGTCTCCAGGGTCACTCCTAGTAGTGTTTCTGGCACTATGTGGTGCCAGAAATTGAACCCAGGATTTTCTAAATGCAGAACATGTGCTTAATCTATTGTGTAACTGATCCAATACACTATTTTTCCTTTTTCTAAATAATTTTATACTTCATAAAAATTAAATATCTTCTGCATTAAAAATGATCATTTTATAATTTAAAAGCTTTAAAGTCTGTATATTTATCTCCAACTTCAGATTTCTATTATAATTGACTTCCATCTTTTTTCTCTTCGATTTTGTTTATTTAATAATTATTTCTTTTTCTTTTATGTCCAGTTATTTACTTATTTTTCTTTTAGTCCCTGTTTTAGTCATCTCTGGAAGAATGGGATTTTCATGTGTTATTTTCTTTGATACATAAATTGCCTACATTTATTGAGTCTTGTGTTGTTGCAATGTACATGTTCCTGCCTTCTACTTTTTGGGGTTTATTTTTTTCCTCCCTAACTTTCTGAATTTGGAAAAGATATTTACTAAAATTCACTGCCATCACCATCTAGAACTCAATGTGCAAATACAATGCTTTCTTAGTATGTGGAACCACAAGGCCTAACATTGCCAGTCTGTAGATATTCAGTGTAAGATAATCATGTCTACAACCACAACAACCCATAATAACATGTAGGAAAATTCCCAATCCTGTAACTTGGTCAATAGTAAGGAAGGTGCTGAGTTTCTGAAGTACGTGGGGTGGTTGTAACCACCCCATGAGTAACTCTTCCATTTTAGTAGTTCCATGATGTCAATATCCACTAGGACAGTAATGCATGTGTGCCAGTTATTGGAACTGCAGCAAATCCCAACTAGGCATACACATTACTAATGGCTGTGCACTTCCTGGTGCTGAGAGTACCTTCTCTGGCAATAGGCTAGGAAGTAGCTGGATTGCATAGATATTATCAAATACAACAAGCTCTTAAAAATCTCTGATTAGGCTCCCCTCAGGGAGTCAGCCAACAGATATTGGTCTCCCATACTGTGTTCCTTGTTCTAAGCATAAGCCTCCAATAAATCTTGTCTGGGAACAAATTTTTGGCTGGTTGCCAATTTCTATTGCAAACAAAGTCAAAAGAATCTGGAGTCTATAAAAATTATGTATTATGTTCATTTACATTACCTTTTCTTTTCTCTTGATAATGTATTTATAGTTCTGCATTACCCACTAAACACTGTTTAGCTCTGCTCCGTAGATTTGACTTTTTAATTCATTCATTAATATTCATTCTGAATGGTTTATCATTTTCTCTAATATGTTGTATTTAATTGATGATTTACTTAGTAATTACTAATTGCTTAGTTTCCAAACATTAAATTTAATATTAACAATATTTTTATTTTATGCGTTATTATTTGAGATATAAAGAGATTTACTTTTTACCTAATATAGAAGCAACTTTGGGATGCATCATCAAAGTTCACATGTGCTTAAAACACATTTCATTTGTCCAGCTATATTATTATAATAATTAAATATAATAGCATTCTAACTAGAATTCAGGTTCTAACTGATACCAGTTACCCTAGCAGGAAGCCAGAGCAAACCACACATCATGCAGTCAGTCATTCTCAACATCCAGACTCCAGTTCCTCAGAGCTCCATCCAAGAGAAAACCTGATCTTTCCCCTTTAAGTTTCATCAGTAAGTGCTTGAGATGAGAGCCTTCTACTGAGACTAAGCCACCTACACAGCAGAGCCTGGCAAGCTACCCTTATTTTATTTACTTGTTATGCCAAAAACTAGTAACAATATGGACCTCAGTTCCATGACCTGAAGAATGGCTTGGGTCTCTTCCAGTCCCTGGAGCAAGCAGATGCCCTTGGGTTACACTTGCTTGTGACAGGACTTATGGAGATATTACTTGTGCCCATTCGGGCAAATCAATGAACAATGGGAAGACAGTGATACAGTGAATAGCATTTATAAATGTAATCAATACATTTAGTATTCTTAGACTTTTTCAGAATTTTTTAATTTCTAACTCTTAATTCTTAACTTTTTATTTACTTTTTAAAATATTTTATTATACCACCAATAGAACATCAAACAATTACAAGATGTTAATGTTTGAATTTTGGTTCTACAGTGTTGCAACACCCATCCCTTCACCCCTACCCATCTCCTATCACCAATGTCCCCACATCCCTCCCCTTCCCCCCAGCCTGCTTCCATGGCAGATTCTTTATCTCCTTTCTCTCTTTCTCTCTCACTCTCCTTCTTGCTTCCCTTTCTTCCACATTGTATCACTGTCTCACTGTCTTCTCGTTCATCATCGATTGGCTCGAGCGGGCACCAGTAACATCTCCATATGTCCTGTGTCATGCTAGTAGAGCCCAAGGACATCTACTTGCTCCAGGAACATAAAGAGCCTCAAACCATTCCATCAGGTCATGGGAATGAGGTCTAAAATTGTTACTTGTATTTGGCATATCAAATATGACACGGGTAACTTGCCAGGCTCTGCCGTTCGGGTAGCATACTCTTGTAGTCATCTCTAAATGACTACATTATAGTTTGTAATATATTCTAGAACATGACTGGATCCACTAGTTTGTTGTACTGGGTTTGGACCACGAAAACGAAACGGCGGCTATAATGGTGAGTGAGTCTCATCTGGCTGCTTCTGAGCCCCTGCAAAGGTGATGGGCCAACACCCAAAACTCATCTTGCCTCCTGGGAGCCTCATGGTCAGCTGAGCTAGGGGAGAGCCAGATGGCAGCTCTCCCCAGTGCTTCTGAGTCTCTACATCAGGGTCGAGAGCCCCAAGGCAGTTAGTGGGTGGGGCCACCAGGCCTCTGGGTCAGGTCAGAGAGGGGAAGGGTTACCCCAGCTCCATCTCCAGGAACGCCCTGTGACTTCCGCCTCCAAGAGCCACCTACCTGGGCTCGAACTCGACTGCTCTGAGCTGGTCTTGAGATCAGCGTCTCTCTTGTGTGGGTCCTGATTAGCTGTGGGATCGAGGCTGTGATAATGGTGGCTATTATGGTGAGTGAGTCTCATCCGGCTGCTTCTGAGTCCCTGCAGAAGTAATGGGCCCACTCCCAAAACCCATCTTGCCTCCTGGGAGTCTCATGGTCAGCTGAGCTAGGGGAGAGCAAGATGGCAGCTTTTCCCCGTGCATATGAGTCTCTCTTCTTTTTCTATCTCTATTTTTTGTTTCTGTATTTCTCTCTCTTCTACACCTTGTGACTTGCCTTACAGTTTATAATGCAGTTATCTATGTGTATATTCAGTAGTGAGTTCTAGTGTGACATTATAGTGAGTTCTTCATACCCCATCAACCTCCCCAATTTGTTACAACTACAATGATCATTATGGTGTACAGATGGGGGAAGGACCTAGTCCTAGCCTACTTTGTTATCTAAGACTCTTGCGCAGCTGTCACTGTCACAGCTGTGCATCTGGTCTGCCCCTTGTCTGATTCATCTGGTTGCAGAGACTGCAAGCCTGTAGCTATGCTCACTGATATGGAGAGGGAGGAGCCCAAATTCCTACTCAATTCCTGCCAGTGTGGATTCCCCCCACATGACTGCTTTACCCTAGGAGCTATGTTTGTCTTAGCTGGGGACTAGCTGATTCCTCAGAGACCCCATGGGCTGCTCTATGTGGGCCGGGCAGCACAGCTGTGTGTCAAGTGTGTCTCTTGTCTAGTTCATCTCTATTGTTACTGTTTTTTGGCATATCGAAGTTATCGAGTATACCACGGGTAGCTTGCCAGGCTCTGCCATGTCTCTGGGTTCATCCCATGGGGCCCAGTCTTTTCCTATGTCAGACCATTCATCATCCAAGGCCCACATGGCAGGGGCCCGAGGGGTTTAGACAAACATATGTCCTGTCTGCCACCTGCCAACACAGCCAGGTACTGCAGCTACACCTGCAACACCTCGAGGGGCAGGGAGTTCTTAACTTTTAAAGTGCTAAAATTTCTAGCAATTGTTATATTTTTTGATATTGTTGCTGCTGATGGTTGGCATATTTGGAGAAAATATGGTTTTGTAATATATGTCTACAATCTATTTTGTTATATTCTGTATAAGTATACATTTAATAATGGTTTGAGGCTCTTTATGTTCCTGGAGCAAGCAGATGCCCTTGGGCTCTACTAGAATGAGACAGGATACAACATGGAGATGTTACTGGTGCCTGCTCGAGCAAATCGATGATGAATGGGAAGACAGTGATACAGTGATGATATGTTTGGCTTAACTAGTTCATCAAATCCTTTAGTCAACTCATGGCATATTATCACATGAAGGTTGAACAGTTCTTTGCAGTAAACCATTTTCTGGAACACAAAGCACAATTATTTTTTTACATTTTATTATACCACCATGAAATATACAATTACAAAGATGTTTATGTCTGGGATTCGGTCATACAGTGTTCCAGCACCCATCCCTCCACCAGTGCCCATTTCCCTCCACCACCAACATCCCTTATTCTCCCCTCTCCCTAGCCTGCCTCTAATGGCAAGCTCTTTATCTCTTTCTCTTTCTCTCTCTCTCATTCTCTCATCCTTCTCTTACAAATTGTGGATTGCAATACATACATTTAGAGGTTATCATGTGTATCTTTTTTTGCCTGTGTTCAATGCTCATTTCTAGACTGGTATGATCACTTTTGACAATAATTAGCACACTGTTCCTTTCTCTTGTCTTACCTAATCTCTGACTCCTACATATTTGTGGTAATTCCACCTTTGATAAGATCTCCTGATCCCTGTTTTGCCTGACCTTGGATATTGGTATCATACTATATAAGTATATGTAGTATGATATATAACTATTATATTTATGTAATATGATACCAATTTATAAACCAATATATAATATATATATTTGCATAGCATGATATATATATTTATATAGCATACCAATATGCAAGGTATATATTTTATATAGTTGCATGATATATTTATATAATGATATCTAATAGTATTATATAACAATATACTATATATTATTACATCATGATATATTTATATCATGCAAATATATATATTTGTAATTATTGCATGCAAATATATATTTATAAATATATATCATGATATATATTTATATCTTGCAAATGAATGCAGTCATTCTATATCTGTCTTTTTCCTTCTGGCTAATTTCACTCAACATGATCTTCTCCAAGTCCATCAATTTACAGGCAAATTTCATTACTTCGTTTATCGTAACAGCTGCATAGTATTCCATTGAATAGATGTACCATACCAAAGTTTCGTTATCCAGTCATCAGTTCTCGGGCACTCTGGTTGTTTCCAGATTCTTGCATTTGTGAATAGTGCTGCTATAAAAATAAAAGTGCAGATGGCGTTTCTGATGTGTGATTTTGGATCCCAGGGTATATTCCCAGAAGTGGTATGGCTGGGACAAATGGGAGCTTGATGTCTTGTTTTTGGAGGAATGTCCATATTGTTTTCCAAAAAGACTGAACCAGTCGACATTCCCATCAACAATGGAGGAGAGTCCCCTTTTCCCTGAATCCATGCCAGCACTTGATGTTCTTACTCTTTTGGATATGCGCCAGTCTCTGTGGTGTTAAATGATATGTTTGTGGTTTTGATTTGCATCTCTCTGATGATTAATGATGATGAGCAGTTTTCATATGTCTTTTGGCCATTCGAATTTCTTCCTTGTTGAAGTTTCTGTTCATTTCTTCTCCCCATTTTTTGATGGGGTTGGCTGTTTTCTTCTTGTAAAGTTCTACTAGTGCCTGATATATCCTGGATATTCACCCTTTATCAGATGGTATGGGGTGAATATTCTTTCCCATTCTGTGGACTGTTTTTGTGTCTTGGTCACTGTTTCTTTTGAGGTGCAGAAGCTTTTTAGTTTCATGTAGTCCCATATATTTATCTTTGCTTCTAGTTGTAAAGCACAATTTCTTAAGTAATCTGTTCTTCAGAAACACAATATTCTGGTGAAGATTAGCAATGGAAACTACTATGCATTTTGATCCATTAGTTTGAGTTTTTTGTTTTCTTATATCTTATTTTTCCTTTATTTGGAGATAAAAACTGACTGTGTTAAGGCATAACTCCTGACTCTGCTCTTAGAGATGACTCATGGTAGGGTTCAGGAGACTGAATGTGTGGTACCAGGAATTGAGGCCACTCAACTGCAAGTAAGGCAAAGCCATACCCACAGTATTATCTCCCTGGATTCTGGATGGTTATTTTTTGAATATTGAATTTTTATAGTGTCATACCATTTAAAAATATATTTTTTTCAATTTGCCCTAATAAAATAAGTCATTAGCATTTAGAAAGATCTAGACCATTTAAAATTAAATGTTGTATCATACTCTTATTTCTGTTTTCAAAATTTTTTTTAGACTTTAGCACAGGTAGGTTAAAATCTGTTCCATCCTCAATCTTTTATCATCTAAGATTATATGACAAACTGTCACCATATTCTTTTAGTGTCAACATTTACCAAATACAGTTCTGGTTACGATCACGATCACGATCACGATCTTCCCATTGGTCATCTATTTGCTAGAGTGGGCACCAGTAATATCTCCATATGTCCTGTCTCATGCCAGTAGAGCCAGGGGCATCGGCTTGCTACAGGAACATAAAGAGCCTCAAACCATTATATTAGGTCATGGGAATGACCTAATATAATTGTTACTGGAATTTGGCATATCATATACAACACGAGAAGCTTGCCAGGCTTGTCGAGCGGGGAGGCAACCACTTTTAAACACCTCCAAATAAAGCATTTATTTTTTTTTTTAGTAGCTGCCTTTCTGCATCTAACTTGTTTTGCTTTTTTTTTAAATTTTTTTTTATTTTTAAAGTTACAAAGATATACAATTAAAAAGTTCATATTTGGGTTTTGGTCAAACAGTGTTGCAGCACCCATCCCGCCACCAGTGCCCATCTCCCACCACCAACATCCCCGGTTCCCTCCCCCTCCCCCAGCCCTGCTCCATGGCAGGTTCTTGATTTCTTTCCATTACTCTCTCTTTCTCTTTTCCTTCCCCTCCAGACTATGAATTACAGAACGTACACTAAAGGGTTGTCATGTGTATCTTTTTGCCTCTATTTAATGCTCAGTTCTAGGTTGGCATTAGTACCCTCAACAATTGTCAGCACACTGTTCCATTTCTGTCTTACCTAGCCTCTGAATCCCACACGTTTGTGATAATTTCCACCTTTGACAGGACCTCCTGATATATGTTTCACTTGATCTTGGATATTGGTATCATAATATGTACCTATATATTTATGTTATGCAGATAAATGCAGTCATTCTGTATCTGTCTCTCTCCTTCTGGCTAATTTCGCTCAAAATAATCTTCTCCATGTCCATCCATTTATAGGCAAATTTTATAACTTCATTTTTCCTAACAGCTGCATAGTATTCCATTGTGTAGATGTACCAAAGCTTCTTTATCCAGTCATCGATTTTCGGGCACTCTGGTTGCTTCCAGATTCTGGCTATTGTGAATAATGCTGCTATGAACATAAAAGTAGGGATGGTGTTTCCGCTGCGTATTTTTGGATTCCCAGAGTAGATTCCCAGGAGTGGTATGGCTGGGTCAAACGGGAGTTCAATTTCTAGTCTTTGGAGGAAAGTCCATATTGTTTTCCAGAAAGGCTGTACCAGCCGGCATTCCCACCAACAATGGATGAGTGTCCCCTTTTCCCCACACCCACGCCAGCACTTGTTGTTCTTGTTCTTTTGAATGTGTGCCAGTCTCTGTGGTGTAAAGTGGTATCTCATTGTTGTTTTGATTTGCATCTCTCTGATGATTAGTGATGATGAGCATTTTTTCATATTTTTTTTGCCATTCGAATTTCTTCCTTGCTGAAGTTTCTGTTCATTTCTTCTCCCCATTTTTTGATGGGGTTGTTTGTTTTCTTCTTGTAAAGTTCTACCAGTGCCTGATATATCCTGGATATTAACCCCTTATCGGATGTGTATTGGGTGAATATTCTTTCCCATTCTGTGGACTGCTTTTGTATCTTAGTCACTGTTTCTTTTGAGGTGCAGAAGCTTTTTAGTTTCATGTAGTCCCATATGTTTATCTTTTCTTCTAGTTGCTTTGTTAGTGATGTTTCATCTTTGAAGATGCCTTTAACTTCAATGTCATGGAGGGTTTTTCCTATATTTTCTTCAATGTACTTTATGGATTCAAGTCTGATATTGAGATCTTTAATCCATTTTGATCTGATTTTTGTGCATGGTGTTAGACACAGGTCCAAATTCATTCTTTTACATGTCGCTGCCCAGTTTTCCCAGCACCACTTATTGAAGAGGCTTTCCTTACTGCATTTTAAACTCGTTGCACCAATAAAGCATTTATTGATGAACCAGGCGGCCACGCGATCGCGAGCTGTGCTGTGATGGGCTGGTCTGCTGGGTGGAGTTCTGACGAGAGGGAAGTCCAGAAGTAGAAAATGGCGGTGCCCGTGGAGTGAGGAGGGGTGGTCTGGCTTGTTGTGAGGCTCTGCCGAGGTGCTGGGCCAGGGCTAGAACCCGCCATGCCTCCCGACTGCCTCATGAACGGCTGTGCACAGGGAGAGCAAGGAACAGCTCTGCCCCATGTGTGAGAGTCTCTGGACCAGCATACCTGGGCCGGATTGAGGAAAAAAGCTGCTGCAGGGTGGGTGTCAGTGATCCGGGCTGTGATGGGCTGGTCTGCTGGGTGGAGTTCTGAAGAGAGGGAAGTCCAGAAGTGGAAAATGGCGGCGCCCGTGGAGTGAGGGAGGGGTGGTCTGGCTTGTTGTGAGGCTCTGCTGAGGTGGTGGGCCAGGGCTAGAACCCGCCATGCCTCCCGACTGCCTCATGAACGGCTGTGCACAGGGAGAGCAAGGAACAGCTCTGCCCCATGTGTGAGAGTCTCTGGACCAGCATACCTGGGCCGGATTGAGGAAAAAAGCTGCTGCTGCAGGGTGGGTGTCCATGATCCGGGCTGTGATGGGCTGGTCTGCTGGGTGGAGTTCTGAAGTGAGTGAAGGAATCCGGAGTTCTGACCTCCTTCGCTATTCCAGAATCAGGGACGCTGTCTCTTTTGCCAAGGCATCGAAAATCAGATGGGCTGGACATGTAATGCGATTTGAAGGCAACCGCTGGACTAGAGCCATTACCGACTAGATCCCACGGGATGTCAAAAGATCACGTGGCCGCCCACCTACAAGATGGTCAGACTTCCTTGTTAAGACCCTGAAGGAACGGTTTGAGGCTCTTCATATTCCTGAATCAACCAGATGCCATTGGGCTACATTGGCACGTGATAGGGCCCAATGGAAAGTTACTGGCGCCCGCTCGAGCAAATCTATGAATAACGGGACTCAAGTGATCATGTGATCAAGATAAAGTACCTAAATGCTATGTTCATGTATCCAAATGCAAATAAAAACCTCTACTAGCATCCAAAGCCAGAAAATTAAAAGACTAATAAATAAAAAACTCAAAATACAACATTTTATCAACTTTGTTAGAGAAGATAGAAACTGAATTGTGAAAACATAGATGATTATTTGTTATGCTCAATGTTTGGGTCACTAAACACTGATGTGTATAATATGTACAAATTTTAAAAGATAACCCAAAAGATAGATGAAGCAAGCTGCTTACGCTATGAAGTACATGGGGTGGCTCTATTGAGCAACTCTTCCAATTAGTAAACACCACGATGTCAGTACCCACTGGCCAGTACTGCATGAAGAAGTATTGAGGTTCTACCACGCACTGTGGTTAGTACTATATAGAATTGATTCAAATTTTAAAGTCAAGTGTTATTTGCTTGTTTAATTTATAAATGTTGTGACTCAAAAGCAAAACATTTGCATTGCATGCAGATGATTTGTGTTTGATCCCAGGCATTGCAAAGCAATTAAGGGAAAGTATAGACGTATACATAACTTATATACTTAAAAATATATTTAAGACAATTCATCACACAAAACTCTGGTTACTGATCTGATGACTGTATCACTGTATCACTGTCTTCCCGTTCATCATTGATTTGCTTGAGCGGGCACCAGTAACATCTCCATATGTCCTGTCTCATGCAAGTAGAGCCCAAGGGCACCTGCTTGCTCCAGGAACATAAAGAGCCTCAAACCATTCCATCAGGTCATGGAAATGAGGTCTATAATTGTTACTGGTATTTGGCATAACAAATATGACACGGGTAGCTTGCCAGGCTCTGCCGTGTGGGTAGCATATTCTTGTAGTCATCTCTAAATCCAGCATTTATTGATGAACTGGGTGGCTGAAATCGGCCGCTCGAGGCGGGCTGTGATAGGCTGGTCTGCTGGGTGGAGTTCTGACAAGGGGGAAGTCCGAATGTGGAAAATGGAGGCCCTCATGGAGTGGGGGGGTCGTCTGGCTTGTTGCGAGGCTCTGATGGGGTAGCGGCCAGGGCTAAAACATGCCATCCCTCCTGGGCGCCTCGTGAGTGGCTGGGCACAGGGAGAGCCAGTAGCAGCTCTGCCCCATGTCTGTGAGTCTCTGGATCAGCATCCCTGAGCCGTATTTAAAAAAGACTGATGCAGTGTGGATCTCCATGATCCGGGCTCTGATAGGCTAGTCTGCTGGGTGGATTTCTAATGAGGGGGAAGTCCGGATGTGGAAAATGGAGGCGCTCATGGAGTGGGGACGCTCGCTCTAGCTTGTTGCGAGGCTCTGCTGGGGTGGCGGGCCAGGGCTAGTATCTGCCATCCCTCCCGGGTGCCTTGTGAGCGGCTGGGCACAGGGAGAGCCAGTAGCAGCTCTGCCCCATGTCTGTGAGTTTCTGGATATTTTAATTAGATATTTTAGATATTTTTCTTTATAGACTACGACCATACTACCCTGAACACACCCGATTTCGTCTGATCTGATGACAGATATACAGTATAAAAGTATAATATCATTTATTGCAACATTGTAATTGAAAGATGATGGACAAATTTTTCAAAAAGACTAGCTGAATTAAAAATATAAAGTTTCTATGGGATGTTTACTTACTATTCAAAAATTTATTCATAAAATGGTAAGTGTCTTTAGCAGAGGACAAACTTGTCTGCCTCTTAAACTTAAGATTTTTTTCAGCCTACCATACTGTAGTTAATACATTTCTGTTATTGAAGTTAATCAGTTTATGGTATTCTTTCAGAGAAGTCTGTACACACAAAGTCAGCATATATAGGTGAGTGAGAGAGTCATTAGGCCAAATAAGTATATCATATAAAAGTTTAGGAAACAAAATGGTAAGGACTCTGAACAAGTAGTCGGGGATAAGGGAAAGGAGTATCATACTGATAATGTTAATATCGAAGCTGAGGCTGAGGTCTCAGAAAAATGCTGAACCCACCCTGCCCCCAAAAAGAAGCTTCTCTTCAGAAGAGGAAAAATAATTGTTTTGCTCTAAACCTAGAAGATGCACAAATAATTCTGGTTCGTGTGTCTGGGGAGCTGCCCAGTGGCATTCGGGGGCTACTTGCAACTCCTGGTGACTCATGGGATCCATATGGAGTGTTGGGATCAAATCTGGTGGTGGCTGCCTGCAAGGCAATTTTTTAAAGAAAATTATTATGCCACCATGAGATATATGCAATTTCATGTGCTCATAATTGGTTCTCATAGTGTTTCAATACCCGTCCCTCCAACAGTGACCATTCCCACCACCAATGGCCTCACCTACCTTCCACCCATCCCCAGCCTGCCTCTATAGCAGACACCTTTTATTTTCCTCTCTTCCTCCTCTGTCTGTCTCTGTATTCTATCTCTTCTTTTACAAGTCTGTGACTTTCCCTACAGACATTGAGGGTTTATCATGTCTTTTTGTGTATATTCAATGGTGAGTTCTACTCTGGCATTACCGCTTCCCACACTTAGTAGAACACTCGTGTCTATTTATATCCCATTAATGAATGCAGTCATTCTATATCTATCCTTTTCCTTCTAATTTCACTCAGCATGATATTCTCCATGTCCATCCATTTGCAGGTGAATTTCATGATTTTATGAAATCATGAAATTTTCTGACAGCTGCATAATATTCCATTGTGTAGATGTACCACAGTTTCTTTAGCTAGTCCTCTGTTCTCGGGCACTTAGGTTGTTTTTCAAGATTTTGGCTATAGTTAATAGAGCTGCAATGAATAAAGAACTATAGATAGTGTCTCTGCTATGTGTTTTTGGAACTCCAGGATATATTTCCAGAAGTGGTGTTGCTGGGATGCAAGGTAATTCTTTTTTTGCTTTTTGGATCACACACGGCTATGCTCAGGGGTTACTCCAGGCTCTGCACTCAGGAATTACTCCTGGCGGTGCTCGGCAGACGATATGGGATGCCGGGGATAGAACCCAGGCCAGCATGGGCTGGCCGCATGCAAGGCAAACTCCCTACCCGCTGGACTATCGCTCCGGCCCCAGGATGCAAGGTAATCTTAATCTCCCACCCCATAGACATGCTTTTGGATGATGAATAGAAACAGCTCACATCCCTTGGACAGCCATGCAAATAGAATATCCTGAATAAAAAAATATGAATCGTGGCTTGAGAGATAGTATGGAGTAAGGCTGTTGTCTTTTAAGTAAACAACAGGACTTGAGGAAGAGTTAAAAAAAAGGCTCAAGAGAGAATGTGTGGATGATGTTACAGCAGGTGTGGCATTTGTATTGTATGCACCGACCTGAGTTCAATCCCTGATATCCCCTACTGTCGACCTTTCGGCTAAGATCAAGTGTAGTATCAGAAAAGAACTATGAACAGAAAATGATGAAAGGAAAATTCCACTAACAAAACTGAAATTGGGTAATTGGGGTAATAGTATAGTGTTCAGAATATTTATCTTGTGTGCAAATGATTTGGGCTTAATCCTCTGCACCCCGTATGATCTCCAAAGCTCTTTAAGGAGTAATACCTGAGTGCAGAGCCAGAAATTAGCCATGAGAATTTAGTCCAGGCTCTACTCCTCAAAAAAGAATGAAATTGGATTACTCCTTACACAATGGGAAAAAAAAGAGAAGTGGTTTAGTAGGTTGATGTTGGCAATACAATTTTGTTAAACCACATTAGAGTGTGACCCACTGGTGACACAAACAAATATCAATATGTTAAAGACATATTGAGACTTCAGCAAATTATTAACTACATGGAAAAAAATCTTAGGCAAAATATTCTATTGCTTTAGGACTATCTTCAGGGATTTGACTCAGCAACAAAATCAAAAGCCATGTTTATAAAAGGTGTGTGTTAAACTAGACGCTTCATTATTGTGAAAAATGTATCATTTGTTTCAATAAAACAAAAATACTCCTTGGTAAAAATAGTGAAAATAATTTATATAGAAAAAGGCTAATATCCAAGATATACACCCAAAATATATGACACCCAGAAAGTTCAGCAACAGCAAGAACAACATAAAAAATCCTTTCAAAACATAAGAAAATCTGGACAGTATCTTCTAAAAAAGAAGACATTCACTTGCACAAGACATATATAGAAATACAATACCAGATAGTTTCACTATGTGGTGTATAAAGAAGTAAACAGATTGAAAAAGTAGCATAGGAGGTGAGGCACTTGTTTTGCATTGAGTTTAGGCACCAATAATGCTGTTTCAAATCCTGGCTTCACATACGATCCCCTAAACACCAAGCACAGAAATAAAAACAGCACCTAAGCATGGCTGGGTATGGGCTACCCCTTAATAGAGAAAAGGAGAAATAAATAACATTTAAATGTGTTATTTTGTGTAAATAACATGTCTTTAGTGACTGACTATAGAAGAGATATACTACCAGGAGTCACAGAGAAGTTGGAGACATCGAAACGATCCGGTGAACTATAATGAAAGGGTACTGCTTGCCACTTTGATAGTGAGTATGGCATGGGTACATTGGAGTTCTGAGATATATTTAAGACAAATATTTATAGTCATGTATAACCTATTGATACCTTGATGATAAATGAATTTTAAGCTTGAAAACGTGTGTTTTGTGTATAGATAGATGTGTGTGTTTGTATGTGTGTATAAAATGCAAAAGAAAACTGAAAGATGAAAGACAACATTGTTATATTTACTCTTTGTTGGAAAGCAGAATATGAAGAAGGCAGATTTTAATTAATCTTGTGTACTTTGTACAAAAAAAAATCTATTACTAATATTGCTTGGGTAAGTTTTAAGATATCAATTTTCTTGCCAAGAATGTGTTTATTAATTTAATTGTTGTTTAAAATAGTTTTATAGTTTACAAATTGAATTACAAATACAATTATTTAATTGTCCACATTTTACTTTCCCTCAAAGCCATAATACTTAAATTCAGGAAGATAAGATTATATTGCTTGATCTAGATTTATAATTCTTATAAAAGAACTCTTCAAGTAAATAGTCTATTCAGTGTGGATAATATTATTCTAAAGAGCTTATCCAGTACCATCCAAGATATTAGCCTCTCTTACCTCACTGGTTTCCTGATAAATATATGTATATGCTCTACTGACAGTATCACCTGGAGACAGAATCACCGTTTGGTAGAACAACTCAATGAGTATCCCTTCCCTGTGATAAAACAATCCATCCCACAAAAGAATTTCTGATATGACTCAAAGCTTTTTTGACAGCCTCAATAATTATTCATTACTACTCTTTCATAGCATTACTTTGCCACATCAACTATATCTCTGTGTGTCAGATATGCCCAAGTTCTTGGCTGTTATATGTGTTCTGACCTATCTTTCGTCTCTTTCCATTTTAGCATGATCAAATTCACAGGTTTTTGATAAATTACACTTGAATTAAAGCTCCAGGATTGCCAACTATTTCTCTGAAATATAATAAATAATTTAACATATTTTCTTTAATTTATTCATATAAAGAAAATAAAAATGATAAGTTATAGGGGCTATAGATATTAAAGTAAATAGGACATTTGTCTTGCAAACTGCTGACCCACATTCGATTTCTAACATCCCATATGGTTTCCTGAGCACTACCAGGAGTAATTCCCGAGGTGAGATTCAGGAATACCCTTGAGCACCACCAGGTGTGGTTCCAAAACAAATCATAATAAAATAGAAAAATAAGCATCTAAATGAGACAAATCAATCAATTTATATATTTATCTTTATTATGGTTACCTAACAATTAATTAATATTTGTTTAAAAACTCAGATATCAACAAGCAATATTTCCACTTTTATCATGCCACACCTGGATTTTCTTAGGTGTTAGTCCTGACTGCATTCAGTCATCAGTCTTGGTGTTGGCCTAAGCACCATAGGAGTCGCTGGACATCAAGCACAGGTCAGCTGTGTGCCTGGTAAGCACCCTACCCACTGCCCTATCATGTCAAACAAATAGTTCCAATCTTTATTAGCTCCATCCTCATCTAGCTGTTTGCTGTTATTCCAAGCATTTAAATCTATAGATCAATAATTCAGTGCATTATATTTTGCATTATTGAGATTTCAAAGCATGACTTACATCAAGCATCTTCATAATTTTAAAGGTAGTTTAGACAGAAAATAATTGATGTCTAGTTAGGTATCTTGATAACTTCTTTGTACACCACTGACTATATCCAATATCCTAGCCTCCATTATCAATAATTTTAGTTCTAGGCATCATTTCAGATAAACTATCTGCCCCAGTCCAATACAATTGGAGCTTAGAAAGCAGGACTTTTAATTATACTATGTAAATACATTTTTTGTAAAGAAGGGAGGCAAAATCTGATAAAAATTTCTTTCTGGAATGTGTATCTTGGTAAGTGATTGTTAAAAAACACAAGAATCCCCCAAATAAGAGCTAGCCCACTTATTACTATTGATGCACACAGCCATTATCTCTTCTGTAAATAATGCTGGCCATGGGCAAGGAGTGATTGACAAGATCGCTTTGCTTACTAGACCTCAAGATTTATAGGCCTGCACTGAATTTAATATACACATTGAAACAAGTAATTTAATAAATTGTTGAAGTGTTAGGAGAAACTATTCTAATTTAAAGGGAATACAGGTCAGGAATATTATCTAAAACTAAAGCATTGACATGTTAGAGAGCTAGGAGAGCAGATAGGTTTCCTTGCAAAAACTGATCTGAGGTTCAATACCTGGCATCCCTTAGGATCCCTCAAAGAGGGCTAGGAATGGTACCTAAGCCAGGAGTAAGCTTTAGCACTGCTCTATGTGGTTCTCAAAAACAATACCAACAACAGTAACAGCATTAGGAATTTAAACCCAATAGTCTACCCAGGAAATAACTCCGAACTCTTTTTACTGCAGTTAAGCTGGTCCAAATCCTGGAAAAGAAAAGATATAAAAAAAAAAAAAAACCTTAATCACTTGAAACACCATCTCAACCATCTAATTCTTCCCTAGAGCACTTGGTAATTATAGCACATTTTCTCAGTCAATTGCCAAGGAATAATCCTTTAGTAGGCTTATACTGTCCTATTATTAGTACAGATTTTTTTTTCAAATAACAAATAGAACCAAACAAATGCTTTGCCATATCTCAGAGAATGGAGAAGTAACATTCTGCCTGATCCCACTTGTTAGCAAAGAAATGCCAAAAAAAAAAAAAAAAAACAAGTTGCCCTGTGAGGTGGTGACATTATGTGGTAAAAATGAGTCAATCACAAACTGACAGTCATTGTTCAGAGACCTTAGGGAACGGAATGGATTTAACTGGAGTGCAATATTGAAAAAATTAAGTGTTCCTTATACCCATTGTCTTGCAAATCCATATATTAACCAGAGTAGGACATTGAAAACACTTAAGCTTCCCTTAGATCCATTATCTTGTAAATTTGGATACTAATTTTAAATGTAAAAAAATATGTGATTTTAGTATTGGAGGTGTATAAGAGTGGTTATCTTGGGTGAAGAACACAGCAGTAGCATGACGTAGGAAGAAGCAGAGCATGTTTAGATTTTCCTGAACAAATGTAGCTGAAGTGGAGTCTAGTGAGGATCATTTTTTGTCAGCCTTTATTGAGGCAAAATGTTTATTTCAAGCTAGAATATTCCTATGTTGACATGATCTCTTAATGGAAATGAGAAATTTTAATATCTCTAGACATTCTAGGCACAAGAACAGATATTTACCTCTAAACATGTATTTTACTGACTATTAAAAAATATGACATATAACATTATCTATAGACCCTAGGCAGTATGCATGATAAATAACAAAAGCTATGTGTAACTAAAGGTGGAGATACCCCTTACCTGACCCTGTTGTAAATGTTGGCATGACTAGAGTGCCAGTTCAAGGAAACACGATGGATTTCTACTCTGACAGCTCAGCTGGAAGAAGATACCAATTTTAGGTTGTCAAATATTTCTGGGACTTTCTCAAGAATGTCAGAAGCTTTGCTTGAAAAAAAATTGAAAATGAAATGTAATTACAAGAATATCTAGAATCTGCATTTTTGTTTTACCAAACTTCATATAGTTGTGCAAAAATATCAAAAATGGACTGAAGAGCCAAACATTTATGCACACCTATAATCATCTTTCTTTATAACCACCAAATAGTATGTAGAGTTAAGTCAAATTTTCTAAAGTTTTAGTTAATGCAAACCCAAAGTAAAACTTAAAATTTAATTACTGTCAACTGTATCAAAATTATATATATGCATATATGTACATTATATGCAGATATATACATATACACATATGTACAAACATGTATGGTGTATAAAAAAGCAAAGCAAGAGAATAAAAACCACCAAAATATGTTTAAACCTTCAGTCTCTAACAATGGAACTGAGGTAGCCTACAGTAATATTGAAAGGAGGAGTAGACAGGGAGGGCTGTGGGGCAGTGGTGAAGGAATAGTTGTATTTTGTGGTGATGGTGATTGTACTATACCCCTAAAGCATAGACCTTTTACAGAATGGTAACCAAGACCCTCAATAGGTGAAGGAATGTAATGCATTAAAAAGTTGAAATAAGATCTGGTTACCAATTTAAATTATCATATCAGTAAGAGTTTTCCATTTACAGTTCAGGGATTAGATGGGTTATTAAGGAAATAAGGTAGAAAAAAAGTGTTATAGTGGAGATACAGAAGAACTCAATTAGCTGAGAAATAGTCATAACATATACATTATTGCAGTCTTAACTGGCTTTTGTTTTTGCTCCTTTGGTGGATGATCGCCCCTCCCCATGAATGTTATTTTTCTTGTGATAATTGGGGTGACACACACACTTGACTGTGTTGCTTGAACAGTTGGTTGTGAAGAATGCATATTTAATGGTGGGAATCTCATACCTGGTTGCAATATTCACAGTCTGCCACAGGGATCACCTGGGAACATAATCCACTTATTATTATAGAGTTTGCATATATGGTTGCCAGGGTATGGTGCTCACATACTTTCTGCTTTAATGTTCACCTCACATTCCATTCCCGCCAGCAGCCACACACCTAGCCTTGTTTTTGCACATCATCATCTGTGAGGTACGCAATGGAGGGCCAAATCCTTTGGTTGTGTTGCTAGAACACACCTGAGAGATGTGGCAGAAAACTGCTTGAAATGCTATGTGTCAGGCTGCAGAGCTCTCAGGCTCCAGTAACAAGCTGTAAGGATAATGCTTCATTCATAGAAATGCTAGGGTAACCTTCATGCATGCAAGGTATCTAACTCCTGCGCTCATGTTTGTGTGAGGAAGGGCGGGCAGGAGCAGATAGGAGATATGGGCTGCTCTAAAGTACCAAATCCACAGGAGTGTGTGCAACGCGTCACTGCTAGCAGGCGGGTTTAAAATGGGGCAAATCCCTTCCTAAGTGACAAAACTGCAAGAATAGGGAAGGCTGCTCCTTGCTGGTATCTCTTGTGTTGAAAATAGCTCAGCTGCACAACTCAGTGGCCACAAAAGGGTGCATCAGCAGGACAATAGAGTCCATAGTTGTCTTTGTGAGGAATGAGCCAATTCTTGGTCACCGGAAGAAGCCTAGCACAGTCTACAAGAATCCTTACCCAACACCCCTATGGGGTAATATATTTGTGATTTCTTGTCTTGTGTGAAGTTCCTTTTATTACAAGTTCTTTCATAAGTATTATTTGCCTTGCTTTTGTCTAGGACATCTTTCTCATTCATAGAATAAACATAGATCACACACCCTCTCAGTTCTCCTTACCCTGGTTATATTTGCAATGTACCATTACTACTGTCTTAAAAGCACAAACACGCACTTTTTTAATTTCTTGTTGGTGTCCTTTTACTGTATGTATTTCACTCTTATGAAAATACTTTTCAGGGGAATGATATTTAAGCCAATCTAGCAATGCTCAGGGATTACTTTTCGAACTCTGCAATGAAGAATCACTCCTGGTGAGCTTGTGGGATCATATGGGATGCTGTGGATCAAACCTGGGTTAGCTACTTACAAAGCAAGTGCCCTACCCACTGTCCTATATCTCCAGCCTATAGAAATTAGCATATGCTAATGTCTGCCTAATTAATCCATTTGAAACAGATCTTACTATATGCAATGTTTTTAAAATGTCTTTAACATTCCATCACCAAAACAAAAAGTACAGTTTATCAAATACGTTTGAATAAAAACAATAAAGATACTGAACATAGATGATTGCTGATTACTATAAAATATCTTAATGGCTACTACATCTTTACATTAGCTTACTATGTATTCTGTATGCATATTTGACCATACCTCAAACATTGAATCACAAAAGCCCAAATAAGAATAAGATAGGAATAGAGATAAATGAATGAATATGAGCTAGACCAAGATCCTGTTTCACTATTTCTTCAGTGTTTGCTGTGGCAGGCCAATTTTCTTTTAGCTCTGAAAGCATTAATTCAAGAAATTACTTATATCATTAATGCAGTTATAAATTGGTGGTTGTAATTTTAAAGTCATCTTTTTTTCCTGCTCTCTGCTCCAGTGACATATGACTACTATTGATTGTAAATGTCAAATTAAATTTCAAGGCATATTTTCCTTGCATTGGGATCAATACATGACTTGACATTCTTCTTTGATAAGACATTGAAAGTTATTCTTCACTTATGTGACATTTTGGCTGTTCCCTCTCCTTTCTGAATATTTCAGTTAGATATTGGCAGCTTTCACAACCAAAGTGTTTACAGACAAATACATTCTTGCAGTGTAAACCCAAACTTCCAAACTAAGCAAAAAATGTGAGATCTTGAAACATATGCATATTAACTGTGAATAAATTCAATACAAAAAACACAAATTTATAAAAACTGATTAAGATTTCCCATCTGTGTTAATTATTTATTGACTTTTTACAAAAGTATTCTTAGTTTTTCAAAACAACTTAGTGTAGAATTAATTCAGTCATTTATAAATGTTTACTTAAAGCCTTTTAAGGGCTCAGATGTTATATATAGGAAAATAGTTTTAATGAGTTACAGAGATAAGAAATTTAGAAAATTTTTTTTTAAATTTTAGTTTTACACTTTAATAATATATTTATTAATTTTATTATTCAATAATTTATATATTGGCACAACCACTAGAATGGCAAACAGCATGGAAGGTCTCAAAACTTTAAAATATTACCATATTCTATCATATGATTAAAATATTGTTGGCTATTGTCAAAAATATTGTCGAGATTTATTGTCAAAGATATCATCAAAATTGTTATTCCCAAAAATATTGTCACTTCAGGGCATATATCAAAAAGAAACAAAATCACTATATTTGAGTATTATCCATACTCCTATATTGATTATTGTATTATTCATTACAATAAATATACTGAAACAATCAATGCATCTACAGATATATTAATGTGTAAAGAAAATTTTCCATATACCCATAAACCAAGAACATTATTCAGACTTTTATAAAATAATAAAATTCTATTGCTTGCCACAGCATGGATCAAAAGAAATTCATTTGCTAAGTAAACTACGCCAGACAATAAGGATAAATATCATGCAATTTCATTTATACCTTGAATTAAGGGAGGAAAAATACACACCAGAATTATGAGTAACAGAAAATAATAGTGATTACTAGTGCATACTGTGTGAGGAAAAAGGTGAGATTTTGTTTCAATGGCCACTGATGCTCAATCCTAATTCCTGGCTCTACACTAAGGAAGCAAAATTGGTAGTACTCAGGGTAACATAGGGGATGCTGGAGATTGAACCTGAGTCAGCTTAATGCTCAACTAGTGTCTTACCAGCCATATTATCTCTCAGTTCCAGGGGAGAATTTTTTAATTTTTTATTATAATTATGTTAATTTATTTTTTGGCCTTTTTGGGTCACATCCAGCAATACCCAGAGATTACTTTTGACTCTGCAGTAATGATTTTCTCCTGGCAGTGCTAAGGGAAGCATGTGGAATGCTGGGAATTGAACCCATTTCAGCAGCATGCAAGACAAAAATGTTCAACCTTCTGTACTATTGTTCTGGCCCAAAGAAACTACAAAGGCTGGTCTGAAATGATCATTGAAAGGTTCTCTTTAATGTTATATAACTTGATTTCACAAGAACAGTTTTGGAGATAAACAGAAATTATGGTAGCACAACTGTGAATACTCCATAAAAAGAAACTATACTTAAAAGTGATCCAGTCGTAAACGTTTATGTTATGCTTACTTTAGTACCAAACATAAATAACCAGAACTGGAGTTATAGTACAGTAGAGAGGGTGCTTTGCCTTACACATAGCTAACTAGGGTTCAATCTCTAGCATCACTCCTCTCATTGCCCTAAGACCTGCTCAATTTTGTGCTGAAGCAATTTCTAGTCACCCGCTAATGTGAATTTGTAGGTTCACCCCCCCAGCTCTGTGTAACAGACACCTCCTGAATCCTTCCCAGGCAATTATGACTCTCCAGACAAATAGAGGCAATGGAAGAAATAATTCACACTGATGAACTAATATGTATCTCTGAAAGAACTCTCAGTACAAAGAGAGATGCATGTAATCTGAAGCAGACCTCAAAGAAGCATTATTAACAAGTTTACTGAAATGATGAGATCAGTGGAAAAGAACTGAAATGAGGAATAAGAAAGTATAAGAAACAAAAACAATAAAGGACACAGTAACAAAGCAGGCAATAGAGAAGTATAGGTCAGATGATCCAAAGGGCTGGGTTGCGTGCTTTGCTTGTGGGAGTCCTGAATTTGATTCTCAGTGATGTCTAATTCTCCAAGCATCACCAGGGATCATGCAAAAACAGCATCAGGGATAACCCTTAAGCTCAAGGAAGGTCCCCCAAAGAAGCAAATATGGTAAAGTGGTTTAACAGTACAATTAAAGAGATTAAACATTGAACCAATAGGCTTAATGATAAAGATTATGACCTAAAGAGGCTAGAAAGAATATTTTCTAATGTAGATAGTGCAACCGTTAATGGCACAACTCTCAGAGGAAAACTATAGACATTTTTGTGATTTCAGAAAGAGATCAGAAAAAGAAAAAGGGTATAAATGTGATTTAAAGAATAATAGCTATGGATTTCTCCAAGTTAAGATAGATGGATGTTATGTTAGACATCTAGATATAAACCCGAATGTTTCTAAACAGAGTGAAAAGATACATACCAAACAAATTATAATTAAAATGACAAAGATCAAAGATATAGAGAAAATCCTAATAGCTGGAAGAGAAACAGAAATAAATAAGACTCATAAGACCCTAAGTATATTTTTTTCACAGTCATGGTATAGACCGAAAGAAGTCATGATAAATGCAAAATGCTAAATTAAAAAGTTCTCCAACATATAATTCTACCCAGCTAGGTTTTCACTCAGTATGAAGAATTAAACAAGTGAAAGAAGGAATCCAGAGTTCCAACCTCTCTCGACGTTCTAGAGTCAGGGGCGCTGCCTTGTTTGCCAAGGCATTGAAAATCAGATGGGCTGGACATGTAATGTGATTTGGAGACGACCGCTGGACTAGAGCCATTACTGACTGGATCCCATGGATGTCAAAAGATCATATAGCCGCCCACCTACAAGATGGTCAGACTTCTTCGTCAAGACCTTGAACGAACGGTTTGAGGCTCTCTGTATTCCTGAAGCAACCAGATGCCATTGGGCTACACTGACACATGATAGGGTCCAATGGAAATGTTACTGGTGCCCGCTCAAGCAAATCGATGAATAATGGGATGTCAAGTGATCAAGTGATCAAGTAATGAAGAAGTCAAGAATTTTCCAGAAACAACAGTTAAAGGAATTTACTGCAGGCAAACAGTCATCCAAGAAAGATTTAAGAAACTTTGCTAAAAGGAAAAGAAATTCTACTTGGAAGTAGGGAGATACTTAAAAATCATATAACATGAAAGTGAAGAAGGGTAATGATGAAGACTATTTGCAAGATCACTGAAATTTTTTTTGTTATTTTGATTCTATTGACTTTAGATAGCAAGTTTACATATTATTTTATTTATTAAACTACTATCTGATTCCTTTTAAATAGATATATCTCTCACTTGATCACTTGACATCCCGTTATTCATTGATTTGCTCGAGCCGGCACCAGTAACATTTCCATTTGACCATATCATGTGCCAGTGTAGCCCAATGGCATCTGTTTGCTTCAGGAATACTAAGAACCTCAAACTGTTCGTTCTGGGTCTTGACGAAGAAGTCTGACCATCTTGGAGGTGGGCTGCCACGTGATCTTTTGATATCCCATGGTATGAAGTTGGTAACAGCTCTAGTCTAGCGGTCATCTCCAAATCGCATTACATGTCCAGCCTATCTGATTTTCGATACCTTGGCAAGCGAGACAACTTCCCTGATCTATCTCTATTTATATTTAATATATTTATTCATTTAATTTTTTTTTATTTTATCATTAGTGTATTAAATTAGATACTTGATATTATCTTATTTAGTATTTGACTCTAAGGTTAAGACTAACTGATTTTCTTTTGAGAAATTTTAGTTTGAGAATTTCATGTTTTCCTAATTCTTCTTTTATTGAATAATGCAAAAGTATTGTGCTTCAGATAATTTATATGTTTCATAAATTATATTTTATTCTTGTGAAAAGGTTTATTTTTTCCAGATTATAACTTGGTTTGGATCAAATTCCAAAACGTTTCTCTTGGATGGCAGCTCAAATGTCTGCTCAGTTGCGTTCTTCATTGGGACACTTTGACCCTAACTATATCCGTAGTATAATTTAGGTGACAGATCTCTTACTGTCTCTTAGAATAATAACAGCAATATTTTCATTTTAGCTAATATTAAATAAGAAATCAATATGTCATGATTACCATATACCAGATCCACTGATCTGCTGTGGGCTAGTAGAGTTGTTTCTAGGTCTGGTTATTGCAAAGTGATGCATTGATATGAACATAGGTGTTCATATATATTCTGTGAATTGCTGTTTTTGAGGTCTTAGAGTTGGTGCTCAGGAGTAAAATTGCTGGGCACCTATTCCATATCACTTTCCATAAAGTCTGAACCAGATAATACTCCCACCAATAGTAAATGAGGGAAGATTTTCAATCTGAAATAAGGTGAAAAGACAGGTGTGTCTCAGAGAAAGGATGTGCTGGATAAAATCCTATAAGAAAACTGATAAAACAGACGTAATAGCCTTTTGGGACACATCCTTTCATCTCACATATTGATACCATCAGGAGACTCGTGTTTTTTGAGAAAAATCTCAGGGAGAATGTGCTTAGGTGTTTCAGAAGTAGGAACAATATGCAATCCATCTTTCAGGGCTTATAGGTAATTATCAGATATTCAATATTTATTCAGTGAGAGAAAGATAGTAGATCATGTGGATTCATTTTATTCTTTCTCATTTTGCTGATCACAGAACTGAGTCACAGAGATAACAAGAAAGTTCCAAGATTATCTGTTTGATTGTGTCTATTGAGCTGAAATAAAAACTTTCAACCTATTATTAAGAACAGAAAATGATAAGAACAGTTACGGTGTGTATGAATTCAAGATTGAAAATAACTATAATACTGTTCCTGCAACTAAGATCCCCTTAGAATGGCTATGACAACATCATAAAGGAGCCCATCTATAAGAATTACACTTTGGTGAAAAGAAAGAACCCAAAGTGTTAGCTCTATCCTCACTGAGTTCAATCACACTAACACATGCCTCCCAAACTGGCAATCAAGCCCCTAACATCATCTTATTTTTTTCTCAATTCTGTATTTTGGAAAGGACAAGCTATTTCTTGGTACTTATGGCCTAGTTTCAAATAGTGGTAACTATAGTTTCTAACACCCTGCAAGGAAGGCATTTCTAAAGCAGCTATCAAAAATACATATTCATTTAGTTGTGGAGAATATACAAGCAATACCTTCCTTCTACCTGTGGGAAACATCATTTTTCCAACATGAATTTGTTCATAAAAGAGGAATATTTGTGCCAAGGACTCAAGTGAAACAAATGTCCTTCTTGATGGGGTGTCCACACTAATTCAGAGCTATAAAATAAGAATTTTAAATTCACCTTTCTGTGATTTGGCATTTGAGACTTCTACATAATTGAACTCGTGTTGAGCTACATGAAAGAACTCAATGGATAGCACTACATGGTGAAATACTAGGCTGGTGCTCTGAGATTTCCACAGTACCTTTCAAAAGGTGCTTATTTCTGGAGTGGGCTGTTAGGCATCCTATCATCGTTCTTTCTTTGAAATGTCACCCTTGTTCTGTCAAAGGCTCCTGTCTGCGTGGCTGACCAGCTTTGCAAATGTCTGACAGAAAATTGTCAGAAAAAGCTATAAACGGAGATACCTTTTGTCTCTAAGTAGAGAGGATGGTGATTTTTGGACAGCATAGATCGACTGAACAAATGCTAGGTGAGTTCACTAGCTCTTTTGAAAGACATATAGATAATGCCAACAGGTTGAGCAATTTCCTCATTTTACTGCCTCATGTAATTCTCTCAACATTGTCACCCTCAAGTCTCGCTTCAAATAATTCTCTAGAGCTTCCTGAGACTCTGACAACTTGATGATTCCTAGGGTGTTCAGTATTTGCATGTTGTGTCTTCACTATTTGTGAAAAAAAGGAAAAGACACCAAGAATAAAATAGAGTTCCAGCACAAATAAACATGGGTCTTTAACACAGAAAATGATCGCCTGCAATCTATTACCTTCAGTGAGAATTACCTAAACTGGCAAATCCAACAATTTTGATGGAAGAAAGCTAAAGTGCCCTTGTGCTTTTAGTGTCTTTCTTTCTAATAGTCTGTGATGTAGAATTGAGCAGGACTGTAGAACACAAGTTTTTTTCAGGGGAATCACAACTGCAAAGAATGTCAGTCCCTAGAACAAGTAAACTCAAGGGTTGATGTCCTTCCAGGTAATTTGTATGTCTATGATTTCCCTGTTGAGAGATTAAATAATACACATAGATCATAGCAGAGAAATTCGATCCAATATTTTTTCTTTATGTTAATAAGAAATTGATGTGGCATAAGGCAGTAAATATCTTTGGTCTTGGGGTTATGATTCCTTTTATATTCATAAGAGGGGAAGAAGTAAAGCAAACAGATTGGAAATGAATACAGGAAGTCAGAGCAAGCAAAGCAGAGACTTCTCAGCAAGCACTACCAGGGGAACAAGTGACTGGGAAGGAAAATCTACAACTATGACAGATAAATCTTTAAAAGTTCATTGTGAACTACTTTGATACTTAAAAATGCCAAGGAGAACAGTCAGAATGAAATCCCCACAGTACTGTGATCTATATCTCTATGAGTTTAAACAGAAAATATTAGAGAAAATGGAAAAATTGAAAGTTCATAAATTTGATATGTCTATACTCAAGTTAACTACAAGAAGTATGTGGGCAAATAGCACTACATATATGTGGTCATAAAAAGAATTATAAATATAACGAGCAAGTATATACATAAATGTGTGATAACTCATGAATCGAACACAGTTTTTGAAAGACATAATCTCAGAAGAAATAGAAAATTCATATATGCCTACATCTATTAATAAAATCTAACCAATACTATTCTGAAACATACACCAGACCACTATAGTCAATAATAAATTGATTCAAACATTAAGGCAGATATTACAAAATTCTTTACAATATTTTAATGGTTTAGAAAAATCTCTATCCAAAGACAATATTCAATAACCATTTATGACAAAATTCATAATTAACTAGAAATAGTGTATAACTACTTCAATTTCAAATAATGGAGAACTACTTCAATTTCATCATGAAAATGTACAAATAAGTGGACCAACCCACTATAACATGTCCCTCAATAAAGAGAAACAAAATTTCTCTGCTAAGATCATAAGTGGGAGAAGGATATCCCTCTCCCAAGTTCTTTTAATATAGTTCTAGAAGTCCTTGAAAATGGAATAAACCAATACAAAATTAAAGAAGAAACAGATAAAGCTGTCTTTATTTGCAGATGGCTTATTTGTCTATTGAAAATCTAAAATAATTTTCAAAAACTCTGTAACTAGCAATATTATATGTAGGATCAAAAGAGTGTATCAGTACCAGTTATTTTATTTATTTTTATTTTTTATTTTTGCTTTTTGGCTCTTTGCTCAGGAATTACTCCAGGCAGTGCTCGGGGAACCATATGGAATGCCAGGGATGGAACCCAGGTAGACTGCGTTCAAGGCAAACACCCTACTCGCTGTACTATCACTCCGACCCAGTACCAGTTATTTTAATATATCACAGGATTAAATGAGTGTTATAAAATTCATTTTTATTATGGTTTGGTTACTGTGTGGATATGGTCGATTATGCTGAGTCCTTTCTGGAGGCCTGCTTGCTCGCATAGTTGTCCTTCATCTAGTGCTCTGCTAATCCTGTTCAGGATGACTCGTGTAAAGAGCTTGTAGATGACAGCAACAGGCAGATGGGGCGAGAGTTGCCCATGTCGTGAATGTCTCACTTCTTGAACAGTAGAACTGTCCTGCTGGTTTTCCATTGGGAGGGCACCTTGCATTCAGACAGGTAGCGTGTGAAGAGCCGAGCTAGTGTATTGATGAGTACTGATGGCAGATTCTTCAGGTGTTCGGGTCTGACTTTGTCTGGGCCTGGTGCTGTTCCCTTCTTTACTGACTAGATGGCATGTCAGATTTCAGAAGGGAGAACGTTGGGAAGGACATATCCATCCTTTGGAATTTGTGCGTGGGCAGGTGGATGTGGCTATCAAAGAGATTTGAGTAGATGTCCTGGATAATCTTCTCCATTGCCTTTCTGGAAGATGTGATAGATCCATCAGGGCGTTGGAGGGCAGTCATCTTGGTCTTATAGTTGGTGAAGGACAGGCGGGCGGTGCGAATGCTTTGACTGGCTTCTGCTGCCTCTTCCAGTATTTCTGCTCTTCTGTCTTTGAGGTCTTCTTTTATTGCTTCTCTGCACCGTTTAGCAAGCTCGGACGTTAGCATTTGGTCTCCTGAGGCTCGCGCCTTGTACGTTGGCAAAAGAGCTCAAGAGTTTCTGAAGACAAGCGTCCTTTTGTGTCTTTCTTTCTCTCAGTACACACATTAACCAAGCTCATTGAGGTTTGTAGGGAGTACAATATGCTACTCTGTCTCACGCTCATTGATTTTCAGAAAGCCTTTGATTCTGTGGAGACTGAAGCAGTCATCGGAGCCCTAGTCAAATAGGGTGTTCAAACCCAATACATCAAGATCCTTCGTGAGCTGTATTACGGATTCACCACCAGGATCTCACCATTCTACAAAGAAGTGATCATTGATGTCAAAAGAGAGGTTCGACAGGGTGATACCATTTCACCAAAACTCTTCAGCACCATCCTCGAGAACATCATGCAACAATTAGAATGGGAAGGAATAGGAGTGAAGATAGATGGTCGGCAACTACGCCACCTCCGTTTCGCTGATGACATCGTTCTAATAACACCAAACATTAGCCAAGCGGCACAAATGCTGGCTGACTTTGACCGAGAATGTGGAAAGATAGGTATACAGCTGAATCTAAAGAAAACCATGTTTATGAAGAATGAACTAGTTCCAGAGGCCCCATTCACTCTCAATGGAACAAACATCTCTGAATGCAGCAGTTATGTGTACCTAGGTCGAGAAATCAACATGATTAACGACCTAAAACCTGAGCTGCACAGGAGGAAGAGAGCGGCATGGAATGCCTTCAAAGGCATCGAAGAAATAGCTAAAAGGACAAAGAACCTCCGGCTCTGGGCACATCTCTTCAACTCCACCGTTCTCCCTGCATTAACATACGCCTCAGAGACCTGGGCCCTACGAAAGCAGGATGAGAATACTATTCGGGTCTCCCAGAGAGGAATCGAAAGAGCTATGCTTGGAATATCATACCTCACTCAAGTGAGAGAAGGAATCCAGAGTTCTGACCTCCATCGCTATTCCAGAATCAGGGACGCTGTCTAGTTTACCAAGGCATCAAAAATCAGATGGGCTGGACATGTAATGCGATTTGGAGACAACCGCTGGACTAGAGCCATTACTGACTGGATCCCATGGGATGTCAAAAGATCACGTGGCTGCCCGCCTACAATATGGTCAGACTTCCTTGTCAAGACCCTGAAGGAACGGTTTGAGGCTCTTCATATTCCTGAATCAACCAGATGCCATTGGGCTACATTGGCACGTGATAGGGTCCAATGGAAATGTTACTGGTGCCCGCTTGAGCAAATTGATGAATAACGGGATTCAAGTGATCAAGTTATGGTTTAGGCTTTAGGGTTATTATTTTTTTGAAGTAAATGGCATTGGTGTACAAATTTACTAACGACCAGTAAAAGATAGTATTTCATTTTCAAAAGAATAAACAGATCAAAATAGAGAAGGCAGAAAAAGACTCTAATAAGTATACCCCTGTGATCTTTAAAAAGGGAAATCAGATCAACATAATATGATAAGTACACTGATGGTGTTGATAAAATCAAATGTCTACATGCAAAATAGATAAGTTTGCTGGGGCCCAAAAGATAGTAGAGTGGCTGGTATTTTCCTCCAATACAAAAAACCCAAAACAGTGCCAGGAGTGGTTCCTGAGTATTGAGCTAGGAATAAGCCCTACACTGTCAAGTGTGGCCCACAAAGAAAAGAAACTTAAGACAAATCTGCTTTACATTATTCAAAAAATTCACTTTAAACTTGATCATAGACTAACAGTAAAATGCAAAACAAAAATTGTACAAAACAATACAAAAACTTTATAATTTTGGAAATGATGACACTTTATTTAGAGACATTACCAAGAAGAAGCCCAAGTAATAAATAATTGATGCATTGACTTCATTAACATTTAAAATTTTAGCTATGCTAATGACAATACTAAGATAATTAAAAAGCAAGCCACAAACATGAAAAAAGTCAAAAGATATATCTTGTCTGGGAGCTTCTGGGGTCCCCAACATTATCAGGATAGAAGTTTCTTTATATATCTGAGGCTGCCAGGGAACGGATGAAAACTGGGGAGTCCAGCGCAGTTCCAAAAAGGCTTTTAATACTATAAAAACTCTATTACTACAATCCAATATAATGAAAGAACTCTAAATCTTTTCAGAACTTAGACCATACAAGAGAGTACAAGTCTCCCACCAAAGAGAGAGGCTCTCACCCTAGAGAGAGTCCTACCAAAGATGACACCTACCCAAAAAGGGGTGAGTGCCTCAAGTCAATTCCCTTATATACACCAAAGTATTCCTAACTGTTGACAGGGAGGGTCCTGTCAACAAAGAACCCTAAACAGCTTCTAGATAGTAGAAGAGTGTAGAAGGGTGGGGCCACACCCTACTACAGGTATAAACAAAGGATTACACCAAGGACTAATTCTTTCTTCTGAGATTATCTCTTATTTAAAACACTGGAGAGAGAGGAGGGCTGGTATAAAGTATTAACTCTTAATTTTATGGGCTTCATGTAATCTAGATGGTACCCATAAAATCCTTATTTGTTGTCTACACCAGGGTGATTCTGAGTATCTTGATCTCTGTTTACTGAAAGGGTCACATTGCCTGCATGAAGGCAAACTAGTATGATCCTTTCTATAATCTTAAACGATAGTCTCAACACAGCCAGAGTGGCAGTCTCCCAGTAAATTCTAACTGTCCCACACTGGGTCCAGTGGGTATAAACAGGAGCTGTGCCCAATCTAGATAACATAGAAGTCTTAGTATAGCTACAATAATAAGTCAGAAGATACTCATTCAGAGTGAAGGTGATTTCTGTAACTGCCACACTCTCCATCAGTGTTTACATAGAAAAGAGATCTCATTAGTATGAACCTTGGCTTAAGAACATGTAAATAGATTAAGCTTTGAGTGGATAAAACAGCAAAGCTCCCAAGCTAGCTAAGCCTGTCATCCAACAATATCTGATAATGGATGACCAACTAAAATATTTATTTAAAATAAATCCTAATACTAAATAACAAGAAAGTATTAAAATTATCCAAATACCTTAGCAGTCATCTTCTCAAGGAAGCTATAAAGGAACCCTGCAGATAGTACAATGACTGGGGTCCATTCTTGGTATGTTCTTATCTGGGTTTAATTCCTACCATCCTATGGCCATCAAGCATCCTAGTCAGGTGCAGCCCTGGAGGCCCTAAAACACTGCCAGGGTGGTCCAGGCACCCCTCACATTGAAACACCTGAGCAGCTCTAGACCTTCATCCCCTTGACTTAAACTGACAGCCCACTTGACAGGTGAAACACTCACACTTTCTCACTACAACTTGGAGAAAAAAACACCTACACGAACAACAAAAAAAAGAAGCTATAAAGGAATCTATAAAGAAGCTATAAAGGAATCACTATCTTCCCATTAATCATCTATTTGCTAGAGCGGGCATCAGTAATATCTCCATATGTCCTGTCTCATGCTAGTAGAACCCAAAGGCATCCGCTTGCTCCAGGAACATAAAGAGCCTCAAACCACTATATTAGGTCACAGGAATGACCTAATATAAATGTTGCTGTTATTTGGCATATCAAATATGACACGAGAAGCTTGCCAGGCTTGCTATGCGGGTGGCATACTCTTGTAGTCACCTCTAAATAAAGCATTTTTTGATGAACCGAGCGGCCACTAGCGGCCGCACAAGCTGGGCTGTGATAGCCTGGTCTGTTGGGTGGAATTGTGACAATAGAGAAGTCCGGATGTGAAATTTGGCGGCCCCCATGGATTAGGGGGTTGTCTGGCTTGTTGTGAGACTCTGTTGGGGTGGCAGGCCAGGGCTAGAACCCGCTTGCCTCCCGGGCGCCTCATGAGCGGCTGGGCACAGGGAGAGCAAGTAGCAGCTCTGCCCCATGTCTAAGTCTCTGGTTCAGCATACCTGGGCCGGACTGAAAAAAACTGCTGCAGGGTGGGTGTCGATGATCTGGGCTGTGATAGTCTGGACTGCTGGGTGGAGTTGTGATGAGAGGGAAGTCCGGATGTGGAAAATGGCGGCACCCATGGAGTAGGGCGTCTGGCTTGTTGTGAGGCTCTGCTGGGGTGGCAGGCCAGGGCTAGAACCCGCCATGCCTCCCGGGCGCCTCATGAGCGACTGGGCACAGGGAGAGCAAGTAACAGCTCTGCCCCATGTCTGAGAGTCTCTCAGTACATACTTACGAAAATAATAAGGAAAATGACCAAACTGCTAAACACTGACAACAATGCTAGCAAGAAAATTGATAGGATTTTCACCTTACTGGTGGGATAAAAATGGATTTATACTTTTGGAAGTCCATTCTGAAGCTACACATTAGACAAAACAATATTAGAATTCGATGCAGCATAAATGCCGTGACACAAAACTTTGTCTTTGGGCAATATTTGAAAAATATTGGAATAATCAAGATGTTTTTAGGTGCGAAAAAACAAAGAAACTGTGGTATATTCATTTCATTTGGGCAATGAGATATTATTACGTAACCACTAAAAACTGAAAAGACATAATTGTATTTTAAATGCACAATACTGCAAGTGTATTCATACATGTGATTGTAAACATATGAAATTCTGAAAAAAAATATGAAATTATAAAAAGTGAAGATTATAATAAGAACAGCTATTTCCAAGAGTAGGACTCGGAAAGTTCTGACTAGAAAGAGCACATGGGAGTTTTCAAAACCTTCTATGATTTTATAATGAAAACTGTGTATCATATATGTCCAAACTCCAAAACCATCAGTAAGAGTAAATCCTAATGTAAACTCTGGGCTTTTATTTTAAATTATCATGCATCATTTAGGGTTCATTTTTTAAAATAATAAAAAACTATATGTTGAATGGTGTTGATAATGGAAGAAACTATGACTATGTAGGGACTAGAAGTATGCAGCTCTCTAACTCCCTTTAATTTGTATTATAAATTCAACACAGCACCTCTTCCTGGTTGCCCAATCATGCACCAAACTGGAGCCTGGACTCCAGAGGAAGCTGTGTATACATGCAAATGGAAGGAAAGCAAAGACCCAGATCAGACACTGAACCTTGGTACACCCGGCAGAGCAGAAACCAGCTTTCCCCGTTGAACCCCCTGCATTCCATGGACCATGAGAGCAACTTCCGACCCGAGTCCACCATCTCGTCGGTAAAGAAGGGAACAGCACCAGGCCCAGACAAAATCAGACCCGAACACCTGAAGAATCTGCCGTCAGTACTCATCAATACACTAGCTCGGCTCTTCACACGCCTGTTGTCTGTCATCTACAAGCTGTTTACACGAGTCATCCTGAACAGGATTAGCAGAACACTAGATGAAGGACAACCATGCGAGCAAGCAGGTTTCCGGAAAGGATTCAGCACAATTGACCATATCCACACAGTAACCAAGCTCATTGAGGTTTGTAGGGAGTACAAGATGCCGCTCTGTCTCACGTTCATTGATTTACAGAAAGCCTTTGATTCTGTGGAGACTGAAGCAGTCATCGAAGCCCTAGCCAAACAGGGTGTTCAAATCCAATACATCAAGATCCTTCCTGAGCTGTATTACGGATTCAACACCAGGATCTCACCATTCTACAAAGAAGTGATCATTGATGTCAAAAAGAGGGGTTCGACAGGGTGATACCATCTCACCAAAACTCTTCAGTGCCACCCTTGAGAACATCATGAGACAATTAGAATGGGAAGGAATGGGAGTGAAGATAGATGGTCGGCAACTACACCACCTCCGCTTTGCTGATGACATCGTTCTAATAACACCAAACATTAGCCAAGCGGCACAAATGCTGGCTGACTTTAACCGAGAATGTGGAAAGGTAGGTCTACAGCTGAATCTGAAGAAAACTATGTTCATGAGAAATGAACTAGTTCCTGAGGCCCCATTCACTCTCAATGGAACAAACATCTCTGAATGCAGCAGTTATGTATACCTAGGTCGAGAAGTCAACATGATGAACGACCTAAAACCTGAGCTGCGCAGGAGGAAGAGAGCAGCATGGAATGCCTTCAAAGGCATTGAAGAAATAGCTAAAAGGACAAAGAACCTCCGGCTCTGGGCACATCTCTTCAACTCCACCGTTCTCCCTGCATTAACATACGCCTCAGAGACCTGGGCCCTACGAAAGCAGGATGAGAATGCCATTTGGGTCTCCCAGAGAGGCATCGAAAGAGCTATGCTTGGAATATCACGTCTCACTCAAGTGAGTGAAGGAATCCGGAGTTCTGACCTCCGTCGCTATTCCAGAATCAGGGACGCTGTCTCATTTGCCAAGGCATTGAAAATCAGATGGGCTGGACACGTAATGCGATTTGGAGACAACCGCTGGACTAGAGCCATTACCGACTGGATCCCACAGGATGTCAAAAGATCACGTGGGCGCCCACCTACAAGATGGTCAGACTTCCTTGTTAAGACCCTGAAGGAACGGTTTGAGGCTCTTCATATTCCTGAATCAACCAGATGCCATTGGGCTACATTGGCACGTGATAGGGTCCAATGGAAATGTTACTGGTGCCCGCTCGAGCAAATCGATGAATAACGGGATTCAAGTGATCAAGTGATCAAGAAATTCAACACTGAGCCAAAATAATTTATAAGAATTGAAACACTTTGCTTCCTTTGGAAAAAAGTGCCCAGAAGCTTAAAAATCTCTGCTCTCCCATCAGTGTGCATTTCATGAATATTTCTCTCTACTTGAGTGGGAAGATCCATATGACTCAGCATAACTCCTATGATTGCATTCACATTGGTGAAAAAAGAAATTACATATATAAATATAGATAACCTAACAAATAAGTTGACTTTAGTGAAAATGAAGATACTTTGGGAGTACTGACCTAGCAACAGGAGTCCTTTAAATACATGTCAAGTAGTTAGAATGAAACAACAAGATATCAAGAGCATTAGAGCATTCTACTAAATTTGAAGGAGGAAATTGATATGGCCACACCATAGAGAACAGGATAGCCTATAAAAACTGATAACCCACTCAGCAGCCAGAAATATCCTGGAAACTTGGCCCTACAGCCAATCAAACTAACTTCCACCAAAATAATAAACAAACTTGTGATAAAATCTTGGGATAAGCCTAAAATAAGATCTCAGATCCAATGTATAAATGGATTTCAATGATAAAATTGCATAGTCATTCATATAAATCCCCTCAACCCCAACACACACATACTATGTGTCTGAAACATATATTTTGGTGCTAGTAGATGAATTTAGAGGTAGCTCAGTGAGAAAACAGGAAGAATAGCACAGGATCAATGAGGAAAAAGAAATTGTGGGCAGCTGAACACAGTATTGCTGAATCTCCTTTGAGAAGACTTGTTGAACAAATTGCAGAATCATCCATGGAAGCAAAAGTGCTCACTAACTATATGTATCCATCCTTATTTGTCGAAGGTTGTCTCCAAGGACTTTACTAGGCAATATCTCTTTATGTAAGAATCATTTTCAAGCAGAGAATAACTGGACATTTCATATGTAAGGCTACCAGGTGCTATGAGCTGTGTATTTTATCTGCCAATAATTTCATTGAGCCCAAAAAGTTCTTGAGTAAAAAATTCACAGTATCTGTAATTATGGGTGAGTTATGTGAGTATAATTTCTGGAATTACTGAAATTTCTTTAAAAGTGTTTATTTGTTTTCCTCTAAGGGCACAGTATAATGGCCAATTTCAGTCTTTGGGGCACCTCAAGGTTCAGGATTTTTCATTAATAGCTCACACTTTAAGCTAACGCCATTTAAAAATTTTGGCATTTTAATCAATACTCATTTGTTTGCATTATTGTTCATTTTTTTTTCTTTTTGGGTCACACCCGGCAATACTCAGGGGTTTCTCCTGGCTCTACACTCAGGAATCACTCCTGGCGGTGCTCAGGGGATCATAAGGAATGCCTGGGATCAAATCCAGGCCCAGCCACCGCGTGCAAGGCAAACGCCTTACCCACTAGACTATCGCCTCCGCCCCACTTGCTCATTTTAATTGCCTTTTAAAAATTATTTTTCAGACATGATATACTTAAGAAATTGAGCAAATCGATGAATAACGGAATGGCAAGTGATCAAGTGATCAGTGAAGCACTTAAGAAAATTTTAAAGTTGGGGGCGGAGCAATAGTTTAGCATGTAGGGCATTCGCCTTGCACACAGCAGACCAAGATCAATCCCCAGCATCCCATATAGTCTCCTGAGCATGACCAGGAGTAATTCCTGTGTGCAGAGCCAGGAGTAACCCCTGAGCATCACTGGGTGTGACCCCAAAATGAAATAAATGGAAAATTGTAAATGACATGTAGGTCATTGCAACCTGACTGATCTCACTTGCATAAAATATTGGTTATGTTTGACACATCAAAGTAATTTTCAATTATAATCAAGAGTTTCAGATTTTGTAAGTGTACCTAGCTAATGCTAGGGACATTTTTAATTGTATATACATATATCTTTCCCCTAAATCATAGAACATAAAAAGAAAAAGAATAAACTTTGTGCAGTCTTCTTATCCTGAATGTGGTTCTTCACTGCATAGCAGAGTATTAATTTTCATTTACTCATTCGAATATTCAACAAGTATTACAACAAGTTTGAAATTATTTCAACACTACGGTTAGCAAATAGAGATACCAGAACATGATTGTGCTAAGGAGGAACCTACAGATCAAAAGGCAACACAAATTACATTAGAATTAGCAGATTTCAAAAGTTTTATTTCCAGGGTCAGGAGTAAATCTAAGATGAACTTTATAGAGGAGGTTATATTTGAACAAAATTTTGTAAGAGGATTTTACCAACACAGAAAATATGCCTTCTACAAATCCGTAACAGCATCATTGTGGTAAACTGTGGCAAATGAAAGAGGCAGAGAAAATAGCACCTAGACAACAAAAGCACATGAGAAAAAGAAGTTAGTGGTAATAATTGAAAATTCATTATTGTATTTCAGCACAAAAGTGATGCTAAACACTTTCTTGACATTGAAAGAAGTATCTGAATTTCTATATATCAGCAAGATTGTGGTATTATTTCTGCTTTAAACAGAAAGTAATGTGTGGTCTCAAATTTATCCAGATAATCTGAGATCTCTGAAAAATGTTTAGAACAACATACAAATATGCTATTTACAATTAGATATAGACAGCATTGACTATTTTTGAGGAGTAAACACTCATAGTCAAACTGTCAAACACTATTTCTATAGCTGAATATGACCCATTTACTGTGTATTCTGCGTTCTCACGACTGAACATAAAATAGGATAAAGAGGCATAGAATTTTCACTCTCCATATTGCCAGTGATTCAGGACTTTAGGAGAACAAAACATAATCCCTCTTCAGTCTAAAATTTTCCTTCATATTGCCCAAGAAAAGAGATTGTTTCTAAAACTGACATCAGTTCTGACACACACAAAAAATAACAGCTTATTTGTGCTATTATGTATGAGTCCAACTATAATCCTCTGGGTTAGTCTGGAAAGCTAAATCAAATATTATAAGAGATCTTTAGATTGGGAACCGAGTCAGAAATGACTACAATATAAACATATTAAAGAGAAGCAATTAAATGCAAACAAACACTACTGCTGTTTCCTTCTAAGGAAATGTAATTAGATTGCCAAGTAGATTGCTTTTGGATTATTTGGATTAAGGGTTGCATTCTTGAAAGCTTAGTGACTTTCTGGCATTTCATTTCCTTGGAAACTGCAAATTTCCCCATTTATATGTGATTCGGATTCTTCATATGGTTTGGACACTTGTCCACTATTTGTTTCAAAACAGAAATTTCAGAATATGAAATAGATAAGGATAGCAAGAATTAAGGTCAAAGTGTTTTGGCTGGCTTGGAAAGCCTGGGCAAGCATCATTACTCCAACCTCAACATATATGTACCGAGTCCTATGTATCAAGTAACATCAGCATTCATTTTTGCTCACAAAATGGCTATTTGGTAATCTGTTTAAAATGTGAAATACTCCTGTGATAGTTAATGCAACCTTCCTTTTTTTGCATTTACTTCCTTTTTTTGCCTTTTTAGCCCATCAGAATTTGAGAAATAATCTTTATTTACCATGTTGTTAGTTTCATAGGGAATTGAATGTCACCACCCTGAAGGAAACATTCCTGATATCTTACCTGTGTCTTATTACTAAGGTTTATCATTAATAGAAATAAACTCAGCATATAAATAAGCATCTGTGATGCATGCACAATAACAGATAAAAGGAGAATCCAATGGGAGAGATTCATTAGGAAACAGAAAGAAAAAAAGGATTGATGTGATGGATCAACCAGACAGACACACCAAAGATCCTAATAATCAATAATTTCATAAAATTGAAGACTCAAGTATCACTTGTTAAAACCATAGACATAAGACGATAAAGCTTAATTTTACTGTTCTTATTTAGGCTGTGTTGCAGGACACCTAAAAGCCTAGGCCTCTGCATCTGCTCTGGATTTCCTCCTGCAGGTCACTTCATAGATAGGGAGGTAGTCTGAATGTGGCAGTCTTATCTGACCATGTATTCTATATGGCTGGTATAAATATTCTCTCATGCTACCACAATCATCGTGGGACTAGCTAGATCTTACCAGCATATTTGCCTGGCCACGTTGGATATCTAAGTAATTAAAACAGAGAGAAATGCCATTTGCCTAAAAGGAAGCAAGCATAGCTCCGTGATAACTCAAAGGCAACTAAAATACAAAACTACTGTGAAGTAGACGAGACTCTTGTGAAGGCTTGGAGAAATATTGAACTGGCATTAGTATTAGTCTTTGGTACAGAGACATGCCATCTAAGAAACCCCCTTCTCTACCCTATAAAGGCAATTCCAGGCAGATCTTGGCTCAAGATATTAGATGAGGTGCTGGGAGAAATTACCTGAGGCATTTAACCCTCCCTGCCAGGGTAAGTTACATTTAGCTTATAGCTTCTCCCAGCTCTGCTAGGGGCTTTAATTAGCTCTGGGTACTTGTAAACAACCAGATGGTCTCCTGAAGTTGCTACATTTCTATAAAGCTATTTTCCTGTTTTCATCTCTAGATAGCCCAGCCCAGAATGGGCTGGGCTGAGGAGTTTGGGGGATTCCTAGCTATAAAATAAGCTGTAAGAAGAAAAGACGCTCTCTTTTTTTACCCCTTTTGCCATTTCAGCTTCCCTTGGTGTTTTACTTCTCCGTCCTCTCCATTCTCTGTTGGGCCTCAACACTTGGTGGCAACCATCTTGGCCTACACCTGGCTGGGGCCTAGCAGGGAACCCAGAGTCCGGAGGTTTTACCTGCTCTTGGATTGCATATTGGATCCTGTGATAGTAAAGCCCTTTTAAATCTGCATCGGATTCCTGAGTCTTCATCCATTCCCCGCCGGCCGGAGGTAGAAGGGAACTCACTTCCCGGTACTGTCAGGGACCCCTGGAGCTCCCTGACATCTGGCTTCCCTGGGTGGGCACGACTGCAAGGCTGGACATATTTTAAATAAAAATACATTAAAATTTTAATTTAAAAAATCTAAAACATCTTCTAAGATTTTTCAGACCAGCCTATCAAAGCCCGGCTTGTGCGGCCGCTATGCCAGGCGGTTCATAAATAAATGCTGGATTTAGATATGACTACAAGAGGATGTTACCTGCACGGCAGAGCCTAGAAAGCTACCCGTGTCTTATTTGGTATGCCAAATACCAGTAACAATTTTAGACCTCATTCCCATGACCTGATGGAATGGTTTGAGGCTCTTTATGTTCCTGGAACAAGCAGATGTCCTTGGGCTCTACTAGCATGAGACAGGACATATGGAGATGTTACTGGTGCCCGCTCGAGCCAATCGAAGATGAACGGGAATACAGTGATACAATGAGTGTATACACCCAGTGATGAACAGGGATTACTCCTGGATCTGCACTGAGGAGTTACTCCTGGCAGTGCTCAGGGTACCATATGGAATGGTGGGGATATTACCTGGCCAGCCATATACAAGGCAAATGTCTACTTGCTGTACTATTGCTCTGGCACTCTTTTAAAATTTATTTTTGCCATGTTACCCTGTAAAAGAAAAGCTCACTTAGCAAAATCATGACATGAACTCTTGAATTATCTTTTGCGGGCTACCTGTAGTAGTTTGCACTTTGATTTTTTAAATATAATTTACTTCTTGAATTGTTTTGACCTGGAATTATCTTATGTTCCATTTCAGTTTATTCATGAATTTACCCTAAGGAATAGAGCTCTATAGCCTCCTTTCTGGAGGTCCGGATACATCTATTCAATCCAGTCAGGGCTCTGAGATTTGAACGAACAAAATCCTATACACCAACTTGCTCTTCTGTATTATTTCTGCAGGGCTCTGTTCACTAAGTGAACTTAATTAATTGGTTTAATGGAATCACATCAATTGTTTTTAATGTGAACATGTAAAACCTGCGGCATATTGGCAGTTTTATTAGATGCTTCTGAAAGCTTTCCTTTATCCTAATATAGAGGTTTCAAAATCGCATAAAAAACGATTGGCTTAATGGTTGTGATATTTGGAGGAAGAGGATTTTGTTTTGTTACCTACCTGAACAGTAGAATGGGAAATTAGGAGAATGGTTCAGGATTCCAGCAGTCAATAGAACAGCCTGAACTAGAACTTCATACCCAACTTTTTTTTGTAAATAAATCAGCAGTAAATACTTTAGACTTTGCAGTTCATTCAGTCTCTTCTCAAGTTTCCAAGTTTCCACCTCTGTCTTTTAAGTGATAAATCACTATTTACAATGCACAGTAAACAGAGAGTGCCACAGGAAAAGATTTTATTTTGTCAAAATAGGTAGTAGGCCAACTCCACCCAGCAGACCAGCCTATCACACCCCGGCTCATCGAGATCCACCCTGCAGCAGTCTTTTTTAAATCCGCCCAGGTATGCTGATCCAGAGACTCACAGACATGGGGGCAGAGCTGCTACTGGCTCTCCCTGTGTCCAGCTGCTCACGAGGTGCCCGGGAGGGATGGCGGGTTCCTATCCCTGGCCCGCTACCCCAGCAGAGCCTCGCAACAAGCCAGACGACACCCCACTCCATGAGGGCGTCCATTTTCCACATCTGGAACTCCCCTGGTCAGAACTCCACCCAGCAGACCAACTGATCACAGCCTGGCTCGAGAGCAGCTTGTGGCCGTGCAGTTCAGCAATAAATGCTGGATTCAGAGATGACTACAAGAGTATGCTACCCGCACTGCAGAGCCTGGCAAGCTACCCGTATCGTATTTGATATGCCAAATACCAGTAACAAGTTTAGACCTCATTCCCTTCACCTGATGGAATGGTTTGAGGCTCATTATGTTCCTGGAGCAAGCAGGTGCCCTTGGGCTCTACTAGCATGAGACAGGACATATGGAGATATTACTGGTGCCCGCTCGAGCCAATAGATGATGAATGGTAAGACAGGTAGTAGGCCAGTTTGGCTCCAAATCTAGAGTTTTCTGGTCTCTCCTTTAACTAATCGCAGCTTCCTAACTTTTTCCACTTAACCATCTTCCCCTAACAATACATACTACACATCCAGACACTTGGTGGAAAATTTGAAAATCAGTCTTTTGATAGAGACTCCTTTCGTGTGGCTATATCTTTTATTCACAGACATGCATTTATAAATACATATCAACTGCATTTTTATTTTTTCCAGTATGTCTATTATACATATACATTGGAATTAATAAAATTTTGTAAGTCTAGTGATAATCTCCATCTGAATTCATGCTATCAATTTCTCTTGGCAGGAACCATATTTTACAGACTATTCATCTTCATGTGTCTCTTGATTAAAGGGGGTCTGAAGTGAGATTCTGCATGAATTTAGAATGAAAGCGGGAACCACTTTTTATACTCCAAGGATCAGTTCAGGGCACTCCAGTGTTGTTGCTAGAGTGAGCAGAAGCTGAATTCCCAGCTTTTCTAGCTCCTGCCAGACCTCATCTCCTTCAATTCCAGGGTATTTCATATGAAGCTTTGTGACAGACTTAAGTTTCTTTACAGGCAATTCACCATACTGTAGAACATGCAGGTCTTACAGCAGTGAGAGGCAGATGTTGGCTTCAGTTTATTCTCCTGGGTTATTTCTTACCTTGTGTGTTGCTGAATATCTTGAATTCCCTTTCTCCATCCATTATGTCTCCCTGACTTTAGGCCTACATCCACAGATGTAGAAGTACCAGTCTTACATGACTGTAATTGCATATTGAATGACTGTAAATGCAATTGTAATCCCATAATTGCATAATATAAATCTCACAATAAAGCACCTATTTTATATCAGCCATAATGATTCTGATCAAACTTCAGCTAATGGAAGATCCTAAAATATGAAATATTTCACTCAGAAAAATGAACCTAGAATTAGTAGTTTAAATTGATGTTATTAAACATCATAGTGATAGCTATATCTCTCCTTTGTGTGAAGGTCACACTATTTCATTCCACCCTGATATTCTATAAATGTTGAATTTTGTAATGATGTTGACTTGTTTGTTGATGGGGCATGAACTCAGATTTATTTCCATCTCCTCTAGGAACAATGATACACATTAGTGAGGTGGCTGGTGGAAGGCCAAAAGTAGCATCATTTTGCCCCAAAACTTAGCAAAGCCATCTGGAACTTAGTGGAATTGAGCCCACATCATTGACCTCAATTAGCATTGTTCTTTAACCAACTGCATAAGTAAAGACTGTAATTAATCCAATTGTCCTTTCTCTGAATATTCTCATTGTATGATTCTCAGTGTTTATCTTCCAAAATCCAATAGTACATGCTCTGAAAAGGCTACATTGAAGACATCTTATCACATAGCATCATCACTACTACAACTTGAAGAACTGTTGGATCTGATGTTTTTAATTGCTTCCATAATACCACTAATAGTCAACTCACACCACATTAAATTTGAAAAAAAATGAAACTTCTAGAAAAGTGAGGTCATATAGATATTTAGATCATGAAAATTTCTGTGCTTTGCATCTCATTCTGGCCCTCCCTCCCTTTCACTCTGCTCTTTGCTTAGGACCAACTTGACAGTGCAGTGGGAAGGGCATTTTCCCGGCAGGTGTCTAACCCAGAGTTTCATCCTGGCACCCCATATGGCACCCAGAACTTGACAGGAATTATCCTGAGCCAAGAGTAAGCTTTAAGTACCACATTGTGAGACTCCAAAAGAAGAAAGAAAAGAGTGGGACTTGTTTGTTTGTTTGTTTTATGGACCCACATCCATTTATTTAAACCACAGTGGGATCCCCAGGGACAGAGAATCCCAAGGACTGCACACCCCACCCCCTCTTCCTTCCTCTGTCTTCCACCCCCACACAAAGCCTAGAACTCTAGGGCTCTGCCAGTTCTAAGCCAGCTGCACTCTGAGGTGCCTCCCCCCAGCCTTAGTATGTGCGCCTTAGGAGAGGGACTCCGGGGCTCACACTTCCCTTAGCTTTGGGAGCCCAGAACCTAACTTTTGAGCGTGGCCCAGTTTTGATCTGGGCTAACGGGGGCATATCCCCCTACCCCAAAGTGCCTTTTTATGTAATCAGACCCCCTGAAAGAGAGCGTCCAAAGCAGTGACCCCTCTACAACCGCCTCCAAGCAACTGTTTATTGAGCCTTTGCCTGGTGATATATTTGCTTGGTGTTTGAATTGGAGTTTCTTGGTAGTTACTCCCGCTTTGTGCTCAGGACACACTGTCGAGCCAGAGAAGTCACTCGGACCTTTGACAGCAGCGCCTGCACTGTCAGGGACCTCCTCTCTGGTCTCCTAGACAAGACATTTTTCCCGGTTTTTTTGTAAGTTTTGGATCACACCTCAGGTTCTCAGGGGTCCACGGAAGGCAGCCAAGGTCAAACCCAAGTTCACCGTCTGTGTGCAGGAAAATGCCCTACCTGGTATATTCTCTCTGGCCCCAGTGGACATAATTTTAAGTAAAAACTGGGGGAGAAGTTTGCTGATCCACCTCAAAGGCAGCCCACCTCGAGTTTACAGCTTTGCTTTTCCAACATCTGTGTAACAAATGGTGGCGGTGCTCGGGGCCCTGTTCCTGTCCTGGGGCCTGATTCGGGGGTTGGGGGCTTGGAGGTTCATTTCCTGCGAGACCCTTCTCTGGCCCTGAGTGGGGAAGTGTATCTGCCTCCAGAACTCCCGGAGGTCCGGTATTGAAGGATTTTTCTGCCTCTGGAGCACCTGGGCTTCGTGTCCATAGCTGTTTCGTCTGACCCTTGGCTCTTTTTCCTATTTTTATTTTTACTGATTTTCACTTTCTTCCCTCATGTGTGAAGGATGGAGGAGGCACTGTTTTTCTGAGATTCCTCTATTTAGACACCGATACTAATAATGTCTGTGGAGCCAGTGTGACATTTGGCCCTTGTTGCTGGAAAAGCACATTTTTATCATGTTCAAATTATTATTAGTTTCATTATAATTTTCAGCTATTGAGCATAGTAAAGTCTCAACATTCTAAGTCATTGTATCAGTTGCTGTCATACTTTCTGCTCTTTTTTAATTTCAAGCTCAATAATACATAGAAGACAAAGAAGGAAACTGACATATTGTAAGCAAAATAACATTTGACATATTGTAAGCAATAACATTTTCAACTACCTCATTGTTTCTTCTGGTCCTAGGAGCTGATTTCTTAGACACAGGGAACTGACTTTAGATGATTTTCAATACTCCACATATCATCTTTGCACCTCATCTTCTGTTGGGTCTGTTTATCTGTATTTGTTTCCACAATTCTGTGGAATAATTCAAGAAGGACTAAATCGTTTTTTTTTCTTAATGGATAAACATCAGAGAACAAAGATAACTTGTTGACTCTTAATTTTTTTTTTCTTTTACTCATGTAATCCTTGCTATTTATTTAGTTTGCTTTTTGGGTCACACCGGTGATGCTCAGGGGTTACTCCTGGCTTTGCACTCAGAAATTACTCCTGGCAGTGCTCAGCAGACCAAACGGGATGCTTGAGATTAACCCAGGTCACCACGTGCAAGGCAAATGCCCTACCCACTCTACTATATTTCTCTGCCTCCCAAAAAATGCTCAGATTTTATCAATTACTAGGCTTAGCTATCTTTCCTATATAGAAGACATAGCTCTAAGAAAATACCATATCACATCAGAAAAATTTAAAAATTACCAATAACATACTAGTGAAATGCAAGAATATTAATATAAGTTTTTAATATAGAATATTAGAAAATGATTGGTTTAGAAACTAAAGCAATAAATAAATGAAACAAATTATACCACTTTAAAATAATATGAAAAAAAATCAACACTTAAAACATAGGAGTGATGAATAACTTCTACTCCAAAGACATAAAATGGCCCATGTGGAATGAAAAAAAGGCAGTACAATGCCTGTGCGGAATACAATTTACAATAAATATTTTCAGTAAAACGAATGAATATAAACTTTTCACTGGGGATTTTGATGCCATATTTTATTTTTCAGTGTATACAGATGCAGTGAATAAAAACAAGAATGCAATCATAAAATCTTTTACTACATAAAGTATTTTATAAAAATTATAAGTTAAAAATAGAGGTGAACCTTCTGTCCAAATACATAATATACTTACATATGAATCTCAAAAAAATCTAAGCAAATCAGTATATATATATATATATATATATATGAAATTACTATAAACCCCATATATCTTATAACAATGTTGCAAAAGTATAACTTAACAGTAAACCTAGGGAAGCCAGAGAGTTATACAGCAGATAGAGCACTTGCCTTGCTCATAACCAACCCAAGTTTGATAACCCGGACCCTAGAAAGTCTCCCCAGCCTGCTAGGAGTAATCTCTGAGAACAAAATCAGAAGAAAGCCATAAGCACCAAAAGGTGTAGCCCCAAAGTCAATGAAAAATAGTAAAACTAAATTATAGTAGTTTTCCCAAAAAAAATTGTAATGGTGTTTCTAAATTTAATTTGAATATTCTAAGTGAAATTTTAAATGCTTAAAAATAATGATCATGAAAATGCTGCAAAGCAGCAAATACAATCTTTGAGGGGAAAATATACTAAGAGGAAAGGAATTGAAGAATGATAGAGGAGGAAACACATGGCAGCTTACTTTGAGTCTGCTGTTCCTCTGATATAAAAAATCTGACAAGAATAGTACATAAAGGAAAATCTCAGATATTTCTCATGAACCTAACACACAAATAGGCTATAAATAATTAGCTAGCCAAATCCCACAAATGTATGGAAAGAATTGAATGCCAAGTCTAAGCAGGATGTATTTCAGTGTACAAAGCTAACTCAACATTATAAAATCAATCAACGTAATCCACCAAAGAAGAAAAAATAATAGAATCACACCAATTGACATAGTGAAAGTATTTGTAAATACCTTGCACTCATTTATGATCAAAATTGTGAGTAAATTATGAATAGAAACTACTTCACTGATAAAGTGCATCTATTAAAAATCCCTACAATTAGTATGACACAATATGAAATATTAAAATATTTCCCCTGATATTAGGAACAAAACAAGCTTATTACTCTTCTTTAAAGTTATTCAGGATGGTTTCCTCACTACTATAAGGCAACATAAATAAATGGATAACATATACCTGGGAAAAAAAGAAAGAATTGTCAGACAAAATTATTATCTATGTAGAAAATCCCCAAGATTATCAACATAGTAAACCCCCTAGAAACAGAATTCAGCAATGTCACAGGATGCTTTCATTATGTGTGTATATTAACAATTCACATTTGAAAAAATCATAATACTATTGATAGTCATGATAAAGAAAATTAAGTTCTTTCTTAGGTACACACTGACAAAAGTGAATACAAGAACTATATACTATAACTTAATGCACACACACTACACACACACACATAGCTTTAAATGGAAGGGGCTTTTAAGCAGTGATCAGGGAGAACTGGGATCAGTCCTTATTATTCTGGATCAACATGAACAGTAATTCAGTTCCAGGGCCAAAGGATGTGGAGCTACTGGGATTCTTGAGATTCTGTGGTATTAGAAATTAGTAATACCCTCCAAGGGTATCACCTTGGAATATTAGGAATACATGGTGGCAGTGACTGAACCAGGGGAGGCTGTTTTCAAGCTGTACAACTTAATCCTTCCACTGTATTTCTGATTCCTGAAAAGTTAAAGTAGTGATAAAAAATCAAGAAAAGGCTTTAAAACATCAAGAGACTTTTCATTTTCATCATTCTCTAGCTTCAATATAGGAAATCCACATGAATTGACATATAGATTTAATATAATTTCTATTAAGTTCAATAAATATTTATTGTAGACATAGAGGAGATTGTTTAAAATTTTCGTTAGGGCCTGGAGAATAGTCTAATTGGTAGGGAACTTGCCTTGCACACAAGTAACCCTGCTTCTGTCGCTGGCACCCTAGATGGTCCCCCTGAGTTATGCCATGCGTGATTCCTGACTTCGGAGCCAGGAGTAAGCTCTGAACACTGCCAAGCATAGCTTCAAAAACATTTTTAATTAAAAAACTAGACAGCTTACATGTTAGGAACATTAATTTACAAAGCATGCACCTGAAAATGACCGTATCTTTTCAGGTAATAGGCAACAAATAAAAAAGATGTTTTCCCAATATAGAAATAGCATAGCATATGAAGAGATATTCAACCTCATTAGTCATGCAATTAAAGACAAAAATGTTAAATAAAATTACATTTATCATATTGAGAATCACAATGTTATTTTACTAGACACTTAGAAAAAAGACTAAAATTAAAAATACTGGACTGAAGATATAGAAAAGATATTAAGGTGCTTGCCTGTACACAGCTGACCTAGATTTCATTCAGGGCAACTCATACTGAGCTCTGCCCAAGTTGACCCCTGAGCACAGGGCCAGGAAAAAGCCCCGAGCACAATTGGGGCATTACTTTTTTTATACTCATAATAAAAAATGCTGAATAAACATACAGAGAAAGATTACTTATGTCTTGCTAATGATAATGGAAAATAGTATAGTTACTTCGTAAAGCATTGTATTAGTGCCCTGAAATACTAAATATGTACTGCACTATGATTCAACAATGTACTCTTCTACATTACCCAGGTAAATGAGAAGTATACCTTAAAGACTTGTCCAAGTACAAACGGTAAGGAGCAGATGAATCTGGTTTGAGAAGGCGTGGTATGTAAATAGGCTATTAGGCATTTTTTTACTTAAGCAAATAGAAACCAACTAACTGTCTATATATATATTGGAGTTCATGGAAAACAAATACTTGTTAACAATTAAATGATTAGAACAGTTTTGCATATGTACAACTAATAAGTTGTAAATATATTAGATGATAAAATTCAATTATGTGTCATGATACCTGTGTTTATCCATGAATACATGTGTAGATATATCTAAGTATAAATATATTTAACAATACTGGAGGAAGGCAGACAATACTTAAAATTAATTACTTCAAAAAAAAGTTGTAATTGAATTTTTTTTTTCACTCCTAATTTGACTCATTCTTACAACACATTCTGTTAGGGTCAAGTTTTTTCAGAAGATTTAGGAACTAAATAACTCTTTAAGTTTTCCGTATTCAGAGATATTTATTCATACCTTGTAGAGCAACATAATAAAAGCATACATACTTTAATCCACACCATTAAATAAATCCTAGAGTCTGATTTTAATCAGTAACACCAAAATACGTTCTTCATAAAAGTACCAAGACATTATGTTACATATATCAATATCTCTTCAAGGAATTAGGAAATTTTCTTAGCATGTAAGAATTATATGCAAATTATGCTATATTTTATAAACTAAAATGTTAAAATTTAGTACCAACATATATTCAGCATACTATGATATTTTTATAATTAAAAACTTTGCATAATATTTCACTGCCTATTTTATATCCAAGAGATAAATGACTTACCAAGATCATAAACTATTGATAGAAAGGTTTGGACCCCTAAATTCAAGTTTAATAAGCTTTCCATTATACTATAAGACCAAATAACTAATAAAAAGTATGCAAAGTGCCTTCAAAAGATTAATGTGGTTTCCAAGGCCCTGAAATAATGATACACTGACCAATATAGTCTACCCTGTCATGCAAGTGATCCAGATAACACTATGCATGAAAAATATGACATGTAAAAACAAAAGCATGTAAAAACAAAAGCAAGGTGTTGTACAGAACCAACAGCCCACATCCATATAGACATTATTTAATGGACAAGAACAAATAGACAGTGTTCTCATTAAAAGAGCTCTCTGTGACGGCTCCAGAACATGATCATAAAGGTAATTTACTCTTGACTATACTGGCTTTCTGACTAATTGCTCCCCGGTCTCTTGATTATCTTGAACAAATGGTATTGACTGACTTAAGTATCAGAATTAGCTGGACAGCTATATAGAAAGTATATCTTCATAACTGTCTTATAAGTTTATAAAGTACATCATAGCTATCCAAAAGTTACAGCACAAGGATGTGCCAGATGCAGATGAATGCAACAGAAAAGAAGAGGACAGAAATCCTAAAATTTACCCCTAAAATAGGCAGATTCTAAATTCTTCAGATTCTGTGATGTCATTCTGGATAATATTATGTCATCTTACAGATCATGAGTCTCATGGACGTTCATGTTCTGTATCACAGAGGTCACAAGACTGTGATGGAATCTTGAGGGCAATGTGACCTTGAGTAATTTACTTAGCCTGATTTGTAATGGAAGTAAGAGTCTCTACTTAAGAAGTTATTTTATGTTTGAACCAGGACTCATTCTGTCTGCTTACAGTAAAGAGGGGAATCAATCTATGTCAACCAGACACCAACCACCTTGGTCAGCTGAGGTAAAGTGGAGTTCAGTTAAACAAGATATTGATCTTGAAATAGAGGAGAAAAGCAGATAAGCTAAGTACAATCAAATAGAGACTGAGGTCTTCAGACATTCAGGGCAATAGTGAATCAAGGAAAAATAGAAATTTCTCAAGAATTAATGATCTGAGATTTAATTTATAAGAGGTGCAAAAAATTTATAACATGAAAACAAAGATAGAAGCATATTTTTTGAAGCACATTTCAAAACTCAGATAAGTTTAAACAAAAGAAAAATGGGAGATGATATAAAAACTACTCAAGGATGGCATTTTGAGGATATTTGACTTAATTTTGTAAGCAATAGGCAAGGGTTTAAGAGTCTGAGCTTAATAGTTATGGGACTGAGACCTGAATTCCGGAATATAACAACTTGACTACAGTGTGTATACATAGCAATGGGGGAAGAGAAACCAAAATAGAGTAATAGGGGTATTGAGGTAACTATTTAACTAAACTCTTGAAACAAGTAAGTAAAGACTTTGCCTTTTACTGTTTATATTTTAATGGAGAAAATAGATTAAGTGCAAATCAAGTAATAATAATATTGCCCAGTTATGATAAAGCAATAAAATTAGAGAAAGAACTATGAAGAGGGTTAATATTATAGTGATGAATAAGGACAAATACTATGAGGAGGTGAATTTTGAAAACAAAAGTACACCTTTGATGGGTGTATCTGTAAATTTTTCAAATACTAGAATATTTGTATTGAATCTTTCAAAAACATTTTTTATGCTTTGCTACTTTTATTTTTGTGATACTCTTGATTTACAAACGTGTGAACATATACGTTCAAAAAGCTCAATGTTACCATTCCACACCTGTCACCATAGTGTCAATATTCCATTACTCTCCAACATTCCCTAGATAACCTCAGTTTTGCCAGCAGTCTAGGAATATGTTTTCATAAGCCATTATCTATTAACTTTCTTTGTTTCTTATACACCACGCAAGTAAGACCATTCAGTATTTCTCCGTATTGTTTATTTGGTTTGATTGCAGTATTTTCTTTACTTCACAAGCCATTCAAAGAAATGTAGATTAACTGTTTGCAGTATTCTATGTTTGACTTTTCAGTAAACAATGTGCAGCAAGTGGAGGACTTCTGAGAAGTGCTCAATGGGCCCTAGGGCTAAACCTAGGATATCAGCTCTAACTTCAATAATTAGGCCTTGAAGTTTAAAGGACCACCAGTCTGCCTGATGAGTGAAGCTAAGAGGGGGCCAGAGACTGCTGGTGTTAAAACTACATGAATGGTATGTGTACTTTCCTGCTGAGTTCATTCCTGGTCTTTCCAGTAAATACCGTGAACTTATTTTTTTTTTCAACTTCCACTAATATCCTCTTTTTACCCAGTAAAAGCAGTACAGGTAAGCAGGACTAGAAACACCCAAGACTGATTACACTGCTGATTTTGAAAAGAATAAAAGAAGCCTTGTATTATCCCCAGATTTGTCATAGCCCCAACATCCAGTTACACAACTTTGTTGAAGGTTAAAAGTCATCGATTAAGAAGCTAAAGGAAGTTAAAGTGTTAGATTTATTTCTGAGCACAGACAAATAATCAGATCATGTATCTACAGCATCAGAAGTGTTTTAACTACCTTAGTTATTGACTGGATTCCATGGGATGTTAAAAGCTCATGTGGCCGCCCACCTACAAGATGGTCAGACTTCTTCATCAAGACCCTGAACAAACGGTTTGAGACTCTTCGTATTCCTGAAGCAACCAGATGCCATTGGGCTACACTGGCACATGATAGGGTCAAATGGAAATGTTACTGGCACCCGCTCAAGCAAATCGACGAATAATGGGATTAAAGTGATCAAGTGATCAAGTTATTGGCTACTCTGCCTACTGTAATCACAGAACTTTTGGAAAATTTACATTCTGCTCTAAGGTTTCTCTTGGACAGAAATTCTGACACTCATTTGGTCTACTAATTCCTTTACAGAAAAAATGAAGTCACTCAAGCATTCCTCCTAGAAATCTGCCTTCTTCGGTGAACTAACCAAAAACATTCTTTAATTGCACAGGAAGCTTCACTAGCCACAAGATTGTGCCAACACCCCTACCACTCCACCCATCCCAACCAAAGGAACAATCCTACTCTGTAAAATGCTGTTCTGGAAAATCCCACATAAGTAGCTGATTTTTACTAACCAAAGCAAACTAAAAGACATCCTGAAAGAGCAAACACAAGAAGCACAATTAGCATCAACATCTTTTTTTGTAACAGGGCCAGGAGATTGGGCACGCCCAGCGCTAGGAAGGCCAAGCCTAACTCAAACCCAGGGAATGAATTCAGCCTCTCAGGATCAGTGAGGTGGAAAATTCAGTGCGCTGGAATTTTGTCTTTGAGAGCCAGACCTCACCTCATTTCACTTTGTTCATCTGTAAGCATCAACTCTGAGCCTTCCAACGGGTTCACTGCCTCTGTCCTGATTCTGGTCAGTAAAACTACACTGTACATAAAATATTTCTTACTTTATCTAGGATATATATCACTTGTTCACTTGACTTCCCATAGATCATCAATTACTAGAGTGGGCACCAGTAGTATCTCAAATGTCCTGGCACATGCGAGATAGCCCAAGGGCATCTGCCTGCTCCAGGAACATAAAGAGCCTCAAACCATTGGGAATGAGGTCTATAATATATAATAATATTCATAATACCATTCAAATAATTATTGAATAATTCAGTATATAATTATTCAGTAATATTCAAACATTATAAATATATAATATTTTTATATAATAAATATGTAGTACTTATTATATCATAATGGTTTTACTTAGAGTTAGTGTGATTTTAGTTTATTGGTTTTATTGACAGGATTATTTTGGCACTTTAGTAAGTTAATGAACACTGAAATTTTTAAATGTGAATTTACAGTTTCAAAACAATTAATTTAATAACAAAACCTTGGTGAAATGAGGTTTTTACAAATATTAATAATTATGACTTAACACAAAATGGAAAATATGAATAAAAATAAGCTAAGAAGAAATGAAAACTTATTCCAAGCAATTGATTACAGATTCCAAATGGTATTGTGGACTAATTACTTTAAACTTTCTTTTGTTTGTTTAATTTTTTATTATACAACTACAAAGACATTCATGATTGGGTTGATTGGGTTTCAGTCTTTTTTTATTTTGCTCTTTGGGTCACACCAAACAATGCTCAGGGGTTACTCCTGGCTCTGCACTCAGCACTTAGGAATTATTCCTGGCAGTGGTCAGGGTACCGTATGGGATGCAGGTGATAAAACCCTTGTCTTCTGCATGTAAGGCAAAAGCCCTACCCATAGGACTATCGCTCCAGCCCCCTACTTTAAACTCTTAAAAAAAGATTATCCCCTATCCGGACTTCCCTCTCATCACAACTCCACCCAGCAGACAAGACTATCACAGTCAGGATCATCCACACCCACCCTGCAGCAGTTTTTTTTTCAATCCGGCCCAGTTATGCTGAACCAGAGACTCTCAGACATGGGCAGAGCTGCTACTTGCTCTCCCTGTGCCCAGCCGCTCATGAGGTGCCCGGGAGGCATGGCGGGTTCTAGCCCTGGCCTGCCACCCCAGCAGAGCCTCACAACAAGCCGGACGACCCCCCAACTCCATGGGGGCCGCCATCTTCCACATCCGGACTTCCCTCTTGTCACAACTCCACCCAGCAGACCAGACTATCACAGCCCGCTCTCGTGGCCACTTGCAGCCGCGCAGTTCATCAATAAATGCTTTATTCAGAGGTGACTACAATAGTATGTCACCCGCAGGGCAAGCCTGGCAAGCTGCTTGTGTCGTATTTGATATGTCAAATACCAGTAACATTTATATTAGGTCATTCCCATGACATAATATAATGGTTTGAGGCTCTTTATGTTCCTGGAGCAAGCAGATGCCTTTGGGTTCTACTAGCATGAGACAGGACATATGGAGATATTACTGGTGCCCGCTCTAGCAAATAGATGATGAACGGGAAGATAGTGATAGTGATAGTGTATTCAAAGACAGAAGTGTTGAATCATTTCATAATCAGTGTATCCTAACCTCAATGCTAAAATCTAGCAAGTAATTTTTAAAACAGTAGAACTAAATCAATATTCTTATAAGGATGAGTGAATATACAGGAATTACCCTTCTGCACATTGTAAAATGAAACCAAGCAGAGATGTTTTTTCATTGTAAAATAAAACCAAGCCTAAAAGTTTTTTTTTACTAATAGCCAGAGCCTCTGCTCTTGTCTGGAGTTACCTCCTGCAGGCCCCTTTGTACATAGGGGCAGAAAGACATCTTGTATCTGTGACTCTATGTAACAGAGTATCTTCCATGTATTCTGTGCTAGCTAGTATATATATTTTCTGTCATGCTCTCTCAACCTTCATGGGATTGGACAATATTACCAGTATTTATCTGGCTGTGTTGGATCTCTAAGAATAATATAGTCATAATTCAATCAGAGAGAAATATTGTTTGCCTCTTGGCAAGCACGCATGGCTCTCTGTAAATTCTGATGACTAGTACCCAAAACCACCCTGAAAATAAGGATCTCTTGAGGCTTGGAGAAATACATACCTAGATGTAAAATATCCATGGTATATTGTTACAGGACACTTAAAAGCCTAAGAAGCTTGTGGAAATACATACCTAGATGTAAAATATCCATGGTATATTGTTGCAGGACACTTAAAAGCCTAAGAGCTTCTGCATCCGCCCTGTATTGCCTCCTGCAAATCACTTCATAGATAAGGGGGTAGTTTAAATGTGGAAGTTTATCTGACCATGTATTCTGTATTGGCTGCTATAAATATTCTCTCATGCTATCACAATCATAGTGGGACTAGCTAGACCTTACCAGCATATTTGCCTGGCCACGTTGGATCTCTAAGTAATTAGACCAGAGAGAAATGCTGTTTGCCTCCAAGCAAGCAAGCATGGCTCCCTGATAACTCAAAGGCAACTAAAATACAAAACTACCGTGAAGTAGACAAGACTCTTGTGAAGGCTTGGAGAAATATTTAACTGGCGTTATTACTAGTCTTTGTACAAAGACATGCCATCTCAGAAACCCCCTTCTCTACCCTATAAAGGCATTTCCAGGCAGATCTTGGCTCAAAACATTAGCATATAATAGGGCCTAGGTGAGGTGCTGGGAGAAATTACCTAAGGGCGTTTGACCCTTCCTGCTTCCCATAATAGTAGGAGGTTGGAGTTTCAGGGGTATAAAACCAGCCTGCTTCCTCTCGCTCTCTCTCTTTTTGGGCTCTCTTTTTTGGGCTTGCACTCTTCTTGTTAGTCTTGTCTTTGTCTCCTCTTTACAGGGCCTTTCCATGTGTTGGCCGCCATTTTGGTCTACACGTGGCTGGGGTTCTAGCTGGGAATCCTAAGCACCGGGTTTTTCTTATTGCTGATTTGTATTCTGAACCTGTGATAAGTAAAGCCTTTTAAAACTGCATCAGATTCCTGAGTTTTCATCCATTTCCCGCTGGCTTCGGAGATAGAAGGGAACTCGCTTCTCGGCACTGCTGGGGACCCTGGCGGCATCCCCGATGTACTAATTCTGAGATATATTTTATCCCAGATGCCCTCCCCCCCATTTCTGCAAGGGTCTGAAGGGAAACTTTAAATGCAGACATTGGCTCTGGCAGAATTAACATTTCAATGATCTGGACCAGGTGAGCTCCTTGGAGATGTTGTGACCCTAGTCACACCAATAAGATATAAAAGTAGCCACCTCTCTCTCTCTCTCTCTCTCTCTCTCTCTCTCTCTCTCTTTGTCTGTCTATCTATCTATATATCTCTCTCTCATTGCACTTTCTTCCTCTTTGTTTTCTCTCTGTGCTTTTTGTGGCTCAACTCTCTGCCCATAAGCATGTAATAGGAGCCATCTTGGCTGAGAGCTTTAACCCACCAAGTGGCCTTGAGTGTAGCTAGGAAATGGAAATTTGGAATTTTCCTGACACTGGATTGCAATGCCTGAATTTGTGTGAGTAAAAGCTTTTTGAAACTTTGCTAGATCCATGAGTCTGAATCTTTATCTGCAGACCTCCTGATCCCTTGGAGCAGAAGGGGATCCTTCCTGCTCCCCAATTTTTTGGAAACCCAGCATTCTCTGACATTAATTCAGTAGGATTTCTCCAGCAATGAATGCAATAGCAGTTATTACTTAAATTTAAATACATAAGATCAAACTTAAGAAAAAAAACTTTTTTTTTTGGTTTTTTGGGTCACATCTGGCAATGTTATGGGTTACTCCGGCTCCTCACTCAGGAATCACTCCTGGTAGTGATCAGGGGACCATATGGGATGTTGGGGATCAAAACCAGGTCAGCCATGTGCAAGGTAAATACCCTACCTGCTGGGCTATTGCTTCATTCCCTTAAAAAATTCTTGACCATGCAAAACTTACAATATTTGATAAAGCAAAGCTGTGTTATTTAAAAGCTTTTAAATTCCCCACAAAAAAGCAACAGGAATAAAAGTCTACATTTTAAGTATAGTATATTACATATTTTATGCAGGACCATGCACTGCATTTAACAGAAGTTACATTTATAATATAATATCATTTACAATCCAAGCACAAAAGAAACACATATGCTTTCACTGATAATAATTTATATTATTCTTGAAGGTAAAGTCAACATGAAAATAAAAAATTAAAATTAATTTTATCATGGAAAGGCAATATAAGGTTTAAGGTACTTAGCTTATACTTTTCTGACACTGCTTCAATCCCTGGCAATAGTTACATTCCCCCAAATACTGCCATGACTTATCCCATATACAGGAACATGAGTAATCCCTGAGCATCTACAAAATCTGCCACTAAAAAAAAAATTAAATTTGTATATAAAAATAAATATCGAAAATCTCAGCATGTAATATTTTCTAATGATTCCTTAGAAAACTAATCAATTGGAAAATGATTCTAAATAAGAACTTAGTAAGTAGAAACCTAGTGCATAACTCCCCTTCAAAAAAATTGTTCCTTATATACTAGTAGTCAGTTTGAAAAAAATAGTGAGAAATTGACATGCACATAAAATTAATATAATAAAACAAATAAATATTACATCTGAAAACAATTGTATTTGTTTATTAATCAGTTATTATTGTCAGTCACTGTTACTTATTGTTTATTTGTTTTGCTTTGTTTATGGGCCACACATGGCAATGGTCAGGAAAATTTTCAGCTCTGCACTCAGAAATTACACTAAACTGTGATCTTGGGACCATGTAATATGCCATAATTTGAGCCCAGGTCTACTCAAACTTGCCTAGTTAGCATGTTGGTAATCACTCAATGTGCTGTGTTATCACTCTGGACCCAAGTCACACTGTAAAATCATTAACACATAGTATCTCATTTTGTAGGTACTATTATGATTCCTGTTAATAAAAGTCTTACTTTAGAAGGAAAAATTATTTATCTAAGTTTTCTTTACTGGTAAGTAAACATGAAAATATATGAAATAATTTAAAAACTACCGGATTGCCTGATAGTAAGCGTGAATAAATTGAGTAATATATTACATCTCTGAATGGGAGTATTTAATATCATAAGATATCAGTTTTCCCATTATACATGTATATGTTACATTCTATACTTTATTAAAAAGAATAAATAAGGAATAGAATGCTAAAAGTTTGCAGAGAAAAACTGAAGGAGAAGCTTCAATCATGAATATTTGGATGTCTAATATAAGTCATCAAAATCTGTTCAAGTGTATTGAATAACTCAGTAAAATATTTGTCATACATATTTATGTGAAAAGCAAGATGCAATATTTTCTATGAGATATTATTTCTTACAGCAATTCTGCTGTCTGCAACACTGCCTCTTTCTCAACCTGTCTCTGCTTATGACTCCACAGCCGCTTCAAAAAGACCATGCCTTCCACTTCATTGAGGATAGTATTGTTAATCACATTTATCTGTTTTTAAGATTAAACAATTTTCTTAGGTGATGTGCCTCGCTCTCTATTTATTATTGTAAAGCTTCCAGACTCAAAGAATTTTCTATAAGCTTCGTTACAATGCTGTGTATGAGTGTCTTAAATGTTTATTCAGGATGGCAAAGAACTTTCTCCGCTATCACAAAGCCTCGAAGAGTCAATTCTCCTCAGCCCCTTAGTTGACCTTAGCTGACCATTATGGCTGTAAAACTAGATTTCATTTCCTAGAGGTGTGTTAGGTGTGGTCAGATGACAATCTTAGCAAGTGACTTTGAGCAATAAAGGAGGTTGGTTGAAACATGAGCCATAAAAGACTGCTCTTTACTCCCTGCTGGTTCGATAGAATCAGGAAAGTAACTTGCTCAGAATGGAAGAGATCAGGCCTTCACTCTGCTTTAACAAATGCATCTGATTTATATTATATTATACACTATATATAATATTTTATATATTCTAATATATTATATTATATGTACTTCCCTATAGGTATATATAATTGTTATAATAATTATAATAGGCAGAACCTGACAAGCTACCCATGTTGTATTTGATATGCCAAATACCAGTAACAATTATAGACCTCATTCCCATGACCTGATTGAATGGTTTGAGGGTCTTTATGTTCCTGGTGCAAGCAGATGCCCTTGGGCTCTAGTAGTATGAGACAGGACATATGGAGATGTTACAGCCCCATGAAATTTCAACACATCTTTTTTTCAAATCGATGATCAGCGGGAAGACAACTGATACTTATACAACTGATCTAATTTATATTTAAGGAAAATGAGAAGCAACATTCAATTGAGTTAAGCCATTTCTATTTGAATCTCTGTTCAAGTAAGTAGTGTGATACAGATACAGTTCTATAGCTATGAAATCCAGTTGAGATTATACAGAATCTCATACCAAAACTTTAATGTCACAACAACAAGTAAATACCTCACTCAATTATATCACAACATGAGGAGTAAGAAAGATCATGCTTAGCTGGTATCCAGCACAGTTTCTCTAGCCCTGAGAGTTGAGGCTACTAACATTTTTCACAGTTGATACAGGCTAGATTTTTTTCTTTAGTATTTAAAGGAAAAATAATGAAATCCAATTTTCTTCCTACTAAGAGAATGATAATATTTGGTAACTAATGAATTCATTCAATTGCATGGGTTTTGACACTTGAAAATTGTGTTCAAAGTGATACTTAGGCATTCAGGCAGATTTCGTCTCCAACTGTCCCTACTACTGAGTCGCTCTTGGACCCTAATGGTTTTGTTCTCACTGACTTCAGGTCAGATTCCTTTCAGAAAACAATATTTATGACCTGGTCCAAATTAAGATATTTGGGACTTAAAGATTATATATTTTTGTTCTTTCAGGTGTTTTGTTGTTGGGAAATGTAGCATTTTTCGATGGCACACATCACATCTGGCATTCAAAACTATCATTTAGTATGGCCCTACTATTAGACCTGCCTTTCAACTGAGAATATATTAAATTTTTTTATTGGTTAACTGTTTACAAGTAGGAAGAAAAATAAAAAACATACTGGTAAGAATTCAGTAAATAAGAGTTAGGGAGAAGTGTTTTGGCATTGATAAAGAGGCCTATCTTATTTCAGACTGAAGTTTGCCTTTATTGCTGTTGTTATTAATTTTTAATCATATGACTTTCTGTCCCATTTCCTTGGTTATGAGTAATTCACTAATGCATTGGGAGAAAGATCCTTTGTGTACAAGGGAAAATGTCTATTTTCCTCACCAACTTCAAACCCTACACACTAAGCACACATTTCATCCCATACCGATTACAACTGTGCAAAAATTAGATGGATATACACAGTAAAACAGTTTACCCTTATAAATGAATGGAAATCTCTTTCAAGCATAAAGCGAGAGGACAAATTAAAGTGTCTGGTTGCTGACCTACTTCTGATAATGTCAAGATAATCTTCATGACTCAGAGGATAAGGATGAATCTCTTTCTCCTTACTCCTCTTCTTTTATGTACAAAAAATGAAATACACAATAAACTAAACTCCCTGGCACTCCTCTGCATCCTAGCCACAGCTTGCTTATTGCATATAGAATCTCCAATATTCAGCTTTATCTCAACTTTTTTGACATCTTAACACTCAAAAACTACTAAAATAGCCTTCAAGTTTTTTGATATTAGAGACCCTCGGATATCATGTCCAAAAAAGTAGAGGATAAATAAGGGTCTTAAGTTCTTCAGGAATGAAAACTTGCTCTTCTTAATGTATGCACCAGTATTCATCACCAGTCACACAACTGTTCAATTTTCATGATGGGTTATTCCAAATAGTTGGAAGGCACAGTAATATGGAGTATATATCATCTACAATCATATATGTTTTAAGTATATCTTCATTTTTCCTGCAAATTTTCACAAGAATTGGGGGAGTTGGGAATGGCAAGAATATTATCTTCAGCAAGAAATGTGGCATTCTATTTTTTTATGATAGAACTAAAATTGTCACTTGTCTCTTGTCACTTGTCTTTCCATTGTTCATGAATTTGCTCAAGCAGGCACCAGTAATGTTTCCATTCATTGGGAATGAGGTCCATTATTGCTACTATTTTGGGCATATTAAATACAATACAGGTAGCTTGCCAGGCTCTTCCGTGGCTCTGGGTTCATCCCAGGGACCCAGTCTTTTTCTATGTCAGACCACCAACCATCCAGGGCCCACAGGGCAGAGCCCTGAGTGTAGACAAGTCTGTCTCCTGTCTGCCACCTGCTGATGCAGCCGGACACTGCAGCCACACCTGTAACACCTCGAGGGGCAGAATGTGTGATAGGACTAAAAATGTGTGATTTTTTCAGTATAAACTGTAATAGTGAATTTCAGTCCTTAGCACATCTCCCTATTTGATGTCTTGCAACCTTGGTCTGAAGCTCTTTAATCCTATTTTAATAGGGAAATGATTAACTATTGCCCAAGGACATGTTTCTCATGGCCCAAATAATTTGGTCTCCCATTGAAAGCATTGTGAAAAGCTCCAGACACCTGGGTCCTAATGGATAACTTCACATTAAATGATGAGAAGCATTCTCTGGAAAGACTCAGGAGCTCCTTTTCAGGGATGAGGTGAATCAAGGTTAATTTACATTTCTGACCCCATTCTCTATATTGCTGTTTTCTGACACAATTGACTTACTAAGAGACAACTGAAATAAAAAGGTAAAGTACAACTTTAATGCTATTTAAGGAATAATTATGATTAATTGCCACCAAAGCTGAAGGAAAAAGGGAGAACTCCAGGAATGAGTTTAATTAATCACTGTTTGGAATTAAATAAAATCTCCTTAAATTTGGTAGGAAAGGATAGGCAAATAATAAGTGGTATGTGTTATCAAAAAGTAGACACAAATTCTTAATTTAGAGAATAAGAGGTGTCTTTGAGTCATTTGCCTTTATTTCTCTGTACTTTTTAAAATTCAAGCAAATGAACTCCAATCCTTCATTCTAGCAGAAGAGATAACAGTGTAGAATGCAGGTTTTAAAATCCCCTCACAAAGAAATGGCAATCTCTTTTCTACTGAATGCAGATTTTTTTCTTACACCTTTCTGCTACATGGTATGCGTGTGCTTGCCCACTTCTTGATGTTAATCAAAAATCCCACAATGACAGGCTGCATTTAGAGACCCTGAGGCACAAGACAGGATTTTATAGTATATACTGTGCATTTTATCAATGCTCATACTAAACTAGGCAGATCAAATGCCTAAAATTCATGTTTTAGCTTGAATAAACTCTTCAGTGGGCCACAGAGATCAACCTGGTGATTATAAATGTATCATGAGATGGTAGAAAGGAATTAAGATATAAACTTCATTAGGTGAGTGAGGAAATACTCTTAGAAAAAGTTTTAATTTTCTAACATGAACAGATTAAGTTGAGAGCCAGAGCACAACTGCAACCAGACATAGCCAGGTGGCCGCATTGGCTTCTCTATCCGATTCCTACCCACTGAAACGCGTTGACCTTATGCTCTCACAGAAGAATTTCAATTAGAACTACTCTGGAAATGACTAACAATTGATGAAAGCTTCCTGTTTCTCAATGGCCAGAATTTGAATTTAGGCTCACAAGACGCTACGTAAGATGACTGAGAACAAAGACAATATAAATTTTGTAAAGCATCATGATATAGTTCTTTAATGCCAAGTATAAACACAAAGAGGAATATAATTCATATCACTTACAAGCAATGGTTGATGATTATTTCTCTAATCAAAAAAATAGAAAGCAAAAAAAATACCTGCTATCTTTAGTAGAGCCTCACTTTCTCAAACCTTCCTTCACAAATTGAAATTTCAACACATCTTTTTTTATTCTTTTTTGGGTCACACCCAGTAATGCTCAGGGGTTTCTCCTGGCTCTGCACTCAGGAATTACTCCTGGCGGTGCTCAGGGGACCATATGGGATGCCGGGATCGAACCCAGGCCAGCATGGGCTGGCCACGTGCAAGGCAAACTCCCTACCCGCTGGACTATCGCTTCAGCCCCATGAAATCTCAACACATCTTTTTTTCTGAGGAAATAAATCTGGAGTTTCATATTCCAAAATGAATATCTGATATATATCATTGGCATTTTGATTCATAATTCCCTGATAATAAGTGATGATGAGCATTTTTATTATGTACCATGAACCATCTGTCTGTTTGCTTCAGGGGAGGGTATGTTTATTTCCTCTCTTCAAATTTTGATATATTGTTTTAAAAATTGTTAATGATATTTTTTTATAGATCTTGGATATTAAGCACTGTATGATGTGTTGAGTGTGAAGATCATCTCCCATTCAGCTGGGTGTTTCTTTTGCCAAGCACAGACTCTCTAACGTAGTGCCAGTAGTTTATTTATATGTCAATTGATTTCCGATGGAGTCATATCATGAAAAACACCTTTGAGTTCCAAATCTTGGAGTATTCTATATTCCCCTCAGTGTACATTACAGATTCTGGTCTGATCTCAACATCTTTGAACTGCTTATAGTAATGTCACTAAATTTTATGTGTTGGATTTGTAGTAGGCTACTTTGCTCTATTGGTTAATTTTCTCTAGGAGTGTCTTAGTGAACTTTAGAGTCTTCTAAATATAATATGCTATCTGAAAATAGTGAAAAATTGTCTTCTTTTCTAACTTGGATCCTTAGGTTACTTTTACTTGCCTGATTGATTGTGCTTATCATTTAAATACTATATTGAATAAAAGTGGATATCCTGGTCTTGTGCCTTACAACCGACGAAACTCTTTAAGTTTTAATCCACTGAGGATGACACTGTTTGGGGCTTTGTTACAGATGATCATTACTATCTTTCATTGATTTTCTTTATAAGAACAAGACATGCAGAGCTTAGACCTCTATTCTGCATTCAGGTATGAATCCTGGAGGAACTCTAGAGTTGTATGGGCTGCTAGGGGTTGAACCAGGATTGGCTTCATGCAAGGCAGATGCCTTACCTGGTGCATTATGTCTCTAGCCCCTTGGCCATTAGTATTTGGAGGAAAATTACTTTTTTTTTAAATTATACCACCGGGGATATACAATTACAAAGATATTCATGTTTGGGTTTCCTCCCCTGGGCTGTCTGTATGCCAGGCACATTGCCTTTCTTCTCTCTCTCTCTCTTTCTCCCTCTCTCTCTTTCTCTCTCTCTCTCTCTCTTCCTTCTCTTATACACTGTGGCTTGCAATGCGTACATTTAGCTGTTATCATGCATTTTTTTGTCTATGTTCAGTGCTCAGTTCCAGGTTGGCATTATCATTTCCAACAATTATCAGCACATTGTTCTCTTCTCTGGCTTACCTAACCTCTGAATCCCAAACAATTGTGGTAGATTATACCCACTGAGAAGACCTCCTGATTCATGTTTTCTTGACCCTAAATCTTGGTATCATACTATTTTAATTTCATATCCAAAAAATATGAAGTCAGGGCCAGAGCGATAGCCCAGTGGGTAGGGCATTTGTCTTGCATGTGGCCAGCCCATACCGGCCTGGGTTTGATCTCTGGCATCCCATATGGTCCCCGGAGCATAATTCCTGAGTGCAGAGTAATTCCTGAGTGCAGAGCCAGGAACATTGCCAGGAGCACAACCTCTGAGCATTGCCGGGTGTGACCCAAAAAAGCAAAAAAAAAAAAAAAAAATTAAATTAAATTAAAAAAAATATGAAGTCACTCTGTATCTGTCCTTTTCCCTCCTGCTAATTTCACTCAGCATGATCCTCTCCATGTCCGTCCATTTATAGGCAAATTTCATAACTTCATTTTTCCAAACAGCTGCATAGTATTCCATTCCATTGTGTAGATGCCCCAGAGTTTATTTATCCAGTCTACTGTTCTTGGGCACTCTGGTTGTTTCCAGATTCTGGATATTGTGACTAGTGCTACTATGAATATGGAAGTGAAGATGTTATCTCTGCTGTGTGTTTTTTTGACTCCCAGGTTATATTCCCAGGAATAGTATTGCTGGGTGAAATTGGAGATCAATTTCTAGTTTTTGTAGGAATGTCCATATTGTTTTCCAAAAAGGTTGTACCCGTCAACATTGCCACTAACGATGGATGAGAGTCCCTTTTCCCTCACATTCACGCCAACACTTGTTTCAGCTCTTTTGGATATGTGCTGTCTCTGTGGTGTGAGATTATTTCTCATTGTTTAGATTTTCATTTCCCTGAAGATTAGTGATGATGAGCTTTTTTTCATATGCCTTTTGACCACTGAAATTTCTTCTTTTTTGGAAATTTCTGCTCATTTCTTCTCCCCATATGTTTTTCTTGTAAAGTTGTACCGTGCCTATATATCCTGAATATTAACCCCTTATTAGATGGGTATTGAATGAATATTCTTTTCTTTTCTGTTGAATGTCTTTGTATCTTGGTCACTGTTTCTATTGAGATGCAGAAGCTGTTAAATTTCATGTAGTTCCATATGTTAATTTTTGTTTTCAATTGCTTTGTGAGTGGTGCTTCATCTTTGAAGATGCCTTTTAGCTTCAAGGCTTTTTTCTATATTATCTTTGATGTACTTATGGATTCAGGTCTGATATTGAAAATTGTAATCGATTTTGATCTGACTTTTGTGCATGGTGTTAGACAGATATCTAAATACAACTTGTTGAAGAGGCTTTCCTTGTTTCATTTTGTACTTTTTCCTTCTTTATCAAAGATTACATGATCGAGTATTTGAGGATGAGTGTTAGGAAACTCAGCTGTATTCCATAGGTCCACAGGTCTGTTTTTACTCCAATACCATGCTGTATTAATTACTACCACTTTGCAGTACAGTTGGAAAGGTGAAGCCTCCCATTGATGTGATTTATTATTGTGATTGACTTGTGAATAAGGAAGATTCCTGTTTTGCTGAAGATTCTTACCAGGAATATATTTTTAACCTCGCTGAAAGGTTTATTTGCATAAATTGATAGGTACTATGAATTGATATTCCATTTCTGCAATGTGTGCAGAATAATTTTTTGCACACATTCTTTGAATCCCACTTGGTTTTGGCATATGATATTTTGATATATTGTTGGATTCAGTTTGCTAAGATTGTGTTTGAGGATTTTTTTTCAATTCTCATAAGATAGATTAGTAATGTAATATGCTTGGATATCAAAGTAATGTTGAATTATAGAAGTTTAGGAGAAGTGTTCCTGCTTCTAAATATGTTCAGTGATTAAAGAGTAAAAGTAGCAAATCTTCTCTGAAGGTTTGATAGAACACACCAAAAAAGAATCCATCAGAACCAGGTCCTTTATTCTTCTGAGATTTTATTGTTTAATTTCATTATATCACTTTGAGAGACAATTACAAAACTGTTCATGATTGGGTTTCAGTAATACAATGTTGCAGCACTGATTCCCTTGGGAGATTCTTGATTGCAGGTTCAAGGAAGAGATTAAAATATTCTAAACAAGCATATTGTTGAAAATTTGCTATATAAAATCAATGTTACAATGACATATTATGTCATAACAGTGAGAATGACACTTATTAAAAATATTTGTGTTGGGATGTTTGAAACAATGTTGTAAAGGAACATTATCCAATTCAACACTTATGTAAAATAGTATGACAATTTCTCTTAAAGGTAATATTAAAGCTGTCATATGACCTAGCAATAGCTCTTCTTGGTATTTACTCAAGAAACACAACAATTCAAACAAAAGGAAATATGCATACCATTATTTATTGTGGTTCTTAACTAACACAATAGCTAGGATATGAAGTCATCCCAGATGGTCAGTGACAGATGAATAGATAATGGAGGTAAGTTATATTAAAGTACTACATATCATTTCTCTATTCTGACATATATTATGGCGACTGAAATATGTCTGAGAATCTATGGTCTAAGTGTAGGCCTAAAATATACTTCTTGACTAAACATTCGTTATATCTAACATAAAGACAAATGCTCAATGAAAGAATAATTTTTATTCCACTTTTTAAATTTTCCTCTTTTCCTATTTCCTTCTTGAGTTTTTTTTCTCTTGGCTTTATATATGTCTTGTTAAATGGATTGAATCCGTTAACATTGAGAGTGTATAAACTAAATTAAAATACAGGCTAAACACCTAAACAGACACCTCACCAAAGAAAATGTACAAATAAAAATAAACACATGAAAATATGTTTTAAAACAATCATTAGGGAAAATAAATTAAATAATGATATATCACTAAATATCTATTAGAATAACCAAAATTCAGCACACTGAAAATATCAAATGGTATTCAAATAAAAAATAGAGATTAGGTAAGACAGAGAAGGGAACAGTGTGCTAATAATTGTCAAAAGTGATAATACCAGCCTAGAACTGAGCATTGAATATAGGCAAAAAGATACACATGATAGCATCTAAATGTAAGTATTGCAATCTACAATGGGTAAGAGAAGGAAGAGAAAAGAGTGTGTGTGTGTGTGTGTGTGTGTGAGAAAGAAATAGAGAGAAAAACTATAAAGAACCTGCCATAGAGGCAGGTTAAGGGGTGGAGGAGGGAATTGAGGACATTGGTAGTGGGAAATTAGAATTGGTTAGGGATGGGTGCAGGAAAACTGTATGACTGAAACCTAAACATGAACATCTTGTAATTGTATATCTCACAGTGCTATAATAAATTATTTTAAAAAAATAAAGACGATACAAAAGCTTTAAAAATATTAAAATATAAAAATATATTTTCTTTTTTTCTTTTTTGCTTTTTTGGGGGCATCACACCCGGTGATGCTCAGGGGTTTTTCCTGGCTCTGCACTCAGGAATTACTCCTGGCGGTGCTTGGGGAACCATATGGGGATGCCGGGGATTGAACCTGGGCTGGCATGGACTGGCTGCATGCAAAGCAACGCCCTACCGGCTGGACTATCGCTCAGCCCCAAAAAACATAATTTCTTATTTCTAGTGGAAATGAAAATGGCACACTTTGGAAGTAAGCTTGGCATTCTTACAGAATAAAACATACGCTAACAAGCTCCTCGGTATTTATGAAAAGCAGTTAACATTGTGTTCGAATATAAATCTATATAAAAATGCTTATAACAATTATTCATATGCCAAAATTTAGAAACAACCAAGATATCTTTTAAGCAACCAAGATATCTTTAATTGAGTGAAGAGGTATAGAAAATGGTAGAACTTCCAGACAATGGAATATTATTTTATGCTAGAATTAAATGATCAGCCATGACACGACATGGAAGAGCATTAAATTCATGTTACTGAAGAGTGAAGTCAAATATGAAATGACCACAAATTGCATAGTTCCAACTCCCTGATTTTATGGGAAAGTTAAAACTTTTGAAACAGTAAAAACTCTCATCATATCATCAATTGTTGAGGTATAAATAGATGGCACACAGAGAATTTTTACAGTAGTGAACCTTCATATGACATGGTAATTATGGATATATACCATATATACCATATATTCATCCTTATATGTGGACCTATACAAGAATCCCAGTGTAAGCTTTGGATTTTAATTAGTTATGACATGTTTATGTGGGTTTATCATTTTAAAAAATTGTCTCCCCCAATTGAGTTATTTTGATAAGTAGAGAAATTATGTATGCAGAGGAGAGAGAGAGGATGGGAGGGAGATCTTTATATATTCCTTTCAATCTTGTTGTGGATATAAAACTGATCTACAAGAATATAGTATATTTTAAGTGTCTGCTCAATTCACAAATCTTTGCTAATTCTACCCTACACAAGAATGAAACTAGGTAGTGGCTTCACTAAGTCTCAACTTGATAAGTCATACTTCACAGGAAAGATTAATGTGTCTCTCAGGTGCCTTTTACTACATTTGATTGATTAGAGAATCACTTTACTATCTTACCATTTGAAGTAGAATAATCTAGAAATAAAGATAATGATGTTGAATTGAAGATGGTGATACAAACAATAGGAAGAAAAGTAGAAAGGGTAGCTTGTTAGTTATAGCTTATTTACTAGTAGTTGTGGATCCTGAATTCTGTGAAAAGCTTTATGTTATTTTTTCTTAGATTATCTCTTACAAGAACCATAGGAAGTAAATCTTTTTTATTTTATCACTCTCAACTTGACAGGGGAGAAAAGATGTCAGGAAACTTGCCTGATCTAATGAGCTCTATAGTCAGTATTCAAACCCCAAAATCTGATGCTACAGTTACACTATTAGTAATTATCACAGTGTATATGTCGGAGTCATCTCCAGTTCTGACCTTCCCACCACTACTCCCAAAACTGGAGCTTCTGTCAGTCAAGGCATAAAATATTTGTGTACTCCAGATACAGGTTTTTTTTTTGTTTTTTTTTTTTTTTTTGGCCATGTTCACATTAGTTCTGCTGGATTAAGTCTCTAATCTGGACTCTAACAGTTGATATCTTCATAGTTAATGTCTTTACTAGATTTTTCTAATCTTCCTAATTAGCTTCTTTCATAATATTTCTAAATATTTTCTTTATTTCATTACTTTTCATCTCTTTAAATCATTCTTCACAAAGCTGCCAGAGTAATATTACTTTGAAAATGTACTTTCATCTGCATATTAAAACTATTCCACCAGTCTTCATTACTGCAGAAATATAATCAAATTCTTTATAAAGTGAAAAACAGAAACTTTTGTGATATTGAATATTATCCTGTCATATCCATAGATATTTCTGAATCTATTTTATAAAAGATGACATCCTTTGCTCTTTTATTACATTTTTTCCTGTTTCTTCTGCATCTAACATAGTCCCCAAACACATATGTATCTTCTTTTTCAAGAAAACTCTTAGCTGTATGAAACATCTGCCTTGAATGATCAACTCTGCTCTGATTTTTACTTGCTTCCATAGACGAGGATGAACATTTTCCTGCTTTTCTCTTATAACCAAAATATTTATTTCCATTTTGGAATTTAAGTCCTACATGATGGTCATAGAAAAAAAGTCTTTGAGATCCATGTTATCAGTAACTCTGTAACATTTGAGGCTCCCCCTCTAATCCCACATACATTTGTAACTTTATCTCACAACATGTAATTGATGTGCCTGTCATATAAACTAAATTGCATCCTCCGATGTCTCAGATTTATTGCTTTTGTACTATTAATGGTTCAGGCAGTAGTATGTATATAGATATATTTTCCCCCCCAATCTTGCCTAAAGAAACACCTATTTATTCAAGTCCAGATGAACTATCACCATCACCTCAAAATTTCAAGGATTTACTCAGAACTGTTTAATTTACTTGGACTTTCCATGAAGTTCTGTAAACTTTAGGCTTATTCCCTTAACACTTTATCATTTTCAACTTTACACGAAACTTCTGTGTCTATGTCTTAGTTCTGTGGCTTTGAATACATCTCTTGAGGATTTATTAGAAATAAAAACTTAATCATCTGTTTCATGATCACATCTGTTCTCATATTTCATTCCTGACTCAATTCCAACCAAGTTTGATGACTTAATGAACTAACTCCTGTGACTAATTCTATTGGCCAATTCTCTCTCACTCAGCCCATGTCGCGTTTGCAAAAGAAAGGCATCCAAGTAGTAAAAAGCATGTTAGAAATATTAAAGTTAGAAAACAGGCAAAAAGGATGTCCTTTCCTTTACAATTATGATATTATTTGTTCAAGATATAGGTATACTGAGTGCTGAAAGTAGATAAAGTGATATACACGATAATATTTTAGTTCCTGTATTACAGACCATAATGCCCAAAATTAAGAAGGAGGCAGGGAGTGAAAAGAGAGAACGATTAAAAGAAAGAGAAAGAAAGAAAGAAAGAAAGAAAGAAAGAAAGAAAGAAAGAAAGAAAGAAAGAAAGAAAGAAAGAAAGAAAGAAAGAAAGAAAGAAAGAAAGAAAGAAAGAAAGAAAGAAAGAAAGAAAGAAAGAAAGAAAGAAAGAAAGAAAGAAAGAAAGAAAGAAAGAAAGAAAGAAAGAAAAAGAAAGAAAGAAAGAAAGAAAGGATGGAAGGGAAGAAAGAAAGAAAGAAAGAAAGAAAGAAAGAAAAGAAAGAAAGAAAGAAAGAAAGAAAGAAAGAAAGAAAGAAAGAAAGAAAGAAAGAAAGAAAGAAAGAAAGAAAGAAAGAAAGAAAGAAAGAAAGAAAGAAAGAAAGAAAGAAAGAAAGAAAGAAAGAAAGAAAGAAAGAAAAAGAGAAAGAGAGAAAGAGGAAAGAAGGAAGGAAGGAGGAAGGAAGGAAGAAGGAAAGTGAAGGGGTGGTCATGGTAGTGGTGATTCAGAAAGTGGGGACATTGTGGTGAGAATGTACACTGATGAAGAAACAGGTTTTGGAAAATTAGTAAAATAACAAAAACGAAAGATTTAGTTCTATATGATTTGAGTCATTTCACAGAAGGCTGATAAAATTCTCACTAGAGAATGAAAATTACAGTATCCTAGCATATGGTTACGGTATATGCCAAACACTTTTTGTTAATTTGGTTATTTTTAATGTTTTATTATACCACCATGAGGTATAAAATTACAAATATGTTCATAAGATGTTTATATTTGGATTTCGGTCATACAGTGTTCCAGCACCCACCACTCCACCACTACCCATTTCCCACCACCAATGTCCCCCCATTCCCTCCCCCTCCCTAGCCTACCTCTATGGAAGGTTCTTTATCCCTTTCTCTTTCTCTCTCTCTCTCTCTCTCTCTCTCTTTCTCTCTTCCTTCCCTTAAACATTGTGGATTACAATACATACATTAAGAGGTGTCATGTGTATCTTTTTGCCTGTACTTAATGCTCAGTTCTAGGTTAGTATTACCACTTTAAACAATTATTAGCACATTGTTCCATTCTCTGTCTTACCTAGCCTCTGACTCCCACACGTTTTTGATAATGTCCACCTTTGACAAGACCTCCTGATGCGTGTTTTGCCTGACCTTGGATATTGGTATCATAATATGTAAATATATATTTATATCATGCAAATAAATGCAGTGATAATCTGTCGTTTTCCTTCTGGCTAATTTCACTCAACATGATCCTCTCCATGTCCATTCATTTATAGGCAAATTTCATAACTTCACTTTTCCTAACAGCGGCATAGCCATTGTATAGGTGTGCCAAAGTTTCTTTATCCAGTCATCAGTTCTCTGGCACACTGGTTGTTTCCAGATTCTGGCTATTGTGAATAGTGCTTCTTTGAAAATAAAAGTGCAGATGGTGTTTCCTCTGTGTGTTTTTGGCTTCCCAGTGTATATCCCCAGGAGTGGTATGGCTCGGTCAAATGGGAGCTCAATTTCTAGTCTTTGGAGGAATGTCCATATTGTTTTCCAAAAAGGCTGTATCAGTCGACATTCCCACCAACAACGGATGAGAGTCCCCCCTTTCCCCACATCCACTCCAGTACTTGTTGTTGTTGCTCTTTTGGATATGTTCCAGTCTCTGTGGTGTACAATGATATCTCATTGTTGTTTTGTTTTGCATCTCTTTGATGATTAATGATGATGAGCATTTTTTCATATGTCTTTTGGCCATTTGAATTTCTTCCTTATTGAAGTTTCTGTTCATTTATGCTCCCCATTTTTTCATGGGGTTGTTTGTTTTCTTCTTGTAAAGTTCTACCAGTACCTGATATATCCTTGATATAAGCCCTTATCAGATGGGTATTGGGTGAATATTCTTTCCCATTCTGTGGACTGTCTTTGTATCTTTCTTGGTCACTGTTTCTTTTGAGGTAGAGAAGCTTTTTAGTTTCATGTAGTCCCATATGTTTATCTTCTCTTCTAGTTGCTTTATTAGTGGTGTTTCCCCTTTGAAGATGCCTTTAGCTTCAATGTCGTGGAGGGTTTTTCCTATATTCTCTTCAATGCACTTTATGGATTCATGTCTGATATTGAGATCTTTAATCCATTTTGATTTTTTGTGCATGGTGTTAGACAGAGGCTAAATTCATTTTTACATGCCTCTGCCCAGTTTTCCCAGCACCACTTGTTGAAGATCTTTCCTTGCCCAATTTCAGACTCTTTGCACCTTTATCAAAGATTAAATGATCATGTGTTTGAGGTTGGGTATCAGGATACTCAATTCTATTCCAAATGTCCACAGGTCTGTTTTTATTCCAATTCCATGCTGTTTTAATTACTATTCCTTATAGTACAGTTTGAAGTTGGGAAAGGTGATGCCTCCCATCTTCTTTTTCCCAAGGATTGCTTTAGCTATCGGTGAGGATTTATTTTTCCATACAAATTTCAGGAGTGTTTGGTCAATTTCTTTGAAGAATGTCATGGGTATCATTATAGGGACTGCATTGAATCTGTGCAAAGCTCTATGGTGTATTACCATTTTGACAATATTGGTTATTCTTTTGGTCAACCCAATTAAATAATACAATTGCTAATATTATACATGATATAACAGAATGGTGGAGAATTATTTAATTTAAATTACAAAAGGTCATGTCACTGTCACTGTCACTGTCTTCCCATTCATCTTCGATTTGCTCAAGCGTGCTCCAGTAACATCTCCATATGACCTGTCACATGCAAGTAGAGCCCAAGGGAACCTAATTGCTCCAGGAACATAAAGAGCCTCAAACCATTCCATCAGGTCATGGGAATGAGGTCTGTAATTGTTACTGGTATCTGGCATATCAAATACGACACGGGTAGCTTGCCAGGCTCTGCCGTGAGGGTAGCATACTCTTGTAGTCATCTCAAAATCCAGCATTTATTGATAAACCGCTTGGCTGCAAGCGGCCGTGCAAGCCCGGCTGTGATAGGCTGGTCTGCTGGGTGGAGTTCTGATGAGGAGGAAGTCCAGATGTGGAAAATGGAGGTCCTCATGGAGTGGGGGGTCGTCTGGCTCGTTGTGAGGCTCTGCTGGGGTGGCAGGCCAGGGTTTGAATCTGCCATCCCTCCCGGATACCTCATGAGCAGCTGGGCACAGTGAGAGCCAGTAGCAGCTCTGCCCATGTCTGTCTCTGGATCAGCATACCTGGGATTCACAATTTTTTTTGTTTGTTTCTCGCAAAAGGTCATATCAAGGAATAAAAGTCATACCTTTTAGACTTAAAGTTTTAGTTCAACTACAATAGTTTTGTCTTCCAAACTCTGTTTGACATCAGAACTAGATAATTTACTAAGGGAAAGAATAAAATCTGTAATAGCATATTCTCTGGAGAATTATTTAAAGCAAAATTTCTCAACTTTAACACCATTGCAATTTTTCTTCATACTTCTTTTGTGATGGCGATTCATTTTGTGCAGTTAAAGATATTTCTCAGTATTACAGCAACAATTTACTAGATTCCAATAGAATTTCTGCCCCTTCTTCTCACTTCCAATTTAGGCAACCATAAAAACATTATCTAATCATCCTTAATACAGACCCACTTGATTTAAAGGAAAAGAAAATCACTGTGTGTGATAATATTCCTTAGTCACAATTAAGTGTAATACTAAACAAATACAGTGAAGGATAAAATTTAAACTAGGACAGTTGATCTCTGCAGAGTGACCAACAGGGTAAAATTTCTGAGCTGTTTTGGTATGTTTGATTCTTCAAGGAAAGCTTATCAGAAACTGGAACAGTTGCCCATGAAGCAAAATCATGTTATCCCATAAAATATGAGAAAATGAGAGACGTTTCTAGTAGATTTTGTTCATATGGAGTCAACTTCCCAAAAATTTTATCTTAATAAAATTTAGTTACAATGGTCTTTGAGGATGTTTGTGTGCTCTGTATGTGTGTGTGTTTGTAATGCGCACTCATGGGCCCAACAGGTACTTATTAAGGGAATAATTAAAAAGAATATGGGATGCTTTAAATTATATATAACGAGGTCACCTGTTGAAATTGAATACTTATGTCTATTTTAATTTTCATAAAAGTAATCCTTCCAGACTTTTCTCCATTCAGTATAAGGAATTATAATATAGTACTTGGCCTTATATAATTTGCTATATAAGTACAGTGTAGACAAACTTGAAATAACTGAATTTACTGAGAAAATATTTATATTTTTCATAAACCAAAAATTTAAGAATACTTAAGTAGCTCGATTGATGAGAACATAGGTAGACACTGAGATTCTTTGCTTGGAAGGACTCTTCTTGTAAGCATATTAGATTTTATTTTGAGGCTACATCCTGCTGGAATTCCTCATCAATCCACACAATTCAAAATGAAAATTAGTATAAATACAGAGATATACAGACTTGTAATTGCTATCAACAAATACAAGGCAGCCATGAAAACGCTATCTATGTGGCTAATTGTGAGGAAGATGTGTAACAAAGGAAATGCTGAGTTTTTTTTCATGGTAAGTTGCTACATTTTCAAATATTGATTTTGCTCCATGATTCTGTAATGAGAAAGTTTTGAAAATAATTTGTGAAAATTACTAGCTCCTTTTATTGCTAGCTGTATCACTTATGTCATGTCACTCAATTTCCTTGTCCTCAATTTTTTTCTTCTATGATGAGAACAATACATATGTGAACTGTTGCAGAAATGTAACATGATTTTTACCCAGCTTTTTCTTTCCTTCTGGACTGTTTCATATTTACCATAAAGGATACAGGCTATTTGAGGGCATCACATGTGCTATTAGTCCAGTATAAGGTGCTTTCTCTCCCTTTCTATTTATTCATGACTGCATTAATTCACCCAGAAGAGTGATTTTCTCTGTTGCTAGACAGTCCTGTATACTCAGCTCCATTCACTTTGGGCAGCTCTTTTAGACATTCTGTGCTGCACAAATATCTGTTATTTTCTATTATTTATGTTGCTGTCATTTCTATAAGACACAATGTAGCATTTTTCTTTGTAAAAACAGGGACATCATTCAGATTCCGCTTGTTGAACTGGCCGACTTTGATACTCAGACAACCTGGGAGGCAATATAGTCAGACTTCCAGCAAAGATTCAGCCCTCCTCTTCATCATTGTCTTCCTTCCTTTCTTGGACTTTGAGGTTTGATAGAGAAACATCCAGTATAGATAAAACACAACTTAGGAGAAATAGTAAAAAAAGGGAGATTTCTTGCTAATAGGATATATTGGAGACTAGAGTGACATTAAAATCATGTTTGACCCAATAAGAACTTCACCAATATCTCTATTAATCCTAGAAATCTGTTTCTTTTTAATTCTGTCCCTGGATATCCACTGACAGCAAGTAAACAATCTCAGCTTCCAGTATACTATTGGGAAAAACTTCAGAAGGAAGCTGATGGTTTCCTTCAGGCCCCCAAACCACGAAGTGGTGATATGAGAAGAGAGGAGTTTAAGCAGGAGTTCTTAGGTCTGCAGTTCTTTACAAATGCCTGTGAGAGGCAACCTCATAAAAATCAGGTAGGGAAACTGAGTTTGGTTCTTGAGGCCCTCCACATCTACTTAAATCTGAGTAACTCAGAGTTAATATATTTTTAATATACTAGAATTATTCATGATATTTTGGTTTCTTTTTTTTTCCTTCAGAAAACAGTTGTATTACTAATAAAGACATGTGAACACATCTGAATTGGTGCCTTGGGGCTTTGTGAGAAAATCTCCAGTCATTCTCTATATTGGATGCATTTTTGTTTTTGAAAAGTAACTTCAAGGAAGGAAAAGGCTGCTCAGAGGAAGAATTAAAGTAATTCTAAGAATTAGAAGAATCTCTGAACCAGTAAACTTGTGGAAACCAGCATTTACTTTCTGTTTTTTTCTTTATAACACAACTTCTCAAAAACATAATCCTTACTATTTTTAACATTTTTCATTGAAAAGTCAGTCTTACTGGATTTGCATGATTATTGCTGTATAAACACCTTAGAACCAAATTATAAGAATATTTCTCAATCCTTATCTCATTTGATATCTCAGAAATATTTGGCTGATGGTCATTTCCTAACTCTTGAAGCAGAATATCTGTAAGACTCTAGGATCTCAAATGCTTTGGGTTGGCCTTCTGTATCCAATGAGTCTTGCTTGAGATTCCTTCCTTTAAACTCACATTGTCAATTTCTGTTATAATTCCTCTCATTTCAGTGTTCTGTTTTATTTGGTGAATTTATTTAGTCCTCTGATTTTAATGAGCTCTAAGGATTGACAATTCCTATATGTCTCTTCTAACCCTAAGCTTTAGGCTCACAGCTCTTCACTAGTATTTACCACTGGCATCACAACTTCAAATTGTCCTAATAATCTTCTCTGTAACCTGGTCCTACATCTTATTATGGCATAATCATCACTATCACCAAAGTGAGTAATACATACTCACTAGACTCAGAAATTGAGCATAATCCTTGATTTTAAAATCCTTATTTTCTCTTCCTCTCTACTCTCCCATATTGAACAAATAATGTGTGAACAATTTTGATTATTAACTCTTTATCAGGTCTTCTTGAGACAAAAAAAAAATCTCAACTCTTCTTCCAGTTCTTGCCAGATACCTGACAATTATCATGGAATACTGGTATTCCAGATGGTCTCCCCAGAATTCACATGTGATTTCTCCAGTGCATTTCTTCACACCTCAGATAAACTCATCTTTGTAAAATAAACATTTTCTTTCTTAAATACTCATTAGCTAAACTTTAATATGGTTAACAAGACAGTATATTAGATCACTCCAGCATAGCTCTAAAGCCTAATCTCTTGTATTCTCTTACCATTTGTGCCAAAATATTCTCCATGTTCTATGACCTTTCTGAGTGCTATTTTAGCCTTAGCTGGAATCATTCCCAGTTTTTGCTTAATCAAACATAAAGTATTTTTTAAATATCAGTGTTTCTGTTGGTCCCACAGGAACTGTTCACTACTCCCCTAGTTCACTATTTCCCTAGTTTTTCATCTCATAACTATTTTCCTTTTCTGTATATGGACATTTATCCCACTGTATTACCATTATGTTTGCATTACTCTTTCCCACCTAGATTACTTAAACTTAGAGAAGATAGAAGTCTGTTATATCTTTGCCATTGAGCAGTATGTTTAGCATTCAATTACCAATCCCCAAAGAGTGAGCAGAGAAATAGCCCTAGAAAATAAACAAAGAGCTGCCTCAGGTTAGAAACTCAAATAAATAGTCAGTGAGGTGTATAAAAGAATAAAGTAAACACAAACACTGGGAAATTTGTGTGAAAAATGTGAAAGTGATGATTTGACATCACTTGAAACATGAATTTTGTAAGTCAAGCTTGATATGATATGAAGGATTAGATGGAGCTTATAATCAGTTATGTTCATGTAAAACCAGAGCATATATTTTAACTTTATATCTGAATCTTCTATGAAACCATAAATGTTAAATAGTAAAATTTTGAAATTAATAAAGACCTATAAATTTAATGCTTAAATCTCTGGTGATAAAGTGTTCAATCAAAAAACACTCAACATCCATTTTCAATGTCCAGACTCTACAGCACATCAGAGCCCCACCCAAGAGAGAAGCCAATTTTAAGCCGCTCACCAGAGCCCCACACAACAGAGCAGCCGATTTCAAGTCCAGGTATGCAGTTCTCAGCAGCAAAAGTCACTGGGCTTTCATGGAGATGGAGCTGGGTCGCCTTCCCTGCCTCTGTCCCATCTGGGAGGTCTGGTGGACCCACCAATGAATTGCCTCCGGGCTGTCTGCCATGATGCAGAGACTCAGACACATAGGGCAGAGTTGCCATTTGGCTTTCCCCATGTCTCATGTCCACTTTGTGGCAGCTCAGCATATCAAACTAGTGGAAACCAACGACATCCTAGAAACTCATAAAGTAAATTCAAGAGCAGAATTTGCCAGATTCTCCCAAAACCAACAATAGGGAAGAAAATGGATTCATCAATACATTGCCATTTATGTGCTTTAACGGTCAAAATAATCAGTGCCAACTGAGGGAGCAGGCATGGGGTTTGGGGTGGGAGGGGAAATGAGGGTCTTCAGTGCTGGGAACACACTGGTAGTGGGAGTGGTGTTGAAGTATGAGTCTTTCTATCAACAGCATTATGAAAACCTTTTACTTTGTAAATTGTGGTATTTCAATAAAAAGTAAAAACAAAGCAACAAAAAAATGCTCAACCAACAGGTGGGATAATATGCCAGAGATATTCTAGGTTCTGAGTATTCCAAAATTAAAAGCACATGTTTCATAATTTAATTGGTTTACAATATTGAGAGAAAACTACCAAGAAAAACTTGTTGCACTAAAAATGTAAGCACAAATTCTTGGAAGAAAGAAAATATTATCATTTATTTTAAATATGAATGACTTTATTTTTATGAAAACTTCATCAAATAAATGACAATTGACCTAAACTATAAAGAATAAATGATTAGAATGTAATCTGACTGGTAAGAGAAATAGCAAAACTTAAGTAAATTATGAGCAGATAAAGGAGTAATCACTAGAAATCAAAAGGAACACTCATCAGAAAAACATGCAATCCTCAGAAACTACAGGAAGATACATGAAAGCAGTAAGGTTTATGAGGTACAGAATGTGGAAAGGATATTTAAAATATCAGAAATTTAATTCTTGACTACTATTCTAAGTTCACTAAAGGGACTTACTAACACCAAGTTTCACTGAATAAAGACCGTTTTTTGAATCAAATTAGTAGCACTAACAAATGCAAATATTAGAAAATGCCCAATTGAACACTTGATCAACTAGAACACGTAGTTCTTAGAAAAATGCTAATATAGCAAAGCAAAGATATTTGGCTTAATTTAAGCGTGACTTGCTCTCAAGTAACAAGAATTGAGTACATTTGGGATGGTAGAAGGTGTTTGCGTGGGCCATGACAGGTGGATTTTTTGAAAGAATGTAGCTAAGGTGTCACCTCTCCTCTAAATCCTGCAGGTTTTTGGTCATGCAACAGATTCCTTAGCAATCTTAGAGTTATGAAAAGTTTGAAAAGGTCAGATTTCTGAATTAATTTCTTCGGGTTAAGGGCAGTTCAATGAAAAGATAATGAAGCATATCACAAGAAATAAAACAAGGTACTTCTTAATCTTTAAATTGACTTCACATTGTCCAAGTAAATTCACCTGTCATTATTTTAGGTTTTATCATGCCTCTAAAACAGCACCTTCCTAGGTACGAGATAAATATTTTTTTAAAAACCTGTTGTGTATAAAATATTACATTCAGGATGCTAAGATCATTGCATTTGTTAAAATATCAATATAAGAACAGCTGGCTTGTTCTCTTCCCTGAAAAAAACAAAAGGATACCTGAACATATCTGGCAGATCTGTCAATTCTTCCTCAAGCCAAGTGACACATGAGTTATACAATGGGGCTTCAAAAGGTTCTAACCATATTGCACAGCAGATGCTCTGAAACTATTATTCAGAGTGCCCAGGCCCCCTATTGCCCTCTGATTCTCTTGAAGCAATTTATGACCTATTCTCTCTTTGCATCAGTTACATTAGACTACATTAATCCAAAAGATGCATTAACCTCAGCTCCACTTCAATTTCTCTGAATCCTCACCCCTACCCTCCCATACTTCCACATGTCCTCCCTGTATGCACACATTGTGCTCTTTCACATACTTTGTAACACAAGATTGTTTCAGGAACACATTAGTAACAAAATGACCAATTAGATATATACTGAACTTTTCCTTAATTTGCTATCTCTCATTCTTTTCTTCTGGTACTCTACTATAAATCCTCTATCAGCTTTCATTTTGGAGAATAATGCTTTTCATCCCATTTTTATTTCATTTTATTTCCCAATCAATTGCATCTTAAAATTAATGTGGGTTAACACTTCATATGATGTTCATGCTATATGAAATTCTATAGTTAGTCCTCAGATCCACATTTTAGAGTACTCAATAGTGTTCATTATAATGCTACTTTCAATGAAATCTTACTTGACGCATTGGGAGTACAAAACACTTTGCATTTATAGATCTTGTTGAATTCATGACTATTACCTACACAGCAGCAAATCACAAAAATTAGAGTTAGAAAAGTTTTATTAGGACTGAGACTCTATACCCAGAGGCTATGTAGGAATGTTACTTATAATTTAATATTTATTAAGCTCCCCAAGTGTCTTTATAAGACAAGATTAGGATAGAGTTAGAGAAAATATATTTTAAAATGTGCTATTACCCTGTTCACATTTCTTTGTAAGGTACTCTAGAAATGAGATTTAAATGCTTTTTACAAATGGTGATTATCTCGATCCTTACATTTTTCTCGTAAGATTTTTTCTGCTATTTAATATATTCATTGATTTACCATATACCATTTAATAATAAGAGAATAATCTACGTAAGACAAATAATGAGACAAACTTATTTCCAAATCTGCTCCATTGTTTTTAGACGAGATTGGGCATGTTCAGGGTGGTATGGCAGTAGACTGCTCCATTTTATATTTTTAATCTAGAAGCACAACAGATGAGAGCCAATTCTCAGTAAATATTATTTGTATGTTTCAGAATGATGGAATGTTTTAATTCCTCTGTACCTATCCCTTTTCCTACCTTCCTATTTGGATAAGAATACATTTTAAAATATAACTATATCTAAATGCAATTCAATCGTCAATGATTGGTATATGGTAAACACCTCAAGGTAGATTAAATAAATGCAAAATAGTGCATATATACATATAAATAAATGCAAAAAGTGTATGTATATGCACTATTATGTACATTATTATTTTATACATATATGTGTATATGTACACATATATGCATGCGGTATTTTCATTGTATATGTATATGTAATACAACCTGTTTTATCTACGCCACAGCAACTTGCATGATTTTGTCATTCCTTGTAGCTGCATAACATTGCATTATATGTATATATAATGGAATTATATAATGGAATATATAATGGAATATATAATGTCTAGTGGAATAATATATAATGCAATATATAATGAGATTATATAATGGAATGCACAATGTATATATTTTGCATATATAATAGAATGCTGTGTAGCTACAAGAAACAACAAAATCATGCAAGTTGCTGTGGCATAGATAAAACTGGTTGTATCATATCAAGTGACATATATCAGAATTTCAAATCTGGATAAGCTCACTTCTTTGTTGTATATATAATAAAATGATGAGGAATTCAAGGTAACAGCAGTGGGCAATTCCTTTTGTCTAGATTATAGAAATGAAAAGGTCATAGAAGAAGAGGAATAGAGGAGAGGATTGGAAATAATAGAGGTAAATGCAAGGGTGTAGGACACATTGCAGGTGTAGAGGTGTGGTATATGTATATATCTAAAGAATAATACCCTTAGTAATGTAAGCCTATTTCCCAAACCACAATAATTAAACTTACATATATGCCTATTAAAGATTCAGATTAGGGGGTAGGTGGGTCAGTTGGACCCGGGGACATAAACACTGGTGGTAAATTGGGTGTCAGGTACATTGTGTGCCTAGGTCTCTACTATGGACCCATTTGAATTATGGTACCTAAATTTTGAAAAAAATAATCTTGTTTTCAAAAGTATTTAACAGATTGTGATTTGGATGAAGTCTTTATATGATGTGATCATAGTCTATATCCTAATTATACTTAATTTAAA